>CM044437.1:45239820-45255180 GCA_024363595.1 Xenopus borealis
GAAGTTCGCGAACATGTTCGCGAACTTTTTTTCGGCGGTTCGCGCCATCCCTAGTGAATTTACCTACATTGACCAGTTGTTGTATAATCAGGACTTTATAAGAAAGGCTGCTGTAATAGATTCAATGGGAACTTTGCATTAAACTCAACTTTTTTACCAAAATAAGACCTGTAAGTGCAGATTTTCTTCAACACATGGGGGCAGATTAGCTGTTGCTAACTGCAATACACCACAAATCCAATCCGTAGGCACATCGCTAATTTACTAAAAGGTGTAGAGGACAATTTGCTAGTAAAAGAGACCATTGCTAGTGCAGTTTTTTCAAGGTACATTGAACGATCGTTACAAATTCACTAAGGTGCGAATTCTTCATTACTTTACCTCTTTCGCCAGAGTTTCCTTTGCCAAATTAGACCTGAGATTTAGGATGAAATGTACAGAATGGAGTTTGTAATATAATGACATTCTTTTGTGCACAAATCAGATTTTGTTCTAATTCCTTAATAAAATTTATATTTTTGTATCTGTGTATATGGTCACAAATACGGATGTACCATGAGAGACATTCATTCTGTGTATTACATACTTCCCAGCATTTTGTAAATAGAAAGAGGGCCATACCCCAGAAAATCATACCGTGGCTGCTTTACACACATACTGTAGGTGCTAAATAGCACTAGTGCAGTTGCCTGAAGTAAACAATCGGACTTCCTAATTTAGTACATTTTTCAAAGCAAAATGCTGGTTAATTTCTGTTGGCAACTACAAGTGTGCTTCTGTTTGTCTGTTTTGACTTAGGACGTGATTGATACCTGAACCTGGCATTGGTCTTGAGTATTCCTTTTATTCTTTATTGCTACCACTGCTCTTTCAGTTTATTCTGAATATCAGCTATTGCCTATTTCCCTTTGAAAACCTACTGGAAGACTAGAGGGCTACTCCTGAAGAAAAATAGGGGTAGTTCATGGAGGCAAAACATGACAAGTCTAAATTCATAATGGTATAATGGCATAAATGAAGCTATTAATGTGGCTCTGGTACTACTAATTGCTAGCCAGAAAGCTCCTGAATGTTAGATGTTTTAATGGTAATAAGCATATCTCAGCAATCAATGCAGAGACTTGCATCTAAACTGGTTAGTGGGATGGAAGATTTAGATTATGAGGGTAGTCTAAGAAGGTTGGGTTTGTTCTGCCTGGTAAAAAAAGATGCTTGCAAGGGAACATGATTACATTTTACAAGTACATTAGAGGACATTATAGACAAATAGCAAGGGACCCTTTTACCCAATAAGATGATTACTGCACCAGAGGCCACCCCTTCAGACTAGAGGAAAATAACTTTAATTTAAAGCAACATAAGTGGTTCTTCACAGTGAGGACAGTGTAGTTGTGGAATGCACTTCCAGGTGATGTTATGATGACTGATTCTGTTAATGCTTTTAAGAGGGGCTTGGATGATTTCTTGGACAAGCATAATATACAAGTCTGTTGTGATACTATAATCTACAAATAGTATAAATATTTATATCTATAGTTTATGCGAGTGTATGGAGGGTTCAGTGTGAGTGAGTATGGATGCTGAGTTTTATTTGGAGGGGTTGCACTTGATGGACTTTGGCCTTTTTTAAACCTGATTTAACTATATCTGCATTAGACCACTTGAAATAGAAATTGTGTATATTGATATATTGTGTATGTGGATATGAGTGTGTCTGATGCATCTAATTATGATTTATGCAGGTACTTTTTTGGTTGTCTCCATAGTAAACATACCTTCTGTACTCAATGGCTTTGCTTCTACAAGAGGCAAATAGTGGAAAACAAAGCATGATACCATTGGTATAAATACAACATACAACACATCTTCACATTGTAAGCTCCACTGGGAGAGGAACTGATGTGCATGATATATAATTTCTGTAAAGCCCTGAGTAAATAATATCTGCACTATATAAATGATGATGCAGGTATGGGACCCATTATCTGAAAATCCATTATCCTGAAAGCTCCAAATTACATAATGGCCATCTCTCTTTTAAACAAGATATTTAGAATTTACAATTTCCTTCTTCTCTGTAAATATAGAACAGTACTTTATAGCTTGATCCCAACTAAGATATACAGTAATAAATCCTTATTGCAGATAAAACAACCATGTTTACATGCTACAGTATAATAGTAGACTTAAAGAGATTGTTCACCATTGAGTTAATTTTTAGTATGATGTAGAGAGTGACAATTTGCATTTGATTTTTAATTTTTATTATTAGTCTTATTAGTCTTTATTAATAGTTTATTATTAGTCTTGCCAGTCTAACTTAATTTCATTTTATGAGAATGTAAGCAGGGACCTCGATTCTGGGATGGCTGTGGATGTGATATACCTAGACTTCGCTAAAGTATCAGATTCAGTGCCACACAGAAGGTTACTGGTTAAATTAAGGAATGTTGGCCTGGAACATAGTATTTGTAACTGGATAGAGAACTGGCTAAAAGATAGACTACAAAGAGTGGTGGTAAATGGAACATTTTCTAATTGGACCAGTGTTGTTAGTGGGGTACCGCAGGGCTCTGTACTGGGTCCCTTGCTTTTCAACTTGTTTATTAATGACCTGGATGTGGGCATTGAAAGTATGGTTTCTATTTCTGCAGATGATACTAAATTGTGCAGAACTATAGGTTCCATGCAGGATGCTGCCACTTTGCAGTGCGATTTGTCTAAGTTGGGAAACTTGGCAGCAAACTGGAAAATGAGGTTCAATGTTGATAAATGCAAGGTTATGCACTTTGGCAAAAATGATATAAATGCAAGTTATACACTAAATGACAATGTGTTGGGAGTTTCCGTAAGTGATCTTGGGGCTTTTATAGATAACAAGTTGTCTAATTCTGAGCAGTGTCATTCTGTAGCTACTAAAGAAAATAGGGTTCTGTCCTGCATAAAAAAAAGGGCATAAACTCAAGGGATGATATCATAATTATGCTTCTTTATAGATACCTAGTAAGACCTCATCTGGAATATGCAGTGCAGTTTTGGACTCCAGTCCTTAGGAGGGATGTAAATGAGCTGTAGAGAGTGCAGAGATGTGCAACTAAACTAGTTAGAGGAATGGAAGACTTAAATTATGAGGGTAGACTGTCAAGGTTGGGGTTGTTTTCTCTGGAAAAAAAGGCGCTTGAGAGGGGACATGATTACACTTTACAAATACATTAGAGGACAAATATCAGGGGACCTTTATACCCATAAAGAGGATCACTGCATGCAGCGTAGGTGGTTCTTCAATGTGAGGTTGTGGAATGCACTGCCGAGTGATGTTGTAATTACTGATTCTGTTGATGCTTTCAAAAGGGGCTTGGATAGTTTTTTGGACAGAGATAACATCAAAAGGCTATTTTGATATTAAACTCTACAGTTAGTATAGCTATGGGCAAATATGGTTTTTGTGAAAGAGTGTAGGGGTGTGTGTGTGTATGCTGGGTTTTAATTTGGAGTGGTTGAACTTGATGGACTTTGTCTTTTTTCAACCCAATTAAACTAACTATGTAACTATGTGTGTTTTGAGCTATTTATATTTTTATTCGGAAGCTCTCCAGTTTGCAATTTTGGTTAATTGGGTCCAAATTACCCTAGCAACCATGCATTGATTTGAATAACATACTGGAATATGAATAGTAGAGGGTTTGAATAGAAAGATGAGTAATACAAAGTAGCAGTAACAATACATTTGCAGCCTTACAGTGCACTTATTGTAATTTATAAGATATTATAAGTCACCAAGCAGTTATGTGACAATATAAAATCACGAAGCCACAGGCCGAGTGTTTTTATACAGGTCACATAACTCCGAAATGATTTTCAATATCTTTATAAATTTCAGTAGGTGGTACATTATAATCTACAGTGAAATGTCAGGAGGGGTGGTGGGGGGGACCGTGTACATTATGGTTACGTCAAAATCAGGCGCACCGGCGTCAAAGTAGCATGTGCTGGTCCAATGGGGAAATAACCAGACTGTAGATTTTATAAAAATAAATAACGCAGATCAATAAAAATATATACCTGCCTACTCATTCCCTAAAGGATACTGTTTTTCTTAAACTTAAGGGGCAATATTTCAATGTGTAAACATTGAAAGCAATTAAAGGGTGCATCATATTTCAATATAGCTTGTAGTATAATAAGTCACCTTTAATGTGACTGCAAGCCTATAAAATGATAAAGATCATGCTTTGCCCACACTGTTGCTTTTATAATTGGCTCAGTGTATTCAGGAACAGTAGCTTTTCAAAATAAGATTGCTGAATATGATGATGACACTTGAGAAGATGGGAGATTATATTTCAGACAGTATCATTGCTTTCAACACATTAAATGCCAATATAATTTAAGAAACTGTGCAAAACAATTATCTGGGTTGAAAAAAAATGAATCAAAACACATAACAGACATTGTCTTTATGATCCTATGAACTAGGGGATTTCCATCCTGTTTATACAATGTACCAGGATATAAGACCTCTATAAAGCACATATCACTAATCAAAAATCTCTCTACTTAATAATGGCAGATCCTTGTACCAAGATACAGTACATACTTGCACCCACTTAGTTCAGGGAAATACACATTTTGTTTATGGCCTACACTACTAGTGTGGTGATCAAAGCGAGATCTTGAACTCATCCTTAATCCTGAAGTTTCAAGGAGAACTGAAACTTGTGGATGTGGGGGACCATGTGAAACTTCAATAAATGTACTTTTTCCACATCCTTGAGTGCCTCCAGCATGTGTATAAATATTGCTCTTTCTTTGTGTGCACCATGAATCGTATGATCCCAGGGGGCAGCCCTTAGCACTTAAAGAGGTTGTTCACCTTTGCTTTAACTTTTAGTATGACTAAAAGTGATATCCTGAGACAAAATGCAAATGGTTTTCATTTTTTATGATATGTATTTTTTTTTTAATTTAGTATTTTATTCAGAAGCTCTCCAGTTTGTAATTTCAGCTATCTGTTGCTAGGGCACAAATTACCCAACCAATTACCCAACCATGCATTTATATGAATGAGAGACTGGAATATGAATAGGAGAGGGCCCAAATAGAAAGACGAGTACTATAAAGCAGCAATAACAATAAATTTGTAGCCTTACAGAACATTTGTTTTTTTTATAGTTGGAAAGAGTAAAAAAAAAAAAAAGACAAATAATTAAAAACTATATAAAAAAAAAAAAATGAAGGCCAATTGAAAAGTTGCTTAGAACTATAATATATGAAAATGTATGTTAAAGGGGAATCCCTATTTAGGATTACCAAATGGCAATTCCTATTGTATATTATTATGAAAATGGTGTTTATGTACATTAAACATGGTTTCACATGTGGTCTGTTTTGTGCAATGTATTTTATAGAGACCTACATTGTTTGGGGTAGAGTTTTACTTAATAAAAGTGTCTCCCAATTGGTGCCATCCTGCTTGATGTGATTGTGTAATTCCAAGATTGAAGAAAACAAGATTGAAATCATTTCTATAGTGTAAGTAAATTGTATTTTGACCAACACAATAGAAAAGAAAAATTGTAATTATTTCTTAGGGTGATAGGTGATGATGGGCGAATCTGGGGTTTCGCTTTGACAAACGGCAACACATTCGCGAAATGCCACCGCGTCTCGTTTTGGATGCCGTCGCCCATTGACCGCGTAGAAAAAAATGGAATTGCAGGAATTCTCCACAAATTCTCCCCAGGTGAATAAATCTAATATCACTAGTGATAGGTCCTCTTTAAAGGGATGGTTCACCTTTAAAGTACCTTTTATTATGTTATAGAATGACCAATTCTAAGCAACTTTTAAATTGGTTTTCATTTTTTTTAATAGTTTCATGGCTGTTTATCATTTTCTTCTGGTTCTTTGCAGCTTTCAAATAGGCATCGCCGTCCCATTCTAAAAAATAAATGCTCTGTAAGACTTCAAATGCATTGCAAGTGCTACTTTTTGTTGCTGATCCTTCTATTCAGGCCTCTCCTATTCATATTCCAGTCTCTTATTCAAATTAATGCATGACTGCTAGGGGAATGTGGGCCCTAGTTACCAGATTGCTTAAAATTCAAATTGAACAGCTGCTGAATAAAAAGCTAAATGGTTCAAAAACCTTAAATAATAAAAAATGAAAACAAATTGCAAATTATCTCAGAATCTCACTCTCTACATCATTCTAAAAGTTATCTCATAGGTGAACAGCCTCTAGTAATTGGTAATAAAAACAGCAACCATATTTGTGAATTTTTACCTTGAAAGCAGCAAGTAAGTTGCAGGTAAAACTTATGTGTAAAATATATACTGATTAAATTATCTGAAATTAGCAAATTTGGCGCCAACAATCTGTTGCTAAGGAATGTGCCAAAATTTGTTTGGAACTGAAACATAAGATTTAATAAACCTCTTAGAGTCCATTTTCAATGCATCCGATGCTGGAAGCTAAAACGCATGCGACAGAATCAAGGCAACTTTGCAGCATTTTCATTCGACAGTCTTGTTGAGTTGGATCAACCCTGCGACACCATCCGACTTTCTTTTAGTTGCCTTGATTTTAACGTTTTAACTCCCAGAGTCGGTTGTGTCGAAAACTAACCAAAATCGTCTGTGTTGTTTTGCCCTTATTTTTCATTAACCTCGTTGAAATCATCATTGGAGTGCTGTTATATTGTGGGATATTTGTCCTCTTGTTTGCACCCAAGTTTAAAATTTACCCTCATGGTTGTGCGCTCCACTATATATATATAGATAAAATATGTGTGTATATAATGGCAACAGTGTACTTTTAAATTAACCTTCTTTTCTTTCGCTTTTTATGTCCTGTTACAAAATGAGATGTGTTTGAATCTTGCAATTAATCTTTGTATTTGTTCCTTTACAAATCCCAGTGCTGTTTATCTAGTCAATATTTTCAACCATCCCATACTGCTGATGTTGTTCTTACACACAGCAAAGCATTCTGTGTTTATATAGCTGTGTAAATGCATGCTAACAATTCCAAAACAGTGCTCTTTTGTCCTTGGAGGCTGAGAAAGTGTGATCTCCATTAGATAATTGCACTCCTAGGGAGCACCCTCCTAATAACTCACATCATCTCTCTCTAGTGGGCAATTATCTAATGCAACAAAACTTGTGAGATGGTTTGATGCAGCAGAAAGCAGGGAATTAGTGTACAAGGATAGACATTTACCCATCATCAGCTGCAATTTGGAACATTTCTGCTGTCGTACTATACAACCAGGCCAAACAAAACAGAAGTCAGATGGTAAAAGGTTCCTAGACCTAATTTTCTTAGCATTGTTGTGATGAATAGAATGAAATTATACTCACGGAGAATGACAAGCAATGGACTTAGCAAACTAAATAAAAAACATTAACGCACTGCACTCTGCACACATAATGCAGATAATGATTAAGGATCAAAGTACATGTTGGTCATCACATCTTTCAATAATATGTCAGCGGAGTCATACATGGCACACTTCTCAGTGTTGGTGTGGAGTTAGCACACCGATAACTAATATTTATAATTGGAATATAAATAAATATATATTTATTTGAGCCCTACAAATGTCTCCAATTTTACTTTTCTTTCAACTAGTGAGCTGTATGGGACATGCACTCAAGTATGGGTTAAAACTTAATAAGTAATACAATGGGCAGTACAGTGGCACAGTGCCTGGCATTCCTAGATTTGATTGCAGCCAGGGGACTATTTACGCAAGATGCATCTGGAGATCTTCTCCTTCCCTTACCTCCCTTCGTGTCTCGAAGTCTCTTTTGGTGCGCAGGTGCGTACTCCCGTGTTCCAGCGTTGTCTGGCGCCAGGCGCATTGGCACTGCCAAGCATATATCTACTATCTGATTTACTGGTTTTGACTATTGCTTTGACTCCTGATTACGACTCCTGCCACTTGCCTTTTGATTCTTCACCTGTTTGACTACGTTTTTTTCTAAATCCTTGTTGGTACCTCGTTTACGGAAATTTCCTTGTTGGTTTTCCGCAGCACAGTTTGCTACACTTCTTATCATCTACAGCAACCAATTAGCAGATAGCATTTTCTGTTCACATGTTTAAAAAACAAATATCCTATTGGTTGCTATTGGTTACTGCTTATTTTTGAAGTGCATGCAGTTCAACTGTTCTAACCTCTCGCTGCACTTGTAGCTGTTGTTTACAAACCTCCTTCTGCAAAATCTCCTGCTACATTTCTCTCTGACTTGAATCTTGGCTCTCTTTTTTTCCTATACTCTGATAACCCATAAATTATTCTGGGTGACTTCAACTGTCACATTGGTAAGCCAGTCCTGGCCATCATGTTTTCTCCATTTAAACACCTCCTTTAATCCCCAGCAGTGGACAAATACACCTACCCACAAGGATGGTCACTGCCTAGATCTGGTATTTACCAAAAACCTAAAACTTTCCACATTTAACATTGATAATTTTCCCCTCTCTGATCACCATCTGCCCCCTCTACTAAGCCTCAACCAAAAATTCCCGTTCGCAAAACTCTTGTAACTGCTTTATCTGACTCTCTCAGTTCTAGCTTCTCCTCCATCACTACTTCTTCTGGTCATGATTCACTGGTAAATACCTACAACTCGGTTCTGTCTGCTGAAAAACAACATAGTCGATCCTGCATTCCCTGTCCCTGGATGAATGGCCAGACTCGATTTCTGCGGTCCTGTATACTAGTGGCAGAATGCATGTGAAGGAAATCCCATCCAAAAGCTGACTTCCTCCACTATGACTTTCTCATGGCCTACTTGGCACTGCTCTATCCCAGGCTAAAAATAATTATACCTCTTTATAGATCCCTCCTAAGACCTCATCTGGAGTATGCAGTGCAGTTTTGGACTCCAGTCCTTAGGAGGGATGTAAATGAGCTGGAGAGAGTGCAGAGACGTGCAACTAAACTGGTTAGAGGGATGGAAGACTTAAATTATGAGGGTAGACTGTCCAGGTTGGGGTTGTTTTCTCTGGAAAAAAGGCGCTTGAGAGGGGACATGATTACACAAGTACATTAGAGGACATTATAGACAAATATCAGGGGACCTTTTTACCCATAAAGAGGATCACCGCACCAGAGGCCACCCATTCAGACTAGAAGAAAAGGACTTTCATTTGAAGCAGCATAGGTGGTTCTTCACAGTGAGGACAGTGAGGTTGTGGAATGCACTGCTCTGTTGATGCTTTTACAAAGGGGCTTGGATAATTTTTTGACAGAAATAATATCAAAGGCTATTTTGAGGCTAAACTCTACAGTTAGTATAGCTATGGGCATATATGGTTTGTGTGAAAGAGTGGGTGTGTGTATGCTGGGTTTTAATTTGGAGGGGTTAAACTTGGTGGACTTTGTCTTTTTTCAACCCAATTTAACTATGCAACTAACTATATATGTAAACAACAGCACTACCATACACTCATAAATACAATAAATCCAACCCACGATGAATGATTTTAATATTTAACTCGCTACTTCATCCCTCTACAAACAATACGCCAACACCTGACCATATCCCCCCAGGACTTTACTGACTTCTTCTTTGATACTAAACTTTACAGTTAGTATAGCTATGGGCATACATGGTTTGTATGAAAGTGTGGAGGGTGTGTGAATGCTGGGTTTTAATTTGGAGGGGTTGAACTGGATGGACTTTGTCTTTTTTCAACCCTATGTAACTATGTAAACATCCCTCTAGAAATGATACACTAACACATGCCCATACACCCCAGGATTTTGCTGACTTTTTTGAAAGCAAAGTTGACTCTATCCAAAAACAATTTTCACACCCCTCAGATACCAACGCTCTCATTTCCCATAAAGTTTTTTGCTACTTTTTATTCAAACAGGCCTGTGTTAAACCCATCCTGAAAAAGGCTACACTGGACCTATCCTGTTTGTCTAACTACCATCCTCTCTCTCTCTCTTAACACTAGACTCTAAACTTCTGGAACGTCTTGTCTACTCCCGTATTACTAACTTTCTCTGCACCAATAATCTGCTTGACCCGATGCAGTCTGGCTTTTGAACTGCACACTCCACTGCCTTATGTAGAGTTTCAAATGATCTCCAGACTGCTAAGGCCAAAGGCCATTATTCTATTCTCATTCTCCTGGAGTTATCCTTTATCCTTTTTTGCCAATTCACAAATGTTTCGGCGAAAAGGGATAGATTCGCCCATCACTAGTGAAAAGCCATAATAAATTAGGCATTTGCCAGAAGTCATGTACAGTAGGATATAGAGAAAAATGTGGCTATAACACAAATGGTTATGTGTAGTAGAAAGTCAGTATTGCCCATCACCCTGGGAATCTAAGGACTGGTCATTGACCTGAAAACAGAATTCAGGGCAAGATGGATTCTTGAGGTGTGGAGGTTTATATTTTAAAACCAGGGAATGCGCATTGATCAATCTCTCCTCTTTTTCCCCTATGTGTATAGTTAATTTGGCCATATCAGTAGCACTTCCATTGTATTTAGTACATTTTTATTTAGCCATGGAGTTCTCCCACAACCTTTCTTTTTTGCATTTTGTATTGTAGCAGATTTATTCTGTTCGGAAGTTTAGCAGCTATGCTGCAGGCCAGGCTTCCATGTGGTTGTAGCACCCCCACACCCGTCCCTTTAAATGGTGTAACAATTCCTTTGGAAAGGGGTGTTGGTCCGGGAAGTTATGGAGTGCTCCCACAACCTTTCTTTTTTCTTTTTTGCATTATTTCTTCTTTTTTGGATTTTATATTTTAAAAGACAGTTAATTTCTTAAAATCAGCAAAATTGGCAGGATTCAGATGTGCAACGATGGCAGACACTTATACCCAAATGACTAGCAGCTACAATTACAGCCAAACATGGTTCTACCAAGTCCTAACTTTAGGGGAGGGGATATCATGGTTTCCTTACAATCTCCTAAATTATGTATGTCTATGTAAAAAATACATTTACTTGTATATTTATTAGTGTAATTTCATATAGCGCTTATGTACCTTATTTACATAAGGCAAGCTGTTGTAAAAATAAAATAAACCCATAATGTGATAAATCCATAAATGATTAATATATTAAAAGTCCCTGCTTGAATGATGGTCCAGTCAGTTAATAACCCTTGTTTTCATTTTTAAGCAAGATATTCCAATACTGATTCCTATAGGCTTTAATGGTAAGACTAAATCAGGGTAGAGTGAACATACTGTAGGTCATAACATATGGTGCAGATTTATCAAGGGTTGAATTTAAAATTCAAATTTCCAAGTTTTTCATGGCCAAAACTCAAATTCACCTAGGGAGTTATCCATCTTCAATTCCAGGTTTTTTTTTTATTTATTTAATTAAATTTTCAAAATTTATCATACTCTGGCCTTTTAAGAACTCAAATTCAACTATTTGCCACCCCAGACTTGCGGAATTGCTGTATAACTCAATGAGAGATGGCCAGGGATCAATTTGGTGATGTTTGCAGCTCAACTTGAAACAAAGCTTTAAAAAAAAAAAAGATTTGATCAGATTCACCCGACTTTTAAAATTAGATTTTAATGATAAATTTTGCTCGGTCGAATTTCGAGTTCATGGTAGTTTATGAATTCACATGAATTTTAATTTTGACCCTTGATTAATGTGCTTCTATGTGTCAGAGGGTTTGAACCAAAGGTTACAGGAACATCTGATAAGCTGATTTGCAATCAGCCAAATTAATTGTATTTGTGTCACCAATTAATCAGATTATCTGGTGCCCTTAAATTATTGTTTTATCAAGGTGAAAATGTCACAAAGACAAAGCAAACTGCAATGACTTGGGTCAAAAAAAGATTTAACCTGCAAAGGAATGTAATTAAATAAAAAGTAAATATTGGAAAACATCACTCAAAAAGAGTTTGACTGACCTAAAAAAACAAGGGGGGGGGGGGCTCAGTTGACAAAGCATGCAAAAATAGCAATAATTGTAATCCATGTTCATGACAAGTGCAATATTTCCATATAAGTGAAAGTAAAATAAATCATATAATGTAAAGCTAAAACCTAATGTGGACATATATTGGGCATGCTGTATTTAGAAAATATCACATGGAAATTCTTGCAGGTTTCTTACAGAATAAATGTATTTTTTTTATATTAATTAGACCAATTTAATCAGTCTTAATTTGTACACAAAAATGATGAAAACTGATATTTAACATTGTCTTCCAGGAATTCAATAACTTAAACCCACTATAAGCAACAAGTGGCCTTATGTATTGTAGAAATGCTAATTATTCATAAAAATGTAAGCAGTCGTGCTCAATACAATATTTTAATTAATAGATTTCCCAAATCTTTAGATGTATTCTGTCAGAATTTTTATTTCAAAATGCATCAGTTAATAGTGCTGTTCCAGAAGAATTTGCCATTGAAATCCATTTCTCAAAAGAACAGATTTTTTTATATTTCATTTTGAAATCAGACATGGGCTAGACATATTTGTAATTTCTCAGCTGCCCCAGGTCATGTGCTCTGATAAACTTAAATCACTCTTTACTGCTGTACTGCAAGTTGGAGTGATATCCCCCCTCCCTTTCCCCCACTCAGCAGCCTAACAACAGAAAAATGAGAAGGTAACCAGATAACAGCTCCCTAACACAAGATAACAGCTGCCTGGTAGATATAAGAACAGCACTCAATAGTAAAAACCCATGTCCCACTGCGTACTATTTAGTTACATTAAGGGCTCGTCCATACGAGAGATTTTGGGGAGATCAGTTGCCCGGCAACTAATCGCCGCAACGAATCTCCCCGAATAGCTTGGTAGCTGTGCGCACCCACTACAAGTAAAGTCACATGCGGCGATGTGATTTTAAAAGTCGCTCAAAATTGCCTCGCCAGGCAATTTTGAGTGACTATTAAAATCGCATTGCCGCGTGTGAATAGGCGCAGGTCAACTTTACATGTAGTGGGTGCGCATAGCTACCAAGCTATTCGGGGATCTCCCCGAAATCTCCCCGTATGGCCTTACCCTGAGAAGGAAAAACAACAGCCTGCCAGAAAGCAGTTCCCTCCTAAAGTGCTGGCACAAGTCACATGACCGGGGCAGCTGGGAAATTGACAAAATGGCTAGCCCCATGTCAGATTTCAAAATTGAATATTAAAAAAATCTGTTTGCTCTTTTGAGAAATGGATTAGATTGCAGACGTCTACAGGAGCAGCACTATTAACTGATGCGTTTGGAAAAAAACATGTTTTCCCATGACAGTATCCCTTTAAGGATTGAAAAATGTGCCCTTGACATATGTTATAGACTTCAGAATCCTAGGACTGAATGTATGTATTAAGGAAATGATTTAGAAATACAGTAATAGATATTACGTATCTATGGTGATAATAATTAATACAACAGTAAGGGGGTTATTTATGATAGTCCGAAAGGCAAAAACTCAAAGAATTACTATGAAATCCAATTTATCAAATCGAGCGGGTGTCCACATAACAGTCCACATAAGAAAATACTCCAACTCAGACCTGCTGAGTTCATGTAGAAGTCAATGGGAGAAAATATTTTGATGTGCACTGAGTTTCATGCAAGATTTTGTGGTCTTCGGAAAAAAATCTGAATAATTTGTACAATTTGAATTGTTCACTATTTCAGGAAAATGTATTGATAAATAAGGGGAATAAAACCTGTGTTAATAAAAATCTCCCTTAAAGTGCATCCAGAGACATGCCTTCCCGATTTGATCGAACGATTCTAACGATTCTCCGCAAAATCCTTTGAATTCTTTGAAATGGAAATGGAAATTTTTTCAGGACAGGTTCAATGAGGTCCCCCATAGGCTAAAATGGCAATTTGGCAGCTTTAAGCTTAAGTCGAAGGATTTTTAAAGGGCCAGTATTTCGAAATTAGAATGTTAAGCTATTCAATAGTCAAAGTAGCCCAAAAAGACATCAAAATTTGAATTTTAAAAATTAAAATTTGATTAGAATTTTCAATTTCAAACTTCCAAATCCTACCATCAAATTTTTTTGGGGGGCATTTTCAATGGAAAATTACTAGACAGGTCCGTTTTCGATCTAATTGAAATTGTTTGAAAATTCACTTAGACCCTTGGTAAATGTGGTCCTAAATGTATCAACTGAGAAGGTAATGGCTCCTGAGCATTCCATACCTATATAATAAAGGAAATTTCTAGCCCTTATAGCTAGAAAGAAGTAAAGAAACATGTCATAACAATATGAAAATTTTGCTATGTGAGTTATTTTACTAGTTCACACTCACTAATGCTTGGCTTCTTATAATAATTCTGATCTGGTTCAGTTGTGCAGTATTTTGGAACATTGCGAACTGAAGGGAATACGACTGACCGATTCCCATAATAGGGAGAGAGATGTGTCTATGAGTATATTTTATATACTCTTTTTGGGCTCATTTATAAAAATAAAATTCAAAATAGAATGTTGCTGCACTTTCTTTTTCTCACATAACAAAAAAACAGGAACTGAATTTTTGATAAATGATCCTCTTGGAGATGATGATTCAACAAATCTTTATGTTGTTTATCAAAATGTCAGAATATCATCCAAAAAGATGACCACTGACTCTAATAAGTGAAAGGGGAATACAGACAGTTCTTGAAGCAATAACAACTCCAGCAGGAGATTTGATTAGTAGACTAGTCAATAGTGGGGTTATACACCTAGATATAAAATCAGGAGAGATAGTTGCTCTTTGTGTAGAGCCCATGTAGTCAGAGTTAATTTCCCCTTTGTTTCCAAAATATTTCCCGAGGTCAATGGTCTGTTTTTGGGGTAGAAATGGGTGGAAGGGAAATACGGAGTCCTGTACAGCTCAATATGTCCCTGTAGCTCTGTAATAAAAGGGGTTGTTAACCTTTGAGTAAACCTTTAGGGGCAAATTCACTAAATGAAATATGCTAGCGATAGCTTCGCAAGCGCTATGCAAATTCACTAAGATGCGAATTTTCACTCAGGGCGGTGAACGATAGGGAAGTAGTGCTACCGTTACTTCGCCAAACAATGTGCATTTACGCTAGTGATGCCTAATTTGCATACAGCATGAACTTAAACATACAATAGAGGTGTATGTTACAGCCACTACATTAGACTACACAAGCCCAGGAAACCTTTAATAAATAAAATAAAGTTGTCCTATTGCCCTAAACATGTGCCCATTGTATAGTTGAGTTGCCATATGTTAGGAAATGTGGGGGAGGGGGAAGGAGGGTAACCCCAAAAATTGTTTTGCTATTTTTACCACTATCACCCTACAAAGGTAAACATTTCAAGTTTTTTTTTTTCAAACTCCTATCTATTGTATTGAACTTTGCCAGGTCTGACC
>CM044437.1:45285868-45321853 GCA_024363595.1 Xenopus borealis
AACTCAAGGGAGGAAAACATAATTATGCCTCTTTATAGATCCCTAGTAAGACCTCATCTGAAAAATGCAGTGCAGTTTTGGACTCCAGTCCTTAGGATGGATGTAAATGAGCTGGAGAGAGTGCAGTGATGTGCAACTAAACTGGTTAGAAGGATGGAAGACTTAAATTATGAGGGTAGATATGCTCTGTGAAGGGCCTTGGTTTTATATCCTCCTGACTTAGCACTTGACTTAGCAAGGACACGTGTGGCTAGCCCTGACACACAAGTCAGGGATGGGAACACACGGATGACCTTTGTCACAAGATATAATACGTCTTCGCAGGTGGTAGATCATCTGGTGAGACAGAATTGGCCCATAATTGCAGCTGATAAGGATCTAGGTAAACTATGCCCGAGACCTCAAATTTTGGCCTATACCAGGGGCCGTAACCTTAGAGATATGCTTGTGGCAACGGATCCAGTGCGGAGCTACCAGAAGTCAAATCAAACATGGCTGAAATCTGGGAAAACGGGATGCTTTAAATGCATCAACTGTACCTCTTGTAGATATGTCTAAGGGGGAGGTATTTTACCACCCACACACAGGCCATAAAATCAAGATTCAACATCGTATTACATGTACTACAACACATGTGATCTATATGATCACTTGTCCGTGTGGGCTTTCGTACATAGGTAAAACGGACCTGACACTTAGGCTTCGGATGGACGGACATAGGTCTGCGATAAGTACAGCCTTTAGAGATCAGAAATCAGTGAAACCAGTGGCTAAACATTTTTTGGAGCAGGGACATAGATTGCCCACATTCAAGTACATTGCTATTGATCATGTGCCTGAACTTAAGCGGGGGGGGGAAAGATCAAAGTTATTATTACAGCGTGAGACATACTGGATAAAAAGATTAGATACAATGTCCCCTAGAGGGCTGAATGAACAATGTTACTTTAATTGTTTCCTAAGTGAGAGATAAAAAAGCTACATTGATATTAAGGCTACATATAACCGAAAGGTGCACAGTCGAATCATTAACACAATAATATAAATGAAAATGGCAAATTTCCGGACTGTGCATTTATCTGAAGTATAGCAGTATACTAATATGTTTTTACTGAACATTTTTGGATCAAATATTTATTGTTTTTACATATTTATTTGTATTTATTATGTTGGTGGGGTTGTGCCACTTACTGGTTAAATGTGTTTGGTTGAAGGTTTATGGTCTCTGACACGCCTACAGGGTTGTATGTATTTAAATGGTATGTCCATAAGAGAAATGTGATCTTGATAAAGGCTCGAGATGTGAGCCGAAACGTTGATCTTTTACCATGATTAATAAAAGTTAAATCTTAGAAGAAGTCCCAGGAGTGCACTCTTACCTGCTTTCTGATCTGTATTCAAATTCCCTTGGAGTAGCACCCGGGCGGTTGAGGAGTCCTGTACCATTGGGAGTGCGGATCTTGTCCAATTTGTGTGTGTATATATATATATATATATATATAATATATTTTATTGCCTTGCTTATTTCTCTCTTTCAAATCCAAGGTGGTGTGCTTCTCTCTAGCTCTCCTTAAATCCTTACTTTGAATATTATTCCTTTGATTAATTACAGCCTGGATAATGGGGACTTTTTGCATTAAACTACTATAGACCGCAGACGTTTGTTGGGGTGCAATAACAACCAGCAGTTAGGGTGGTGGCAGATGGGGAGATTAGTTTCCCAGTGACAAATCTTCTCTTCTTTGGGCGACTAATCTCCCCGAAATCCCTGCTGGCAAGAGTCGCCGGAGGGATGGCATGTGAATTGCTTCAGGTTTCCGAAGTTCACGATTCAGAAAAATCAGATGGCACTCACTCCAGCACATGTGCTACAAACTTAAATGGTTTATTCGGATCTCCACACAATGTTTCGGAGGTACAACCTCCTCAAAGGAGGTTGTACCTCCGAAACGTTGTGTGGAGATCCGAATAAACCATTTAAGTTTGTAGCACATGTGCTGGAGTGAGTGCCATCTGATTTTTCTGAATCGTGGATACATGAACCTTGCAGCAGGTTTTCAGATAGAGCACCACCATAAGTAAGCTGTGGACTGTTGGAATTGTTGAATTTATATAGGTTTCCGAAGTTATCCAAGTTTCCTCATGAGGCAACGTCAGGAAACAAAGTGATTCAAGTGTCCTCCCACCAACGATTTGTATTCTTGCTGGCACGAAGCCATTTCAGTGAGATTAGTAGCCCGAAGTAGTGCAGATTTGTTACTGGGCAACTAGTCTCCCCATCTGCCACTACATTTAGGCAAATACTACTTTTCATTAGAAATTGTCTAATTCTATATTCAGATGTATCTGAGTAATGTACAGTATCTAGTAGAATTAAGTCAAGGATTTCTGAACAGTAAACTGCAGATATTGCTTCATATCATTTGTGTCTCTTATAACATAACACATGCTTTTATAAACCATACTTCATTATTACCAACTATACCAAATATGATGTGAGTTCCTGCTGTTGGTTTATAACACATTGTGATGTTTATCTTTTTACCTCCTTGAAATATATTATGTCGCTATACCTCCTTTGAAAATGTCACTTAGTTTGATATGGGGTTTATGCATTCTATCCCATAAAACAGTACCTTTAACTATAGGTAGATAACCACCTCTGCAATATATTAGTTCTCTGGGATAAAAGGCAAAGCAGTGGAATATTACCTTTGCCCTGCTGTCCCCCAATAATACCTCATTTGTTTACATTTTAGTAATATCACCCGGTGAAGAAAGAACAGAAAAGATAATAAGGTTAGAGATGAAGACTGCTGGAACAGGTTGGTTAACCCAGATATGATATATATGTGTATTTTTTACACACACATACGTACACACGTATTTTTTTACACACTCTCTCTCTTCAGGAATAGACTGCTCGAACAATGGAGTCAAAACGTTGAAATTAAAATTTTTGAACACTGCATGAAGCCCTGGTTCCCAGGTTGGTGCGTGTTTTTTGTGCTTGAATTTATAATATAATTGTTCTGAACCAGCACACAGGCAGTGGACATTCATTCACCGAGTGCACCAGTCCCAGTATATATTATATACATTCTTACCCTTCAGCTGCCAATTTAAACTAAAAGGTAAAATTTATAGAATACTACACTATGCTAAAATGGACTGTTACTAGCTGCCCATGTAAGATCTGTCAGGCTATACAAAAACATGGACTAGTTTTGTTAATTTTTATCTGAACCACTGGCCTTGGGTAAAAACGTATTCTAATTTATTAGAAGTAACACTACCAGCAAACTTGATTTTTTTTCCTTTTAAGGTTTAGTGGCAGTACCAAGTTTTAACATGCATATGCCATTATGGCCATTTAAAACTGCCTAGTACTAACCCTTGGAAATGTTTCCCCTGGCTTTCTTGGCTATTAAACTGCGGGGATCCTAGGTTCAATTACAGTCATGTCACCATCTGCCAGTTCTGTGTGGTTTTCCTCTGGGTTATTTGATTTCCTCCTACACTTCAAAAACAAACAAGAAGGTACAATAATCTGGTTCTTGATAAAATTTACCATAATGTTTGAGAACAGCATAGGAACTTAATTGTAAAATGCAGAACCCAGCAGAACTTACATCTGAGTACATTATTTCTTATAGATCTACAGAAAAGTTACTGAGAAAATAGTTGAAATTTTTTTTAAAAGCTTTAAATGTGAAGGCTGTACTGTGCTTTAACACATTTAGGGGCAGATTTATGAAGGGTCAAAGTGAAAATTCGAATTAAATTTGAAGTAAAAAAATTTAAATTTAAAAGTGATTTTGGGCTACTTCGATCATTGAGTAGCCCAAAATTCAATGAAATTTTTTTTTAAAAATCGAATTTCGGAGTACTGTCTCTTTAAAATCCTTCGAATTGGACATTTTGCCACCTTAACCATTTTCGATTGAAAATGCCCTTGAAATTTTAAGTTTGAATTTTTAAGTTTTTTTTTTAAGTCCTGGTTTAAGCACCATAGGCGGAAAAGGAAAAATTGATATGTACAGTATGTAACTTCAGGAGGTGTGAGAAAGCAAGAGCTCTTACGCTCCAGCGTTTTTCCCTGCTCTCCCTTGTGTTCAGTTTGGCTGCGTTCAGCCACAGGGGAGCGCAGGAATAGAGGCAAGCAATTCTTTCCAATGCTCACACAAGCGGATGTAGGCACCGAATGCAGGTGCTGCATTTTTACTGCATTCGGCACCAACAGGCTCTTGTGTGAGTATAGCCCCATTGAAAAGAATTGCTTGCCTCCATTCCTGCGCTCCCCTGTGGCTGAACACAGCAAAACGGAACGCAGGTAAAAATGCTGGTGAGTGAGAGCCCTAAGGAAACTGTGTTATTAATGTTTGCGCATATCAACACTAAAAAAAAAATAAGTAGGGATTATATAAAATTGTTTCTTTATTTTGAGGAATCCTGCAAATTATGGAGCATGAAAAAAAGGTCAATTATGGGAGTTTTGCTGTTCTCCGAGATTGCTTTTTATACATTGGATGGTTCGTTTCTACGTGGTGACCAAATCCTTGGTTCGACATAAACATCTCTGAATACTCTCACTCATGTTATGTCACTGATAAGCCCCAATAAGTGCACTATTTGGTTTAGCTTTTGCTTTTTGAAACCTAGTGGTTAAGCTTCTGCTTCTTTCATTAACAATTCTGGGAAGAATTCTGCTGTTTTGGAAAGTAGTGAAGTGAGCTTTAAGCACCAATTATGCAAGAAGTTTTTTATGTAATACAATACTAGATTTATGTTCTGCCCAATAAATTTTACTCTAATTGATATTTTATTGGTAATTACACACTGTGGGTCCATAAAAGCCATGATTTAAATTAAATTCCAATGATGATATAACTTATTTAATAATTTAAAATTTTTTTAATCAGATCACATCAAAAGATAAAATTGAGTGAAAAACAGACCTGCTCAAAAGTTTTTGGCCTTTTCCCCAAATTGCTAACTTTATTTTTGTTTGTTTTTATCCTTAAACCCTAAAAGTCATATTTTTGGCCTAATCTCAGAGCAGGCCACAAAACCTTCAAATTGAGATTCAGTATTTTTTGCAGCATCCGAGTGTAATAAATCTCAAAAACATCTCCAAAAAATTTTTTTCTGAAAAAATAAATTTTTGAAGATTTAAAAATTTGAATTTTAATAAATAACCCCCATTGTGCATTATTACAAACCAGTCCCCTGTTCTTTTTATTTTAACTTTCCACCTGATGAATATGTGTATTAAAATAAAATTAAGTTATGAGCTGGAAATATATTCAGAAGGTCTAGTCATGTATTATAACCTGTGGTAGCCGTAATGTGCACTAACCATTTCTTCCTCCTTTAATAATCCATCAGAATGTCATTCCATTGTCACACTTTCTGTTTAATCTAAAGCAGACGTAATACATTCTAAGAAATATACATTAGCCTTTGAAAGAAACAGCTGAAAGTCCCATGACTGCATTGTTTCAAAAATGGTGACCTTGTTTGTTAACATTTTAAAGGTGATTCTCTAGAGTGCTTCCAGTTGAAACATAATCCAACCATCCTGTGCCCCATGAGAACTTCAGACCTGTCACTCAGATAAAAAAGAAGTTTGTGTTAGAAGGTGAACAGAATAAGTAAATAATATTTGAACCTTGTTTGAGCATATGCAATTAGTGCTCAGACATTTGACCTTATGTCAGCTCAAATGTAATATAAAGAATTTATTTCCAAGAATGCATTTTAACTTGATGTGAGCAGAGACTCTAGTTAACCTCTCAATTATTTGCAAAAATACAAAAGAATAGGTATGTTTAAAGGGGCTCTTAAAGCTAAATCACCATTGCTTTTTATGGAAAAGGCCTTAACGGCATAAAAAATGCATCTGGCATGTTCAATAGCTAGCTACTTTTCTGCACATATAGGCACTTCTCCAAGGTTTCTTCTCTGTATGGACTTCTTTTCCTTTGAAGGAATACAACAGGGGTTGGTATTGGTTTACAGTATGTGTTTGTATGTCAAGCCTGAATTAAAGCCATGCACTAAAGAAATAACCATTGCTGCCACTGGTGGGGGTATGGAATCCCTCTGGGTAGAGATTTCAACTGGGCAAAAGGTTGCGGTGTTTATGCAAATGGCCTGCGGGTGTCACTGTGCATATACAGGACTTTCTGTACAGCTTGAAAGTGAAAGTACTGCTGTTATGTAATGGCTGCATGATAAAGCACTGTTATACTCTCCTCAGTCTTGGCTACCAAAACAAAACAAATGGTGACATGGATGTTTTTTCTACTTCTGCAACCTTTCTACCAAACCCTGGTGAGCCTACCATACCTTTTACTGCTTGGATCCGTATGTTTGATAATAACATTATTGCTGCTGACCAAGGGGAGGTTTCTGCTGCTAGAAAGCGTGCTTTACTAATTCACTGCCTGGGGGCAGAGGGACAGCGTATATTCTAAACCTTACCATCACCTGATGAAAGTTATGAAACTGCTCTTACTGCTATAAAGAACTTTTTCATGCCAAGAGTAAATGTATTTGCTGAAAGATATAAATTCCATCAATGTGGACAGTGTAATAGTGAATCCACAGAACATTTTGTATCTGCTTTGAGAGAGCTGGTTGTTACCTGTGCGTTTGGGAATCTAACACATGAAATGCTAAGAGACCAAATCGTGGAAAAAACGAATTTGCCTCGCATTAGAAAGAGACTGCTCCTAGAACAAGATTTAACCCTTGCAAAAGCTATTAAAGCTATTAAAACTCTGTCAGGGAACTGCTGGGAATAGTGATGGGCGAATTTATTCGACAGGCGCAAATTTGCGGTGAATTCCCTTGATTCACCACCACAGAATAAATTTTCGAATTGCCAGCCAAAGTTTTGTTCAACACAATACCTTGAAAACTATGCTAAATGCCCTGCAAAAGCTATACAGTGCCACAAATGTTTAAAGTCAGGTCACTTTTCTACCGTCTGTCGTAGTTCTACTAAAGATTGTCATGAACTCGCTACTACAAATGTTAGTTTTCAGTGTGGATAAAGCTGGTACATTTATTCTAGACAAGTTTATATGCACTGTCAATGTCAATACTGCTTTTACTCACAAGGGCCGCTCCACTAACCTGATGCTTAATACAGGTTCAGCTGTTTCTATACTACAAAAGGATATTTTCTTGAAATACTTTGCAAAAGATACGTTTGGTGTACCTGCCCTGAGATTGGTCAGTTACTTAAAGGATACAATCCCTGTGCTTGATTGCTTGCTGGTAACTGTACAATTTGAATCAAATACTGCAAAATGTGACTTTTACATTGTGAATAAAGGTACTGCTATACTTGGAAGGGATCTCTTTGCTGCATTAAACCTACAATTAATTGATGGTCTCATTACTACAACACCAGTGCCTGCCACACAGCCTGTCAACCCTTCTCTTGGCTGTGCAAAGAACTTTGTGCACAAAGTTAAGTTGAGACTAGAAATGGGCGAATCTACCCCGTTTCGATTCGCCAAAAAATTTGTGAATTTCCAGCAAAATTAGCAAATAGGCGAAAAAATTTGAAACGAGTGGCGGCACGTTTTTGACACGTCGCACCAGTCTCGTCGTTTTCGTTGCAACATTTTTGTTGCGTCTTTTTCGCCAGGTGAATTTTCGCTGGCGTTTCGCGAATTTATTTGCCAGCGGCGAATCGCGGGAATTTGCTGCTAATTCGCCCCATGTGAATAAATTCGCCCATCACTAGTTGAGACCAGATGTAAAACCAGTACTCCAGAAACTGAGGCGATTGCCCTACTCTATAAGGGAAACTCTCACAGGAACTAAAGAAACTGGTAGAGCAAGATGTGATTGAAAAATCTGAATCCTCTGAATGGCTTTCACCAATTATAACAAAGAAGAAAACTGGAAGTATTTGGTTGTGTGTTGATCTCTTGAACTAATAAAGCAGTTGTTATGGATAATCACAACACAACACCTTCGCTGAAGGTGTTTGCCACACACAGGAAATATTTTCAGAGCTCCGAGGAGTGAAATTCTTTTCAACCCTGGATCTTCAGAGTGCTTATCATCAAGTATTACTGCATGAGGAAAGCAGTGTCCTAACTGCATTTATCACACATGATGGTTTGTTTCGGTTAAAGCGTGTACCTTATGGACTGGCTTCAGCACCGAGTTGTTTTCAAAGACTGATGTCTAATATACTCCATGACATACCTGGTGTACAATGCTACTTGGATGATATAATTGTCTATGCTCCAAGTATGGATCTTCATGACAAGTACCTGAAAAAGTTTCTGAAATGCATTGATTGACTCAAACTGAACCTTTAAAATGCCACTTCAGACAAACTCGGCTGTAATTTCTGGGTCATATAATTTCACAAGATAGATTACAGCCTGACCATGTCAATGCGGTTACACAAGCACCTACTCTATCTGATTTCTTATGAGCTTTCTTAGGTTTTACTTCATGGTATTCTAAGTTTATTCCCAACTATGCCTCAGTTGTGGAGCCACTTCGAGCACTACTACATGGAACTAAGCATGGTTTGAAGCAGTTAATTTTGAACAGTCCAGCACTAACTTTATTTGATTCTGCACTACCCACTGTGGTTACTACAGACGCTTCAGACTATGGCATTTGTGCAGTTCTCACACAGATCATGCTGGTACTGTTGCATTTGCATCCAGAACACTTACAGAGGCAGAGAGTAAGTATTCAACTGTTGCAAAAGAAGCTCTAGTGTGTGTTTGGGCAACAGAAAAATGCAGAACCTACCTATGGGGTAGAGAGTTTACCTTATGCACTGATCATAGTCCTTTAACTACACTACTTAAAACAAAGGGACTAGGAAGAGCTGGAATGCGTATAGCTAGATGGTCAGCAAGGCTATTTAATTTCAACTACAAAATGCACTGACTGATATATTATCATCTACAGTTACAACCACCTTGTATAAGTGATGAGTATGAAGCCCAGCTACTTTTACAACTATTTTATTTTCACAACTAGGTCAAGTTTTTATGGGTGACTTCAATTTCCTGGACATTGACTGGGGTAATGGGGCTGCCAAGACAGATAGTAGGTTTGTGCATATGCTAAATGACAACTTTTTATCCCAGCTCGTTCAAGAGCCTACTAGGAAGAACTCTCTCGGATCTTGTGATAACTTATAATACCGAACTCATCTCTAGCATTTGTGTGGGTGAGCATTTAGGCAATAGTGATCATAACATGGTCTCCTTTGAGATTCTGTTGCAGAGGCAATTCTATAAGGGAGTAACTAAAACACTGAATTTCAGGCATGCAAACTTTGACAGTATAAGGGGTTAAACACAGAACAAAAATGGGAAGTCTTAAAATGCTGCTTAATAAATATACATGTCCATATATTCTCCTTGTAAGCAAGGAACATCATTGCAAAGCAAAACATTTTCTTTTAATAGAAGTGTTGGTGTTGAGGTGGGTAAGAAAAGATGTGCTTTAAACGCCAGTCGCTGCATTGTGACATCATCGGCGCCACAACCCATGTGGTGGCCATGGGCACGGCCATTGTGGGAGCAACGCTGGTGAAGAAGGATGCGCCGCCGGAGCTCCCTGAAGGGCTCCTAGTGGCTTCCTTCTACGGTCAGCGAAGGTGTTGTGCACCAAGGAGCTCTTTTCTTAATTGGAGTTGGTTGCAGGCTAGATAGCAGACATATGAGCTACGTGATCATCAGCAGCCGGCACATCAGAGAGAAGGAAGTCCTGAGGAAAGGCTAGAGGATGCTGACCGTATACAGACAGGAACGGAGATCTTCCGGTGGAAGTGTGACTGGCATTGTTGTGAGTGAATTCTGCCCACTGGCGAAGATCAGACCAATCGTCTTGACAGAGGGAAACGGTTTCTAGGGAACCGTTAAAGAGCTTGGTTCACACGCTCTGCTGCCCCATTAGTTTGATTGTGATAGGCAGAGGAGAACTGTAGAGAGACTCCCAGAGACTTGCAAAGGGAGAACCTAGAGACAAACTGGGAACCTCTGTCGGAGAAAATTTCCATAGGGAAGCCGTTCAGATGGAAGATACTGTATGAAGAGATGAGAAAGTTCTACAGCAGAGGTAAGTTTTCTGAAGGGAACTAAGTGTGCCATCTTGCTGAATCGATCTATCACTACCCAGATGACTTCTGGAGTGGTGGAAGGACTAGTGATTGGCCTATCTCCCCCGTTTCGCTTCGCCAAATAATTCTCGAATTTCCAGCGTGATTCTGTTAAAGGATCAGTAACACCAGAAAATTCGTGTTTTAAAGTAAAGAAAATATCATGTAGTGTTGCCCTGTGCTGTTAAAACTGATCTGTTTGTTTCAGAAACACTACTATAGTTTTTATAAACAAGATGCTGTGTAGCAATGGTGGAAATTGAAAAACGGCTATATGGCACAGGATAAGTAATGGATAACCGCATTATATTCTACAGAACAAATAACATTATGTTCTACAGAGCTTATCTGCTATCTGCTGTGTAACTTTAGCCTTTTCTCCTTTGAATGGCTACCCCCATGGCTACACAGCAGCCTATTTATATAAACAATAATAGTGCTTCTGAAGCAACCACTGCAGTTTTACCAGTGCAGGGTAACACTGCATTATATTTTTATTACTTTAAACTAAAAAATTTTGATGTTACTGGTCCTTTAATGCTTTTAAAAGGGGTTTTTTTGTGCGGACATATCTATTAAGGCTATTTTGATACTAAACTCTACAGTTATTATAGCTATGGGCATATATGGTTTCTGTGGAGGGGTGTGTGTATGCTGGGTTTTAAATTTGAGGGGTTGAACTTGATGGACTTTATTTTTTCAACCCAATTTACTATATAACTATACTATTTAACATTGGTCAGCGAGGCATTTTCAAGCCACAAATTCTTCCATCCAGCATTCCTTGAAATGATTACAGCTTTAATTACTTCTAAAAAAATATTTTCTGTTTTCATAACAATTTTAGAACCCCAACCTAGTTTCCTAGTTGCAGCTCAGTAAGCCTAGTCACAGATGGTCTAAATTGTAAAATAAATAAATTAAGCATTAGCTGATCTAATTTATTTTAAGGTTATATAAGAGCTAAAATTGCTGCTACTAAGAAAAGATATTTGACCTTGTAACCATTGACGGGAGCTGACCGGCCAGTTTACTGAGCTGATACTGGAAATTATCAAAGGAATGTTTAAAATGTAAACAAAATAAAATGTGAAGAAAAATATTTTTCAATGGTGTACAAGTATGGGACCTGTTATTCAGAATACTCAGGATCTGGGGTTTTCTGAATAATGGATCCCTCTGTAATATGGAACCTAATACCTTAAGTCTACTATAAAATCATGTAAACATTAAATAAATCCAATAGGCTGGTTTGCATAAAACAGTACAAGGTACTGTTTTATTACAGAGAAAAAGGAAATAATTGAAAAAATTTGGGAGATGGGAATTCTGTGATTTGGAGCTGTATAGCGGGTTTCCGGATAACCAATCACATATCTACAGTTTACTATATGGTAAAAGTAAAAAACTTTGTAAACTTGGACATTTAAAGTTAATTAATTTTTGCACGAAGTTAGTAATGTAAGTTTTGCACAAAGTGCCAAATGGTCGGCAAGAAACGTGTTAGTCAATCACTGTGTGTGCCACAATAAAGCCATGAAGTTTAATGGAGATTGTGTGGCCGTTTCCTTCTGATTAGCGGCAAAGATGCGGGAGTTCCAGTTTTGTGTAGATTTCTCTCTTGGGGGTAAATTTATCAGTGAAATTCCGCAACTCTCCATTAATTTCTATGGGATATCGAAAGGTGTATTTATCAATGGGTGAAGTGAAAGTTCACCTTTTGATACTCCTTTAAAAATCCCATAGAAATGAATGGAGAGTGGCAGAATTTCACTCTAGTGGTGGAATGTGTGGCAACTGATAGTGTCCAAAGACAAAGCGCAAAAACATCTCAGAGGAGCGTTGAAAGCGTGTGGCTACCCAGACTGGGCCTTTCTCAAAACAGCAGCAACTAAGCCCAACAGGAACACCAAAAGAAGTAAACGCCCGGAGACGCACAGTAGGCGAAACAGTCATCCCATATGTAGCTGGAGTGTCCGAGAAACTCAGGAGGATTTTCAACAAACACCACGTTTTTTCAAACCTAGCAACACACTGAGACAAAAACTGGTACACCCAAAGGATCCAACACCAAAAGAAAAACAAAGCAATGTGGTATACGGAGTCCAGTGTAGTGAGGAGTGCACAGTTTTGTACATTGGGGAGACAAAACAACTGCTCACCAAGCGAATGTCTCAGCATATGAGGGGGAACTCTACAGGGCAAGACTCGGCTGTCTTTCTACACCTCAAAGACAAGGGCCACTCCTTTGAAGAAAGCAAGGTCCAAATCTTGGATAAAGAAGACTGCTGATGTGAAAGAAGCGATTCATGTCAAGGTAGAAAAACCATCCCTGAATAGAAGTGGGGACCTTCGACACCACCTGTCTGCTACATACAATGCTGTTCTCACATCAGCACCAAAGAGGTTTCAGAACACTTCACACGTCCATTCATGCAACTCTCACAAGTAACACTTGTGTCTAGGAGTTGCATGACACATTGGTAATCCCATCACAGTAACTACACAGAATCAAATTTAGATGGCACCTCTTTGAAGAGTTACAATGTGCCATTGTGATTGGATTAGTGGAAGAGTTTATATGCCGAGAACTTCCCATACCAGTCAGTTGAACTGAAGAAGCTGCTCGGATGAGTAGTGAAACGTCTTCAATAATTACTCAGCAAGTCCAGTTGTGTTAGAATTACTTATATCAGATCTAGTGGTGGAACTTCACGCTTAACTTCACTATTTGATACCACTTATTGAGATCTCTTCTTTCAGGCTATCCAACACATGTATACCCACTGTTAAATGTTGATCTTAAAGTGTAAAACTATGGGATTTTTCAACCTTTATAGAGAATCTACGGAATAGCCTTAATTCACCCAGGTAAATGGGGATACTCTATCCTTCAGGGCACAGGTTACCTCCGTGGGACTTCCTATACAGTGTATAAAGTTGACTCCTTAACATTCTCTACATGAACCTATGGTATATTGCAAAGTACAGAATCCCACATAGAACGTTTTTAGAGAGCCCCTAATCTGTGTGAGAATGGCCAGTAGAAGGGCTGCTGGTGACTACAAAAGGTATGCATATTTTAGACCACAAACCATTTGTTACAATAAACAATATTTTTGGAAATAGAATTCAAAATAAATAAACAGAATATTTATTGCAAGATGTGTGTGATTTACTTCTGTGAAGCAGTCATATCTGAAAACTCCTGTGAAAAACCAGATCTGGAAAAAACTGTGCTTTTGGAATAAACAGCCAAAGGGTGGCTAAAATTTTATCAAACAGTAATCTATTTCTATGCATCCAATATAGGAATCGGCCTGTATGGTTTCTGGAGACTAACCTGTGCATTTCTATCTGCCTTATGTACTGTTGCAAAACTCAGTTGTGCATAAAATAGCCATTTCTGTTAAACATTATCTTGAATGTCACTGCCTTTTTATATTATATCCATATACAGTACTTGGTGATATTCTTTCACAGGACTCATTGAAACTTTTGTATTAGATCAAATAATATACTCCCTGTTGTAAACATGAGGATGTTAAAAGTAACCTGAGTTCCATGATCTGTATAACAGCACTGACCTTAAGAACTCCTTGGTGACAATATCCTTACATTTTACAATGAATACATTATTTTATATAGATCTACAGTAGTGATGTGCAAATTTATTCGCCAGGCGCGAATTCCCGGGATTCGCCCACCGGCGAATAAATTTGCAAAACACCATCGAAAATTAGCCTGGCAAAAATTCACTGGCGTGAAAAAAACGCGCATCAAAACCAATATGCTCACGCGAAACAGGATCGATTCGCCCATCACTAATCTACAGTATATTTACTGAGAAAATGGTTTTAAAGCTTTCATTTCTATGTAAATGTATTGCACATTAATGCAACAACATTTATCAATGAGTAACAACTGCACAGTTGCTAGTTTTTCATTGTTTATGACTGATGCCAACTAGTGATGGGCGAATTCGCTGCGAATTCCCGCGATTCGCCGCTGGCAAATAGATTCGCGAAACACCAGCAAAAATTTGCAAATGAAAATTCGGCCAAAAAAAAAAAAAACAGTTGTGCGTCGTTTTTGACGTGAATTTCGCTGCGAAGCGTAACGGGTTAGATTCGCCCATCACTAATGCCAACTATGTCCTGGGTTTTTTAGTCAAAAAGAATAAGCTGTTTGAAATGGAGAATAATGCAATGGAATCAAAATATCCATATTTTTTTTTTATATACTGAATAACCGTTAAGATCTACTAAAGGGAATTAACTGTTTCTGAAATCCCAAGAGTACTATTTTTATCACAATTAATATTTCTGCTTGTAAATATGCATCTTTCTATTTACATTAATTGTTTAATTTACCGGTTTTAAAACATAGGTATTAAGTATGCATTACACTACCCTGGACATATTTTAGAAATGAGCCAAACTTTAACACCCTCCTTCCCCATAATGTTGTTCAAGTGCTTAATTAGTTTGAAATGAATACTGAACGAAATATGCCAGGCTGTAATTGTTTAATTTATTTTGATTTTCCACAGATATTATTTAGTAATGACTCATTTCCATAGAACGCCTACAGCCAAAGTAGAAAGAACTTTGAGATTAGACCCTACTTAATCATGCCTTGTATCAGTTTTAAACATCAAAGAATGCAGCCATGAAGCTTTTGAATATATCCTGCTGCACTGCTCAAGGCTATCATATATGTTATACTTAAAGCAATCATTACAGCTACTTGATAACAAAAAGACAGAACAGAAATTTTTAAAAATTTTGAAACAAGGGAATAAGAATCTTTGATGACTATAATATTTTCTGTAACTCTGTAATTTGGGGTTGGATGACCTGCTTATTGATTTTTTTTTCATTTTTGGTTTTTATTCTCCCTGTTAGCCCTCCTCCGTTACAAATGGAAAAATTTGGAACACTTGCTGATTTTTTTCCTTGAGGTTAAATCTATATAGCTGTGATGGACTGCACCACAATCAAAGGGGGTCCACTGTGAAAAGGGATAGAATGACCAAGAATCTTGAGAAATGTTTAAACTAGGTGGGACTGTTAAAGTATTACCGGGAAATCGTGTAGTAGCTGGGGCTGTGGGATTTTGTTTGCACCAGTGATCTATCAAGCACTTCTTAAGTGTTCAATGCACAATTAAAATTTGCAATGCAATAACCGTCTAATGAAGAATATTACATTGTGAAATGCCCATTATGTGTGGCTTATTAATCAATATGGTTGAAATGTGAAATATTTATAAAAAGACTGTGGTTTTCTGTTGTAAAAGTGAAATGCATTTATAAACTACATTACATGAGTGCATCTTCAAATGCAGAACATTAAAATGCATTTTTTTTGTCTTAGACAATAGAATAGTCCTAAATCTTAACTAACATAAAGAAACACCCTATTTTACTTTGTGGATAGGGGCATTGATAGTGGATGCAGCATATGATAATCCATTGGTTTTCGTTCATAGTAGTTCCCTGTTAATTAACCCAACAATAATTTTAAATGAATAAAAAGAGATCTGCTTACAGTGTCAAAAACTGTTTAAAAATATTGTGCATGATCAGGGGTGCTGCGCCAATGAGGCAAGTTGAAAAATGCTGTGCTGGACAAGTTACCAGGGGGGTGCTCTTGGTACCTTTCTTATGAGTAAATTTTTCCATTTTTTTTTTTTAAACCGGAAATTTGTTTTTTCTAGTGCAAGAGAGTGTAGTTGTGCTCTCCACACTGGCGCTGTAGCCCTCCGTGCAGCAAAGGTAGTCGGTCCCAGTATTCCCTACTAAAATAGTAGGGAAGGAGGAAGAGAGATTTCTAAAAATAATGTTTGGACATGGGTACTATTTAAATGGATGTGTCCTATCCATGATCTAGTTTGGTATTTGGCTGAATCCTGAAACTTTTTGCAGTGTTTGGATTTTGGTTTCCTTTGGGGAGGATTTACCATCTGTGTTTGGACAACCAATTGGTGAGGCTTACTGCAGAAGGTTTTTTTTTTGTCAGTTAAAGCTCACCAAGTTTTAGGTGGTGATCTCTTAAAGTTTAACTCAAGTCATAAGCATAAAAATGCCTCTGACACTTTTCTTGTTAGTCCATCATTAGGTTCTTGTGCCCAAGCTACAGGTCATGCCTAGGAATCTATATAGTTAATGTTCTATATGCTAGAAAATGTATGGGGAAAACCGGTCACCCAAATTTATTATTTTTTAGGACTTTTGCAGGTTATAACTCTGGGGGGGGGGGGGAATTAAAAAAGAAAAGACACCAGCATTTTTTTTAACTTTGATGCATTTTCCAATCGCGAGTGATGGGCGAATCTATCCGTTTTGCTTCGCCGTCGAGTCGCATCATTTTTGTCTCGTTTTTTTACTCCAGCGAATTTTCGGCAGGTGAATTTTCGCTGGCGTTTCACAAATTTATTCACCGCCGGTGAATTGCAGGAATAAACCACAAATTTGTGCCTGGCGAATAAATCCGCCCATCACTACCAATCACAGAATATGATGTAAGTAACAGTAGATTTAGGAAGTTCTATGTACTCCATTGTACTTTGGCAAAAATGAACCTTTCATTAATATCTGCATTTAAGTGAATTTGCTGAGTAACGTCCTTTCGCCAGAGTGAAAAGTCTCCTGGTGACTGCAAAATGTCCTGGTTAGTGCAAATGACCACTGGCGTCTATCTCTTCAGTAGTGAATTGGTGCCTGCGCCTGTTAATAAGCTGTTGACATACCTTCAGGGGTTAATACTAGCAAATTGACACTAGCGTTGGCCACTACACCCCTTTAGTAAATTTGCACCCAAGTGGGGTTAATAACCTAGGCGAGCAATTCACCAATACACTAAGGAGTAGACTTGGCAAAATTGTCTAATAAAAACCACAAGTTTGACTTTACAAAACTTGAGTTTTCAAGACTTCTAAAAGGCAAAAGCTCAATTAAAATATATAGTGATGGGCGATTCGAGAAAACAACGCTGCGAAAATGACTCGACGAAAACAACGCGAAAATGGCGCGACGAAGTTGACGCGACGCGCGTCAAAAACGTGCCGCGACGCGCGTCAAAAACGTGCCGCGACGCGCGTCAAAAACGTGCCGCGACTCATTACGGATTTTTTCGCCAATTTGCGAATTTCGATGGAAATTAGCTAATTTTTCGGCGAAACGGGGTAGACTCGCCCATCACTAAAAATATACAAATTTATCTAGAACTTGTGACGAAGGATAGAATGTGATTGCTGTGTTCAAGTTATTTTGTTAAATGTTTAAACAATTGCATTTTATGTTTATTTTGAACTTTATTATTTCAAAAATAATAATGCACATCCTCATTTTAAACTTTATGGTTTTCAATTTAGAATTATAAAAAGCGTAAACTCATTTTGATAAATTGTTAAAATGGTAGATTCTGAGATGCCCTCTTAACTCTGAGTGTATGTACTGCAATCCAGGGCTAAGGAGATAAATATGACCCTGCTGAACCACTATTTAGTATCCTTTTTTTACTTAAATTTGCCATATTCCTGTTACATAAATTGGTTATTAGACTAGCTAGTGCATACCCTTTTCCAAGTTAGATAAAACCTCATCCATGTTTGTAAGGGATTGAGTTCTCAGCTGGAGTAAAACATTTAGGTTCCTTGCAACTAAATATGGTTAGACCTTTGCTTCTTAGGTATAATTTTTATTTATATTTCTGTACAATAATCCTTATTATTGTATCATCAGAAAAGAATCGGCCATTTTGGTTGGTATAATACATTGGTAAATACATTTACAATTTCTTATTCCTGGGAATTATATTTTTAAATTAATAATAATAATTTCTGGGATTTTTCTTTTGTCGTGTTTCCCCAGACAAAAAAATGTAATTAATGAAAAGAAAAATAATATCCCGAAACTCTTTCTTTAAAATTATTATTGTATGATCTTTTGTAAAAGATTTCATCCACAGATGTGTGTCAATCTTCATTAAGTTTAAAATGCACGGCCTTAATCCTGGATTGCCTGTGGCTTCATGATTTCCTCAAAGGGCAGAAGATACATGTTCTCAGTGTTCTTTGTTCTCACCTTGAGCAACAGGAAACATTTTAAAAAGGCATTCAAGAAAATGTGAAGGTCTCTAGTGATAGGCGAATCTCCCGCGTTTCGCTTCGCCGAAAAATAAGCGAATTTCCAGAGAAATTCGCGAATTGGCGAAAAAATTCGCGAAAAGATTCGCGCGTTGTTTTTGACGCGTGTCGCGTTAAACGCGGTGCGTAGCGTCAATTTTGACGCGTCGCTTTCGACGCGCGACTTTTTTTTTTTTTTTTTGGCGAATTTTTCGGCGGCAAATTTTTGCTGCCGTTTCGCAAATTTATTCGCCAGTTTATTTCGCGGGAATTCGCCGCGAATAAATTCGCCCATCACTAAAGGTCTCTAGTCTGTTATTCGGGACATAGTGATTTTAAATTACAGCAGTAGAAGTGATGTATAAAGACCACCTAAAGTTTTCTCAAATAGTTACAATCAGGATGGTAGTTGTATAAGAAGGGTCAATGTAAATACTAATTATATGCATTTTTTTTTTTTTTTTAAGAACTACCTGGAAAAATGTAGCCAGTTCACCATTTTATGTATTTATGGCCTTATCGGAATCCTTGGTGATGAGCATAAATTTTCACCAGATATGGATTAGTGGCAAAAGTCAGCATTTTGCTGTGAATATTTTCCACTGCAAAATTTAGCCATTACAAAAACACTCAAAAACACTCAAAAACACCAATATATTTTGAGTGGGAAAAAAAGTTCATATTATGTTTGTCAAATGGCCACTGGGAGCAACATCCAATGGATTGGTGAGTCCCTGGTTAAGGCAAAGTAATATTGGTCACTTAAACACAGATGGGGGCCTGAAAATTATTACTAATTGTATAATTAGATTGTATTCAATTAACTAACAAACATGCATACTATTAAGTTTTTAACAAATCTTATTTAGAACTGGTTAAACTAAATAAATATTTTAGGATGTTTTTGTTCAACATCAAATAACCAGTTTTACAAAGTGGTCCAATAGATGTTACTAGTAAGTTCTTTGTACTTTTAGCTTTTCTCTTCTAGGGATCCATTCTCTTTATAGTAGGTGCTGTCCCCATTTTTAAAGTATAGGAACTTATGCGTGTAGATTAATAATGGAGGTTGCAATAATATTAGAGGAAAAATGGGAATTAGTAACCATATGTACAGTAAATGGCAAATTCAGACATTTAAATATCCCCTGCCAGTAGTTCCTCAGAACCTGACATGCATACCATATGGCCTGTTTATCATGCTGTGTAAAAATATCAAATACACCCTACATTACCATATGAATGCTAGATATTGCTGCATAAAATCCAGCATATTTATCAAGATGCAAAATTGATTTTAGGCAACGCCATAGATCAATGTAAAATTATGTTGTAAAAAGTGATGGCTGCTTGAAATTGCAGTGTAAAAATTGTTTACCATTTTTTCTCACAATTTCACATTTACTTAAATGGGGTATGCCAGAAGTGATACGGTGTAAAATATGGTGTTAACTTTTCAGACTGCATAAAAAGAATATTTACACCTAATATTTACATACTCTGATGAGATACTGTTAAACACATGATTTTTACAATCACAAAAAGTCGCATGTAAACAGAAATGCACAGATTGAGATGAAGATACTAGTTATTGTATTCCTTTTTTTACATAGCTTGATAAACCCTGTGTTTTTAACAATACCCAAATCTGTTACATCTCCAGCAAATATCTCTGTAATTCTAACTGGAACATAGATTTTAATCTACTGGAAGGCACTGAACCATCTGGAAACCAGTTTATAATCAGACTCAGAGATATTCTTGTTTTATGCATGCACTTGAATATCCTTTTCAAAATAGCTCCTGTGATATTTACATTTAATTCATTGTCCAATGCATCTGTGAAAGATTCTTTTGTGATGTTCCAGTCAATGGGTGCAGTTACCAAGCTTGCACTGGAAAGAAAGTCTGGAGTTCCTTGGATATTTTATTAAGGATTTTATTTAATTTTTTTCATCTGTCATGTTTTTTTATGGTGCAGTTTTTATTTCTATTTTTATTTGTAATATTGGTGTGTACGTAGCCATATCAGGTAATTTTGCCTGGTCATGTGCTTTCAGAAAATGCCACTGCTGCACTATGGAACTGCGTATTGAGTTCTTTTCTTAGATCTACCAGGGAGCTGTTCTCTTGTTAGGGAGCAGTTATCTGGTTACCTTCCTATTGTTTGATTGTTAGGCTGCTGGGTGGGGGGGAAGGGGTGACATCACTCAAATTTGCAGTACAGCAGTAAAGAGTGAAGTTTATCAGAGCACATGTCATGACTGGGAACTCTTGGGAAACTGTCTAGCCCCATGTCGGATATTAAAATTAAATATAAAAAAAAAAATCAGTTTGCTCTTTTGAAAAATGTAATAAACTGCAGACATCTTCTGAATCAGCACTATTAACTGTGTTTCGAAAAAAGCAAGTTTTCCCATAACATTATACCTTTAAGGTAAGCTAAGTTGCCTATTTAATTGTGCTATTTTGGTGATATTAAGGAACAATTTCAGCTGAACATAATTTTGTATGGCTTTTGTCCAGTATCTGTCCTATCAACCAACAGAAATGGGTGGATTATATATGTGGACCCATACTGATCTATTGTTAGAATACATCTTTTCAGTTGTGTGTCTAATAAAATTAGAAAAGTAATAGCTAAAAAGATTTATTGCTGGTTGCATATACAGTTAATGGCAGTGCCACAGGACATCAGGCAATTTGATGAGTCCAGCCCACCAATTCTACCATTGCCAGGGGGGTGGGAAGAGGTTCAAAGTCTGCAAAACAGGAAACTCTTCTACTAGACTATGGACCCTTGATCCTGGTGGTTAGGCAAAGCCTGCACTCCTGGGCACAGCTTTGCATAATTTTCCATCTTAGGGATCAGACAGGGAAGTCCTGCCATGTGCCCTGGTGCTGGCTTCTCAGGTGTAGCCACAAAGGTTGGCACCTGCTAACGTATGGCTACCCAATGTTAGCGTACAGCAGCAGTGTCAGACTGGTCAGGAAATGTGGCACTTTATGCAGGTCACAGTTAATAGGCAGCTACTCCATTTCTTGACCATATGGGAAACTTGGAGCATTGTAATAGCTGTGCATAGTTTGAGTCATTGTATATATTCATTATAATAAACATATAGAATTTTTAGATTTGGATGTTAACACAGGTATCCTACAGTATGCTATTAAAAATTAAGTACTAAAAATGTTAATGTAATTACATGTGGAATATGACATACTGGAGGAAAATATTTTGATGTTTTATTAAATTACAACCGTTGGATCATTTCACAAGAACACAGGTATTGATTAATTATGTCCAGCCAAGGTCCTTCAATACATTTGTGTAGGTTTTTAAATAAGAATTCACAGTGTTAATCTTTCACAGCTTTCTCATTAGTTTTTCTATGTGCCACCTTAATGGTTTCAAACATTTTGAAGAATTCAAACAAAATTGACAAAACAGGATTTTATATATTGTTACTATAGAGATATTTGTAATATTATACCCATACATACATGGGTATAATATTATACCCATACATACATGCTTTTATGATTTTAGGAATGTTAAAATGTAATTTAAAAAAAAAAAAAATCATATGTCCTGTACATATAAAAGTTAGCATATCTGGGGTTGGGGTGAAAATATATATATACACAGTATATATTTTGTACATCCTGATGTCCTTGTTACAAGGTAATAAGATTAGCAATGTTTTGCACCTGGAGGCAAATATATCACAAGCTTTTAAAGGGACATTTATTTACTTGATAAAGACAAATTTTGACAAAAGCACCAACAAAATGAACATTTCTAGCTATTTCTATTTCAAAAGACCTCTGAATGTCATGTGGTTTTCCCTAGGGGTGATATTCTGTTTATTTGTATGTACATCCCCATGAACCTTTAGGCAAGCATTTTTTTTTCTTGTCCCACAATCTAATTTTAAACATTTGTTCCTGCTACGATCTCACATCACTTTTGCTCTTTTGCAGCACTTAAATTCCAGATATTTTAGGCCTCCGCTTCGTCTTTATTGCTTTAAAAGCTGACAGCGTGATATGAGTATTCTGAACAGTAAATATGCTGAAATTTTCTAAATTCAGTCTTTCCAAGTGACACTGGCTTTAAGAGACTCATGAACAGAATGCTCTGCCAGATATGACAATACTATATAACTATTTTAATGACTATATTTTAGAATTCTTACCTGTCCAACATAATAAAGTTCCTTTGTCCCATTTCATTAGTAGCATTTGTGATGCTGACCACAAGTGATGCCTAAAGAGGTTAATAGGTTTGCAGAAAGTAAAATATTAGTATTGTTTAATTCATTTATATTCTGTTACACTCTACATTATGTTTCAGCAAATGTCAGCACCTATTGTACTGAGGAATTATATCTATCTACCTGTATGTACTAAATAAAATTATCAATCATAGGAGACTGAATTTTGTCTGAGAGGCTGATTTATTCTAGATCACACTGTGGAATAAAGAAATATTCCAAGAAGTCTGATGTATTTTTACAGTTTTTCAGCAGTCAGGAAAGTGTTGACCAAATGGAACGCTTATAAAAGTTTGTATGTATATATGTGACATACATATAAATAAATAAAACACATGCATGTACATCAATTTGTATAGAACAAATTGTATTAAGTGCCATTTGTAATTTCTCATGTAAAAATGGCTTTGCTCAAGTCTGAAAAAATATGCAAGTTCATGTTCCACATCGACTCCTCATTGTACATGAGTCTTGTACTGCTTTCTGTATCCTTAATTTAACAATTGGAGTTATATGTGCCTGACTGTCACATCTAAAATAAATCTTCATTGTGCCATGCCAAGATTTCTTCTTGTTAGTTAGAGTTGAAATATTTCGGTCAGGGGATCTCTGAGGCAGCACACAGACCATCACGAAATTGTGGTTCAAGGCAAGAGATGTAAAAGGGCAATATTTACTTAAACATATATACCAGTTTGGTAAGATTCTTTAAGATGCCACTTAATTTAATATAAATCTGTTGTTCAAGTATTTGTTTTCAGGGGTATAGGTTTCCTTTAAAGTGTACTAAATGTTCGTTATGGGTGAATAATTTTGCCAGACACAAATTTGCAGTGAATATTGGCATTAATTTAGCAAAACTGTGGCGACAATTCACTGGAGAAAAATCCACCACTAAAAAAAAAAAAAAATCACACGTCCATTTGAAAAATCCTTTGATACCCATTCTAAACACTTTGCTACCAGAGCTGTCAACTAGCAGTCTTGTAGTTCCCTATGTGAAAATCAAGATATATTTTCTAATGGCACCACTTAAGCAATTTACCTTTGTCTCTGCACCTTGCCAGATATCATAATATTTTGGAAGTTTAAGTAAAGTTGTAGTTCTTTAGAATAGATTCCATCAGGTTCTAAATCTTTTGTTGTCTTGGGTATTAACCAAAGTAAAGAAGTTGGATCAATGATATTAAGCATCCCATATGTTCCTGATTTTTTTTTTTAAGGGATCTAAAAAATATATAATATAAGCTTTATCATGCTGATTTAAGAAAGATTCTAAATATAGTGAATTAAAAAAAAAAAAAAAAGGTAGTCAAACTGACTACCAACTCAAAATTAATTTGACTAAACTCCGAAAGCTAGAATGTCAGGAAGGCTTGTAACCTCTTCAAATCCTCTTCAAATTGGTCACTAGACCTCTCCCATTGGAGTATACATGAGCTTGGAAGGTTTAAGGTGGCAAATAGCCTAATTCAAACTTTTAAAGGGCCAGGTTTGATTATTCTCGAAATTTAAATAGAGTTTATTATTATTATTATTATTATTTATTATTATTTATTAAAAATTTGATTTTGAGAGATTTGACCATAACAAAATTTGAAAATTCTAATTTTAATTTGACCCTTAATAAATATGCCCCATAGTGTTATTGATTTGCCTCCTATGATTTTCTGATTTCAGTATGTTTTTTATGGCGTATATGCCTAAATAATGATTGGGCAAGCATATCCAATATTTTATTTGGCCAGATGTACAAATTTTAGGTGGTTTGGCTTGATCGTGTATATGTTTGTGTATTGTTAGTTTTGATGATAAAGCTACAATGATAGCAAATGATGTTCTATGTATGTTATTTAACCCTTTCGCTGCCAGCCATTTTGTCCTAAATGCGAACATCTACTGCCAAGCAGTTTTTAGACATTTTGTACTCTTTTGCTTTAAGGGCCTTTCCTGGGGGGGTCTTTTAGTTTACCCAGGAAAACAATATATCGTTTTTTAGGGACAAACTGAGATCTCAGAATATGCTTGAATTTTGGAGTAATTCCACTCCTGTAAAAAGATATAGGCTTCTAAGTGTTGGAAAAAAAACAAAAAAAAAACAGTTTTGCATGATACAAACGCATCTATCAGAAACATAATTCATTTTATGAACAAGAACACAGCAGATTTAGAAAGTTCAATGTGTCCCGAACATGCCAATACCAAATATATATTGTTTTATGGAGATTTCTCACTTTTATATTTGAAAATCTCTAAGCAGTACACTACCAAATGTCCAAAGCACCGCTCCACAAAACGGCATACTTCTGATTTCAAGGTCAAACATTCCACGAACAGTAGGTTTACCCTAGAAAACTACCCATTATTTGAAAGAACAGATCCTGCAGAATCAAAAATGGGTAAATATATCTCTGTACACCAAACTACCAAGTATCCTAAAGTTATTTTTTGAAACATTACCTCAGAGCTTCCAATCTACAGGATCATATTTCTCATACATCATTCGGTACCAATGTATAACACCCTAAATATGATTGCCAGGAGTCCAATGAACATTTTGATGTATTGGTGTGCCTCAGTATGAGGCCCCAAAATGTAGACACCCCAGGTGAGCTATCGGTTATGTATTTCCAGGTACTGCAAAATCAACACACTTTGCCCCCCTAAAAATGAGGAAAGTTAGAAAAAAGTTCACCCCCAAAAACCATACATTTTCAGAAAGTAAACATTCCCCCGAATTCAAAATGGGTATGCATGTCTTTCTACTCAAAAGTGCCAAGCCGCAAACCTTTGCTAAATTTGGCAATTTGGTGACATTTCCAAAAATCACCACATTTCCACCCTGCAGCATCGTATTTCCACACATCTTTAGGTCTCAAGATAAATCACCCCAAATATGAAAGTCTATGGTCCTCTGAACAGTTTGATGCCCAATATGTATAGGTGTACCCAATCACGTGTCATATAGAAGCCCCAAAACAAAGACCCCCATATGGTCTGTCATTTCAGGTACTGCAAAATCAACAGATTTACATCATTTTTAGGGGGCAAAGCTAGAAAAAGCAAGTTCACCCCCAAAAACATACATTTTCAGAAAGTACATATTTCCCCCGAATTCAAAATGGGTATGCATGTCTTTCTATTCCAAAGCACCAAGCCGCAAAGCTTTCCTAAATTTGGCAATAAAGGCAGCTGTTTACATTTCTGAAAATAGCCTAAAAATATTGCAATTGGCCATATTTATCTCACCCAATTTCTTACATACAATTGTAAGACACTCTAAATATTGACGCCAAGGGTCTGCAGAACAGTTTGATGTCCAGTATGCACAGATATACCAAAGCAGCAGGCATGTGCGGACACCAAATATAAATAGTGCAAATTAATTTTCTCTGCTGCCAATTCGTTTTTTTGTGAGACTGAGCATTGTCTGCCAAAAGACCCTTCTAACAGCACAAAGACCCACCAGAGCCATATATTTTTATAAAGTACACACTCTGATGAATCCAATACAGATAAAGATATCGTTCTACACCAAACTACCAAGCTGCAAAGTTTTTCTAAACATTGAGTTTTTTTACATTTCTTAAAATCGGCTAAAAATGATTGCAGTTTGCCGCATTTATCTCACACAGGGAGTCATTTATAAATTTCTCGCAGCACATAATTGTTCGCAAATGGTAGTTTTGCCCATGCATTTTCCTTGCACTACTGTGCCCGTCTTTCCGGCTTTTGCGGATTCGCATTGTGAATGAATTTTCGCAAACAACTCGCAAACAGGACGGATCTTTGTGTGAGTACAGGCACTTTGCGAGGTTGTTTTGAGCGAAAATAGCATTAAAAGCAACTTAAATTTGCAATTTGCAAAACAGTTTTGCAAATATTTCTCCATCACCAAAGTTGTGGCGCAGAGTGTTTGCAATTTGTTATTTTTGCCATATTTGAAAAGCTCCTATAGACATTCGCAATGTGAAAAACAAATTCGCAAATCTGTTTGCACACTATTATTCAGCTTTATAAATATAACCAGGTGCAGGGCAAATATATTCACTCTGCAAATGAATATGCCCTGCGCGAAGTTTATAAATGAACCCCACAACATTTTACGTACAAAGAAAAATCACGCTAAATATGGACGTCAGAGGTCTACTGAGTAGTTTGATGCCTAATATGCATAGAATTAACAAAGTATGTGGTATGTACGGATCCCAAATGAAAACCAACACAGCTAACCAACACAGATGCTGAAAACAGTAGCCTGACTGTGCATTACGTGCCGTAAGACCCCCAAACTGTAAAAAGACCCCCAGGAAACCATACATTTTTGGAAAGCATATATTCTTACGGATCAAACTAAGTAAAATATACATTTCCATACCAAAGCACCAAACCGCAAAACTATACTAAATATACATAAGGAACAATGATGCAGGGATAAAATTCCAATAAAACCACAAATATAGCGTAAATCAATGAAATAACATTGAGTGACAGCGTAATTAGTGGCCCAAATCAATTATCCAGTAGTCGCGCTGTTGAAATAACAAGTTTTTAGGCAAATATAACAGTACAATGAATAAGTAAAAAAGAAAAAAAAAACAGCTGTTTGTGAGTTTTTGTGTATACATGTTTGTGCACTAATAAAAGTGCAAATAAGTGCAAATAAGTGTACAAAAGGGACTAAGTGTTCTAAAATAAAAAAAAAGATACCGATTTTTACTAAAATGTGTGTGTAAATGTGCTGTAAGTGTCTGTAGGTGCAGGTAAGTGTAAAAAAAAAACCTTTTTTTGCAGGAGATCGCCTGGAGTTCGTTGAGCCACGTGTTTACAAAGCCTCTGCATAGCAGTAAGTGCGTGGGAGGCTCTGCAGGGGAAGGAAACCGGTAAGCAAAGTAGCAGATGCTCCTTGCGATACGTCTGCTACTTTGAAGTCGGATCTGCGACAATCTAGTCGCAGATCCGACTTGACAGCCCCCTAGCACTGTTGCCTAGGGGGCTGTCATCCTTCCCCACTCTCTGCAGAGGCGGCAAACAGCCGACAAAGCAGAGAGTTAGCTCTGGCGTGCCAGAACGTACATAGTACGTTCTTGGCGCCCATGAGCCTTTAACCGCCAGCACGTACGCCGTACGTGCTTGGCGGTTAAAGGGTTAACTGGTGTTTTAACATGCGCAGACAGTCATCCGACTGATGATTTTTATGAAGCATAGTGATGGGCGAACCGGTGGCGTTAAGGTTTGCCAAATTTTTTTGAGAATTTTTTGAGAGATTTCTGAAAAGGTGAAAAAATTGCAAAACGCCACCGTGTCTCGTTCTGGATACAGGCATCTGTTTTTGGATGAGGGTGTTTGTTTTTGGATGCCAGCACCCATTTTTAAGTATAGTATAGCATGTAAAGTCTACTTTCTGATGCAAGTCAAATCTTTTACCCACAATAAAGCATGTTTCTACATAATTCCAGCATACTTATGGCTGCAAGTAGGTGATTCAATTATGTTGAACCTAATGCATAAGAAGCTATGGATGCAAGTGCAAATCATGGCATTGATTCGTGCAACCATTATGTAAATTTTCACTCGCCCACAACTTTAGTTGCAAGTGTTTCTAACCCTATAGTCTATTTTTTTCTTCATACAGTATGTTTGTCACTGCAACATAACTGTAATGGAGACCATCACTATTTGCTAAATGCTCCTAAACTAGCTGCAAATTGGTGATATTTAACATGTTCACAAACCTGATTACATGGTTATCCCATTGCAACGCCTGGATACATTAAATCACTCCTAATTACAATCTGACCTAACCATAAAGTTGTTTCCATTTACCAGGGCCTCATTTTCCTGACCTAAACTGGAAGATTAGTAGCATAATTACGATGATAACCTTCTTTCCTAATTGCTAGTCTTGATGATTTCTGCACAGCTTTTATCTTCTTTGAATAAAGGGTAACTGATCCACTTTTTTTCACCTCTGGTCTTCCTTAAAAAGTTAAGTGTCATCAAACAGTCACTAATTTCATTACATAAGGTCTTGGTAATACAAATTGTAATTTGCATTTGTAAGTGAATTTGCAAACAAAGAGGAGATCCTTTTACTTAAAACTTTTCATTGGAGAATTACAGGTATAGGACCTGTTAACCAGAATGCCTGGGACCTAGTTTTTTTTTTTTTGTATAATGGATATCTCTTTAATTTGGTTCTTTACCTGTATATTTAGTCTACTAGAAAATCATGTAAGCATTAAATAAACCCAATAGGCTGGTTTTGCTTCCATTAGGGTTTCATTGTATCTTAGTTTGGATCAAGTAAATGGTATTGATACAGAAGAAAAGGAAATATTTTCTTTTTCAAATTTGGATTTGATAAAATGTAGTTTAATGGAGATGGCCTTTCCACAATTCAAAGCTTTCTAGATAACTGGTTTCCAGATAATGGATCCCATACCTGGTTAGTTTTAGATTTAATTGCAATAATGAGATTGTATTCTTGCCCCACACTCGGCCCATGTGGTGTTTCTCAATCATATTTCAGTTATACAGTTGCTTCCCCATGATATTTTAACTTACTTGTGCTTTCTTTTGACTAGTTTAAACACTCTTCCAGTGTCTGCAATGCTGTAACCACTAGAGACCCGTTCTATACAGTGTAAAACAAATACATTTTATGTAATGCGGTTTTATGTAGCCTTATGTAAAGGATTTTTTAGATCTTCTGTTTTCCAGAAAGCTTGGGACATGGGGGTTTGTGGCTAATGGATCTCACCATAATTTGGAACTTCAGTTACTAGAAAATGATGTAAACATTAAATAAACATTAAATAAACCCAATAGGCTCGTTTTGCTTCAAATAAGGTTGAATCCTATCTTACTGTGGATCAATTACAGGGTACTGTTTTATTATTATTATTATTATTATTATTATTATTATTATTGAAAAAGGAAACAAAATATTTATTTGAACATAATGTAGTCTATGGGAAATTGCTTTTCTGTAATTAGGAGTGTACTGGATAATGGGTTTCCTGATGATGGATCCCATACCTATACCTGGTTAACCATGTGCATGTGAGCAGCAAACTGTTGTATGTAGTTATTATGGAAATCTATTCCCTTGTTTTCCTTGCATTGATAAAAACTACTGTCTTCTAGGCTGAGCCCTAGTCTAATCAGCTCCACTAGTAGAGAGGCTGGTCTCTTACCAGTCAAATTTTAAGAATGACAGTCCTAGGCACGTGATCCTCCAGGATTTTCTTACTTATATTCAACTTCCTCCTTTTTAAAGTGATATTAACCCTAAGTACTGTTTAGCCAAGGTAATTTTTGCATAGTGACCTAAAGGCACTTCTCAAAATGCTTGCTTGTTGGTAGTGTTTCTGTTCTAAATCCTGAACCACTAGATATGCAACATACTCAAATCCAACTTCTTTTCCAAATTTGCAACAATAAGACTAACTGTACCCTGTAAGACCACCAATCCTGCTATAATTCATTCTCAATTACACAATATAATATTCTTCTAAAATTACTGAACAATGAATGAATATACAGCCTTTTCATCAAGATCTTAATTATTTGCATGTTTCTAGGGCAACAGTACAGTACAATGCTCTATAGATCAGAAATTTGTCTCCATGTGAACCGCAGATTATTAAATGTCATAGGGCAACACTCGCATATTAAACTGGTATTAAGTGTGAAGCAATTCAAAAAGTACAATCATAACATAGAATACATATTAATACATTGAAGTGATTTGAATAAGTAAGTATAATGGAGGAAAGGGCACCAAATTTTAATTAAGCCCCTGCTCATCTCTTTCAATTTTTTTTGTGCCTAAAACTCTCTATTACACAAAAATGCATTTCAACGCAATCACAACTCTAATGGACATATGAAAATGTGCAAAGAAGAAAAATTCTTTGGGGGGAAGGGTTGAGGGAACCTTTTCTTTTAATTTCCAGCACTGTTGGACCTGCAAATAACTAATATAATATTAGCCTTTCCCCTTTTCTACGAAATTAGCAAACCTGTCTTAATACCATGGGTACAATTAGAAATGAAATGACATGCCTTACCTACACAAGTGAAAACATTTCTAAAAGCTTTTAGAGGTAGAATACCCAGGACTCTTATGAGCTTGTTTCCTTGGCAACCTTGACTTTTTCTTAAATGGCAGAGTAAATAAGTAATTTTGCACATAATCCTCGCAATTGTCTTGACAATAATAATATATTTTTTTTAAAAAAATCAGGTTAGGACATAAATGCAAGGAAATCTTCACTTTTCTTGAATTTTGCTTCGAATAAAGATCGACATCTGACAAAATTAGTAAGTAATGTACTGCAGGTTCAAAGTGTACAATATTGAAATGCAATGGTGGTTAGCACATTCAATATTTTCTTCAGTGGATGGTGCTTATGGTGTACATATATTTAATTATTTTAATAATAATATTGTGGAATAATTATGTGAAAGATGATATTGGGGACTAAACATTGCATTTTATTATCTCTGTAATTAAAATAATTGCAATTTAGACCTGACTATAATATCGAAAATGTTTTTGTTTTTCAATGCCTTATGTGCCAATACGTGCTTTTAACTTACACAAAAAACTTTGTACCCAGTAGTAACAATAGTAATTTAGGTACAGATTCTGTTATAATTTTGCAACATTTAGTTGATACATTTCTCAGCAGCATTTTGTAAGAAAAACTCACCCTGGCGGTCTAGTGGTGCGGCGGGGACGCCCGCCGCGCCATCGGCGGGGACGCCCGCCGCGCCGCTCCTTCCCCCCCTGCTGCCCGGCTCCATAGTGTGCGCGCGGCGCGCACTTCCGCCTTTTAAAGGCGCATGCGCACTGACGTAATGATGTCAGCGCGCAATGGCGCCAAACTCAAAAATTTAAAGGGGTATTTAAAGGGGCTGTTGGGAATTGTTAGTTGCCCGTGATAGGATTTTGCTCCTGGTGCCTAACTCTGTGCTGTAAAGCTTCTAGTATTCCTGTTTCCTGTGTTTGACCCTGCCTGGCTTTTCTGACTATCCTGATTATCTGTATCCTGACCCGAGCCTGATATTTGACCACCGATTTTGCCTCATCCGTACATTATTGATTACCTGGTTTTGACCCTTTGCCTGACTGACTACGTTTACTATCCGCCTGCCTCGATCCAGCCTGTCTTTGATTACGATTTTGTCTCACGCCTCTGTACTGCGACCTTCTGCCCAAAGACTTTTCGCTTACAGTTGTGCCCCTTTGCCTGCTCAGAACCTTTTGTCTTGCACCTCTCGTTTTAAGACCTGGCGGCATCCAATTAGCCAAGGGCTCCTCCCGAGGTGAAAGGCGGCTGTTATAGGCAGAAGCACGAGCCGAGACCAGGGTGCTTGTCACTGGTTCTGAGTTTAGGGTGCCGACCGTTACACATTTGTTGAATATTAGCAACTTCGATGTATGAATTCTAACCACTGCCTTTAATGATACTCCGGGATTCAGCTCAGCAGGGACAAAGATAAATGTATCAACTAAATGTATTAATTTAGAACCGTTTAGAGACTCCGTGCCACCCTTTCCCAGGGCTTATTTAGAAGGTGAAAAATGAAACTTTAAACTTATTTCTGGTGAACAATCTGAAAACAACTGCACTAATAAAAGTGTTGGAAAATGTACAACCCCTTTAAGGTATAATGATCCAAATTATGGATTCTGGATAGCTGGTCCCGTACCTGTGCTTAATAACTAAAAATGGTGATAAATAGCAAATAAATTTAAACAAAAAAGGAGTGTTAGAATTCTCCAGACATTTGTAGTGGGGAAAAAAACCCTGCTGAATTTATACCGTAAAGAAATAAAATATGTGGGATGGAGGATATGATATAGATAACTAGGTATACAAGTGGTTGCCCTATCTTGATAATGCTAGTTCACCAGTCTAGACTAGGAGGCACAATGTTTTAGATCAATATATTGCACCATTGTAATTTTGCCCATCGTAAATATGTGAATGTGCGCCGATGTGAAGTTAATTCACCAAAACTTGTCCCACTAACCACTAACCTTTAGCACATTGCCAATGTTTTTTTTTTTTTTTGTGAAAACACAGCAAATGTTACATTTGATCCAAATATTTGTGTTTTCCATTACCAAAATGCTAGCTATATGTACATATCCGATGGAAACCTTTTCACCCAGCACTGTGTATACTGTATATACAAACACATCCATGTGGAGCCAGCACTTTCGATATAAAGTATTAGTTTGCCTGGGTGCACGATCATTATTCAATCTCCAACAACTGCAAAAAGGATCAGCACTCTGTGCTTAAAATTGTAAAAGTTATTTTTATTAATAAATTGACTAAAGACTTCCGTTTTGGCCCCATCCAAGGCCTTTTTCAAAGTGCCAAATTCAGTTATGGACATGCCTTAAAACCACAAACTGGCAGAAAACTATTGTGTGTCTCAATATATAGTTGCTGTGGATGGTGAAGACCAGCCAACTGACATTACTATGTGCTTACACACCTACTGCTTATTTAAATCTCTGTGACTTGGTATTGGGTGTTTCAATCTTTTGTTGCTATGGATGGTAAAGATCTAACTGTTATTGCTGTGTGCTTACACACCTGCTGCTTATTTTATACACACACACACACACACACACACACACACACACACACACACACACACCACACACACACACTACACACACACACACACACACACACACACACACACACACTGGTGCATTTTTCCACAATCAAAATATCAAACATAAACATACTGTATAAATGGGAAAAGAGACCAAAGGAAAGAAAACTAGAAACAAAAAAGAAGAGAGGAAAAAAGATAATTGCCTCACTACAGTTTTACATAATTAGTTTCATTATATTTTCCATTTTATATTCTTGCTTTTGTAGGATCTTTTCTATCTTTAATAATTATATTCCTCCAATAATTTATGGTTTAGTTATTTTACCTCTCTTTTTGGCTATTATTTCTTCTATACCTCTTATTTCTTCTCTGTCCTTAATCCACATTCTCTTATTAATTGGTTATGTTACAGTAGGTGATGTCATATCACTTTAATTTCTGTGTCTGTAATAATAATTTTTATTTATTGAATCATATTGAAGTAAGATTTGAGCTGCATCTGTACATCCAGAATGGTCTAACTATTTCATAGTCAAGCCACAAGTGGGTATATGTTCCATAACATTTCCCGCATCTCCAACATACATCCAGCAATCCATACATATTATGAATGAGTATAATACCATCTTGAGGTTAACTTATATCCAAACTCTTGCATTTTTGTGCCTTTAGGTATTTCTCTATTTGCTTTGCAAATATAATTCCAGTCTTTGTCTGACGAGGATATTTAAAATTCTTCTTTCCATTTTAAAAAGAAATTTGGTTTATTACCAGATCCTTTAACTAATTCCCCAGAGATTCTCGATAAACTGTGTTGTAGTCTATTTCCTAAATCTACAAATTTCTCAAACCAAGTCAATGGCTTCATAACATCATCAAATTTTAATGACAAAATAAAATGTCTAGAATGGGATCCATATTTAGATATCAAGGCTTCTTTGGTGATTATCTTATCTTTATCTAGTAAATATCTTATTATATTATTTTACCTTCCAATTCTTCCCATTTTTGCATATGGGCATTAAGACCAATGGATAAGTAATGATATTTAATTTTATATTTTTTCCTTCCCCATATGTTTAGAGTAGGATTAACTGTTATTTTGTCTCTATTTATTTTCCAATTTTGTATTTTTTTAATAATGGATCCTAGTTGTAATCCCTTTATCTCCACTTTTAGCATTGATCCATGGAGTTGAAGTTGAAGTCAAAGTATTTGTATAGATTTATGTATTATGTGTAGTAATAACTATATTAATCACACTAAATTGCAGGGCCATATATTTCTCAGGAACATGGTACATGAAATTGGGCATATCCACAATAATAATAGGAAAATATTTTTAAACATTCTTATTTAATGAGGCAACAATTACTGTAAATTTTGATTAGACCAATAAGATGATGTAAAAATGAAACACAATCCTATTCTACAATTTCACACTTGTCCTGAATATCTGCTTCCTGAACTCTGACATAAACATTTGGGAGTTAGGCGAGAGACTTGTGAATAAAGTAGAGAGTGACTGATAGGCGCAACATTGGATTCATAACATAACTGCATGTTGTAGATCATAGGTGATCAATGTGCCATCACTTTTGATTCTTCGTTTTCAGGTTACTGGTAATCATATTGGGAAAAACATCCCTGGCATGCACAGGGTTAGAAAAAACAATCTCTGAGAAAAAGTTTAAATGTTGAAAAAATGAAGACGACAAGATAAAATATGCACAGAGCTCAGGTAAATAGTAAATGGTTCAGAATAAATAATATTCTACAGACCACATGAAACCCTTAAAAAAACTAATTTATGCTGCTAAAAGCTTCATTAAAGCACATTAATGGCAGCAAAATCTTCAAAGAAGAATTACAAAATGGAAATGGGCTCTTGTCGAAATGCTGTTATATAAATACTTATAAGCATTTACCCTTGGGGAATAAATGAAAGCGATGCAAGCAGAAACCCACATGGTTTAATAATAAGCGAGAGGGAAGTTTCAAACGATGCAATGAAATAGTATGAATAATGAAAAAGAGACAGTTAAAGGAACATTATCACACTTGGTTTTTCACAGATTGTTTTTCTGTTTATTATCGTTAGATACTTAGAACGTATTTTTAAACCAACCAACAACTATTGATAACCAGTGAATAATGGTTAGAAAAAAGCAGTGCTTTAAAAAGTTATTTTAGGCAGCAGAAGTATTGTCACTGATCAAATTAATGCATTTAAATTATGGTTCTTCGTATTATGGCATGACGCCACAATTTCAACCCGTAGAAAATTTCTTGCAACCGTTGATCCTGAAGGCAGTGTGACTTATAGTAATGTCTTCTACCAGAAAAAAAGGAGTAATTTACTCTTTGAAAGTGTCTGAGAAACGCACAAACATATCCAGGCAAACACACCTGAGACCAGTTAGAGCAGGGGTCCCCAACCTTTTTTTAAGAGAGTCACATTTAAATGTAAAGAGTTGGAGAGCAATACAAACCGGAACAAAGCTCATAGGAGTAGCCAAATAGGTGCATTGATTAGCTATTTGGTATCACCATGTGGACTGGCTGCATACATTAGGCTCTGTTTGGCAGTGCACATGGTCTTTGTGCCTTAAAATGTTGCCTAAAAGCTGGGAATTCAGAAATTAGCACCTGCTTTGAGGCCCCTGGCAGAACATCAAAAGGGTCAGTGAGCAACATGTTCCTGATGAGTCACTGGTTATGGATCCCTGAGTTTTATTTATATATATATATATATATATATATATATATATA
>CM044437.1:45322940-45336757 GCA_024363595.1 Xenopus borealis
ATATATATATATATATAAACTGAAACCCACTGACACTCTCAATTTTTGGTTCTTTGGAACTTCTTGGTACTGTACTTCCTTACATACTTCTTTGCATGCACTGACACAAGGAAACCCAGTCCAGGAATTACCATCAACCTAGATATTGCAGTAATGCAAGGCATGTGGATTATGTCAATACTTTGGTTATCTAAGATGTCAACATTTAAGCAGATTGTCAATAGCTGTAAGTGAAACCAAGTGAGTGAGTGTGAGCAGCTACTTATTACATGTGTTGTATGCTATTTGAACTCAAAATCTTTTTTGTGTCCACTATATATTGGTTCATCACATGCAAGTGGCTTCAAAGCTGACCATTAGGGCAGAACTACACTATTGATGCTGTGTTGTACTGCATGGAAATGCAGGTGACCATTCGGAAGGGCAGATTATAATGCAAGTTAACAAAACATTGCAGCTACAAACTGTTGGATGAAGGTGCAGGATTTGCATCCAAAAGTTGGATACAAGTAGTTTGTAACTGCAATGTTTTGTTAACTTACAAAATATTCTGGCCCTTATACTGGTCGCCTGCATTTCCTCGCAGACCAACCCAGTACACTGCATCGGATCGTGTAGTTCTGCAGTTAGCAGATAATCTTTGTTGTCTTAAAAGTTTATGAAGAGCATGGGTAGCAAGAACCAAAGTTTTCAAGTTGCAGTAAATGTGGGTGGTAGCTGGTCCTGCCCACACTGAAACTTTTTAGAGACCCTAGAATTAGCATTGTTTTAGTAACCCTAGAAAATACTTTAATTTCTCCTTTTTAAATTATGAAATCAAATCTTAGATCCTGGTCGGAGACCAAACATTTTTATAGTGCTTGGGGTGCTTCTCTATTATGTGCATGGTAGATCAGTACCCACTGCTCCACTTTATGTCCTTGGGGTACTCCACAGTCTTTGCATGTTGTGTTCTTTGGGTGCCAGTATCCATTTCCTCTTATTGAATAATGTGCTTGTATTGACAGCATTCACAGCTCAGTTTAAATTGTACTTGTGGTGTCAATAGCCCATGCCTGCAGTGCCAGTACCTCTCACTATATACTGTGCTTATGGTGCCAATTTCCATTGCCATACATGGTAATTCGAATTGGAAAAATTATAATTTTGATTTTTCTTTTGGGCTACTTAGACCATTGAATTTGCAAAAAGTCTGGTCTTTTAAAATTAAAAGATTAAACCTACCCAATTGTTATATTACCCTATGGGAAAAATCGTTTAAAATCGGTTGAATCGTTCGATCAAATTTTTCTTATTCGATGGTTTGATAAATCTAATTTCGTTAAAAACCCTAAAATTCGAATTTGAGGGGTTTTAATTCAACCTAAATTGAATGGTCGAATTAACCCTCGAATTTGACCCTTGATATATAGGGGCAGACTTACCATGTTGTCCTGGGGGATCAGACTTAAAACAAATGTTGCCTCACTGCTATGATTTGGTTTTATTTAAAATTTGGCAAAAGCTCACAGTAAAGTAGGTGAGTTTGTGTTCATAAAATGTGCAAATACATTTCCTGCCCCTCCCAACATATTTTGCTGCATTTAGAGCTGTTATTCGGAAACCCGTTATCCAAAAAGTTACAAATTATGGACTCCCTTTTCATCAAATAATTTTTCAAAAAGTATTAGGTTAGGTTTTCTCTGTGATACAAAGTGCCATGTACTTGATCCTAGCTAAGATATTGGAGGCAAACCAATCCTATTGGGTTTAAGTAATGTTTACATAATTTTTTTTAGTAGTCAAAGTATGGTATGGCTTCTGAACATTCTCAATAACAGCAATACACGTAATACAATATACTTATGTCCTTTATTGATAATTGTATTGATAATACAACTTGCTTGAATTGTAAAACATTACCAGAACGTTTGGGTTTTTGCTCAACTATTGTTTTAATAAAGTTTTGTGTTGATATCTCTATCTTTTTGCCACTTATTTAATCAACTGTCACATACTGCTACTAGTCACAACTTCTCATGTTACATTGTATTGCCTTGATTATTTCCCGCATTTATACTCCTTGCCAGAGAGCTGTTGCTGCCAGTACTAGCATCTTGTTGCTGCCAACAATGTGCTGTTACTTTTCAGGATGTTGACTAAGTTTTGGGGTGAGATAAACACAACTTGTACTTAAGTACAGATTTCATTAGTCAATTTTCATTAGTTCATTAGGAAGTGTGTGCTTTATAAAAAAAATTTGTACTGTAGCGCTATAGTAAACTTGAGTGCACCTTTCTCTATAGGCTCCACTCCCAATATATATTGCTCCGGATGAGACCTTAACTCTTGGGCAGTAAGCCCTCGCATCGAGGTGGAGGCAGGGTGTAGTGCAACTGTAACTATATTCAGGGTGCAAATAATTGGACGCCAGTGGTTCTTATAACTTAACCAAAGAACATATTAATTTACATACAATCCACACTGGAGTGTACAGCAATCACATGCAGGATCAACAGTGGATAGGCAATACTCACAGCACCTCTGGTCAGAGACTGTCCCCTTCATACATGGGGGAAAATGAATATACAGCATTGAAGAGGTACACCCAGCTTTCAGCCTTTTCCCTAAGTGGAACCTGAGGAGACGCTTCTAATCCTAGGTCTGTACACTTAGTCCCTACTCTGGGCAATTAGTACCCGGGATCTTAATCCCACTCACAATCCTCGTAGGAGCCTCAAACTGCTCAGCTAAATAATTATATCTGTCTGTCACTCCTAGAGTGACCTATAACTCTGAGTAGCCTATTCTTACTAGACCTGACCTGTCTGGGTTCCACTCGCAACTCTGCCTGCCTGCTCAGGCCAGAACTAGTACAAGGTGGACCCTGAAAGCATGGCTTACAATCCTTTTATACTTTTACACAGTGCCATCTGCTGGTCACTATGAGTAACACCAAGGGGCATGCACTATAGCAGGAATAGGAAACAGTTCCCCCTCCTAACTGTATTTTAGGACCCACTTAGGTGTCCATAACACTTGGGGACTGCCTGCTAAATATACTGGGAGGTTAATTTACCAGTCCCCTACAGTACAAATTCTAGTTTTATTTAGTATTTGTATTTAGATTGTAGGCAGAGACCTCCTTCATAATTTGTAATTTGCCAACAAATGGCATTTAATCTCTGTTTTAGTGATACTTTATTATAATTATACTCCCTGTGTATACTTTCCTGTATTCTAAGATTGTACAAAACAGTTTAACCCCAGAGCACTTTTAAAATAAATGTATAATTAAATACATACATCTATTTGCATTTATTACAGTATTAAGTTTGAGGTATGGCTGCAACTTAAAAACAAGATTTTGTATGATGGTGTCTGACCAACAAAATGCTTTTTACAAGTTTGATGTAGTGTAGTTTTACTCTAACTTGTAGGTCTTTATAAAGTACATGTGCACAGGGGTTCATTTGGATGGACTTGGTCTTTTATAACTAGAGGTAAGGGATGTGATGGGGGTTCTGTATTTTTCCCATGCCCACCCTTCATAAACAGCGCTGTATTCTTGGCATGCAAGCATGTCTCTGTGCTCCAAAATTCAGTGTGGAAACTGGAGGTAAATCATCTACAGTATGTGCAAGGAAACAATGGCTTTTTATCTAGAAAACTTAGTCAAAGGAGCACATAAAACCAAGTGGATTCATTGTGAACTTACTTAGCTGGGTGACAGAAAATCTAAGGTGGGCAAAAGGAAAAGGGAAGACTGATCCTGGGTTTATACATCCCAGCAACTTTGCCAGATTGTGTGAAGATAATGGGAGTGTGAACTCTGGATTGGCAATTCTAGATGGGTCTGATCAGCAGGGAGATCCGTTTCTCTCGTAGTGGTGGGGAGGAGCGCAGAGTCGGGTCTAAGCAGATTGTGGTTGTAGGGAATTCATTAATTAGGAAAGTGGATAGGGTAATCTGTCATCCGGGTCGCTACAACAGTTTGCTGTCTACCTGGTGCCAGACTTCGGCATGTGGTTGATCGGGCAGGCAAATTATTGGGTGGGGCTGGGCAGGGCATGACCCAACAGTCTTGGTACATATCAGTACTAATACAAGATAAATGGTAGATGGAAGACCTTAAAGAATGAGTTCAGGGATCTAGGCTCTAACATTAAGGGAAGGTCTTCCAATGTCATTTTTTCGTAAATTTTGTCTGTGCCACGTGCAAGTTTAGGGAGACAGTGGGAGCTTATTGAGCTAAATGCATGGCTCAAGTCTTGGAGTAGGAAGGAAGGGTTTGGGTTCCTAGAGTACTGGGCTGATTTTTCCTTGGGGCGCAACTATACAGCCATGATGGATTTCACCTCAATGGAAGGGTGTCCACTGTGCTAGGGGAAAGATTTTGGAGGAGTGTTTAAACTAGGCAAGTGGGGGGGTGAGGGTAAGAATTATGGGAAAGCTAGGGTGGATGGGATAGTAAGAGGTCATGGGGGAGGAGTGAGGGGGGCATACAGTTTACCAGCTAAGGAGGTCCATCTGTTACCAGGAAAACAGACTAATACTAACTTAACATATAATTCCCTTCAAAGTTATGTACAGTACATTTAAAAAGAAAAAGTAGTAACCTCTGCTGTATCCTGGCAAATTCATGAAGTTTGTCAGGTAAAATGGGAGACCTAGAATTAAGTGCATGCTCTAAAAATGATGATATAATTGGTATCACTGAGACCTGATGGGATGAAACATGACTGGACTGTGAATTTTAAATGGTTACACCCTTTTTAGGAGGGACAGAGGGATTAAAAATGGGGGGGGGGTGTTTGTATGTAAAGCCTGAATTAAAGCCATGCACTAATGAAATAACTATTGCTGCCACTGGTGAGGGTGTATAATCCCTCTGGGTAGAGATTTTGACTGGGCAAAAGGTTACAAAGAAAATTATCATTGGTGTATGCTATAAACCACCTTGTATAAGTGACAAGTATGAAGCCCAGCTACTTTTACAAATAGAAACCGCTTCACAACTAGGTCGAGTTATTATGGGTACTTCAGTTATCTGGACATTGACTGGAGTAATGGGCTTGCCAAGACAGATAAAGCTAGTAGGTTTGTAAATATACTTAATGACAACTAGTGATGGGCGAATTTATTCGCCAGGGGCGAATTCGCTGCGAATTCCCATGATTCGCCGCTGGCGAATAAATTTGCGAAACGGCAGCAAAAATTCGCCGGCAAAAACGAGTCGCGCGTCGTTTTTGACGACGCGCGACTCGTTTCGCGAATTTCTCTGGAAATTCACTAATTTTTCGTCGAAGCGAAACGCGGGAGTTTCGCCCATCACTAATGACAACTTGTTATCCCAGCTCGTTCAAGAAGCTACTAGGAATAACATTGTCTTGAATCTTGTAATAACTAATACTGAACTCCTCTCTAGCATTTGTGTGGGTGAGCATTTAGGGAATAGTGATCATAATATGGTCTCCTTTGAGATTCTGTTGCAGAGGCAATTCTATAAGGGAGTAACTAAAACATTCAATTTCAGGCGTGCAAATTTTGACAGTATGAGGGCATCTCTGCAACATATTAAGTGGGAAATGCTTTTCACAGGGTTAAACAGTGAACAAAAATGGGAAGTCTTTGAAATGCTGCTTAATAAATATACATGTTGGTGTATTCCCCCTTGTAAACAAGGACCGTTGTTGCAAAGCCTTTTTGGTTCAATAGAAGTATTGGCGTTGAGGTGGGTAATAGTGATGGGCGAATTTATTCGCCAGGGGGCGAATTCCCTCGATTCGCCGCTGGCGAATAAATTTGCGAAACGGCAGCAAAAATTCGCCAACAAAAACGAGTTGCGCGTTGTTTTTGACGCGGCGCGACAAAAACGACGCGACACAAAAAAGTTGCAACGCACGCCGAAAACGACGCGACGCACGCCGGAAACGACGTGCCGACTTGTTTCGCTAATTTTTCACCAATTCGCGAATTTCTCGGCGAAGCGTAACGCGGGAGTTTCGCCCATCACTAGTGGGTAAGAAAAAATGTGCTTTTAAGGCTTTCAAGCTGGGACGGCCAAATCATTTATAAGGTACAATGAGGCCAATAAATCATGCAAAAAAATCAGGCAAGCTAAAATCTATATGGAAAAGGATATTGCAGTAAGTAGTAAAAGAATCCAAAATTATATTTTAAATGTTATTAGTAAAAAAGAATGACGCAGGAAGGGGTAGGACCTTTATTATCAGAGGGGGGTCGGCTGGTTGATGAAAACAAGCAAAAAGCTCAGATTATGAGCTTTTCGTCTACAAAATTAAGGAACCAGCTAATAAAGGTTTCCAGAGCTTAGCTTTGTGATTGCCAAACCCCTCTACTTAATTTTTCAGGATTCATTGAGGTTTGGCATGGTGCCAAGAGACTGGCAAATTGCTAATGTGGTGCCACTATTCAAAAAGGGATCCCGTTCACAGCCTCAAAACCATAGACCAGTTAGTCTGAGGTTATTGTTCGGAATGCTTTTTGAAGGATTAATAAAGGATTGGATACTGGACTTAATAGCAAATAACAATACTATGAGTTATAAGCAGGTACCTTGATTCTGGGATGGCAGTGGATGTGATTTACTTAGACCGGTGATCCCCAACCAGTAGCTTGCGAGCAACATGTTGCTCTCCAACCCCTTGGATGTTGCTCCCAGTGTCCTCAAAGCAGGTGCTTATTTTTGAATTACTGGCTTAGAGGCAAGTTGTAATTGCATAAAAACCCAGATGTCCTGCCAAACATTCTCTCCTGAAGGCTGCCAGTCCATATAGGGGTTAACAAAAAGCCAATCAGAGCTCTTATTTGACAGCCACATGGACTTTTTCATGCTTGTGTTGCTCTCCAACTCTTTTTTTTTTTTTTTAATTTAAATGTGGCTCACGAGCAAAAAAGGTTGGGGACCCCTGACTTAGACTTTGCTAAAGCTTTCGATACAGGTCCACACAGAAGGTTACTGGTGATATTAAGGAATGTTGGCCTGGAACTTGGTATTTGTGCCTGGATAGAGAACTGGCTAAAAGATAGACTACAAAGAGTGGTAGTAAATGGAACATTTTCAAATTGGACCAGTGTCGATAGCGGTGTACCACAGGGCTCTGTACTAGGTATCTTGCTTTTCAACATGTTTATTAATGACCTGGATGTGGGCATTGAAAGTATGTATTGTATTTTTGCAGATGATAATAGGTTATGCAGAACTATAGGTTCCATGCAGGATGTGGCCACTCTGCAGAGTGATTTGTCTAAGTTGGGAAACTGGGTAGCAAACTGGAAAATGAGGTTCAATGCAAGGTTATGCACTTTGGCAAAAATAATATAAATGCAAGTTATACATTAAATGGCAGTGTGTTGGGAGTTTCCTTAAAGGAGAAGGATCTTGAGTTTTTTTATACATAAGTTGTTTATTTCAGGGCAGTGTCATTCTGTAGCTACTCAAGCAAATACATTCTGTCCTGCATAAAAAAGGGCATAAACTCAAGGGATGAAAACCTCTTTATAGATCCCTAGTAAGACCTCATCTGGAGTATTCAGTGCAGTTTTGGACTCCATTCCCTCAGAGGGATATAAATGAGCTGTAGAGAGTGCAGGGACGTGCAACTAAACTGGTTAGGAGGATGGAAGACTTAAATTATGAGGGTAGATTGTCCAGGTTGGGGTTGTTTTCTCTGGAAAAAAGGCGCTTGCGAGAGGACTTGATTACACTTTACAAATACATTAGAGGACATTATAGACCAATATCAGGGGACCTTTTTACCCATATAGAGGATCACCACACCAGAGGCCACCCTTCAGGCTAGAAGAAAAGAACTTTCATTTGAAATAGCATAGGTGGTTCTTCACAGTGAAGACAGTGAGGTTGTGGAATGATGTGATGGCTGATTCTGTTGATGCTTTTAAGAGGTGCTTGGATGATTTTTTGGACAGACATAATAGCAAAGGCTATTTTGATACTAAACTCTACAGTTAATATAGCTATGGGCAAATACAGTTTGTGTGTGTGAAAGAGTGGAGGGATGTGTGTGTGTGTGTTTGTATGCTGGGTTTTAATTTGGAGGGGTTGAACTTGATGGACTTTGTCTTTTTTCAACCCAATTTAACTATGTAACTATCTTACCTAAGGACCAGTATCTCCAAGAAATGAAAGTTTACTAATGTGTTACACACTATATGTTGAAAAGCTCTAGTTTTATAGTGCCAACAGTTCTGGCCTGCAAGGTCCAGTTTAATATAAATATATGTAAGATCGTGGTTTTATTGTTTGAGCGGCCAAGCCAAGTGGCTGAAATGCAAGTGGTTTTCTGTTCAGAACGAATGCTGTTATATCCATTTTAGATTTGTTTATAATGGTTAAGTTAAACATTACATTCAGCCCTAATTGTTTTTTTACAACAATGGAGACAAGTGCTTTTGGTATTGTACATTGTTAAACTTCTCATAGAGATTGATCATTAGATTTGGGAGACCAGTATATTTCTCCCAGTCTGGTATTGCAATAGGAGAGGACCTGGATAGGATAACAAGTAATAAAAAGTAACATTAAAAATTTTAGCCTCACTTTCTTGGCTGCTGGGATCCGAGACCCTCATTGAAAAGATACCAAAGAAGGCCTAATAACTCTTTAAGTGCCAGCAGCATTTCAGTTGCACAAAATATCAGATGTTTTTGAAACATTTTGTGCTCTTTTACTTTAGGAACAATTTGTGAGGGGGAAACCTTTAGTTAACCTAGGAAAATATACAATTTTTTTTTTTGGTTGGGGGGGGTTTCGGAGCTTTTCTAAATCTGAGTTGTCATGAATTTCCACCTCTGTAAAAAGACTTATGGTGCTAAATACCAAAAAAAATCATAATGTATGATTTTATACATGAAAAATATTTCATTTTAAGCACGAAAATCCAACGTGCCAATACCAAATATGTATAGTTTTAGGGAGGTTCAGGACTTCTGTACAGCAAAAACTCCCGCCGGTATAATAACAAATTTTGAAAGCATTTTAGGCAGAAAATGTCTTGCTTTATATTCCAAGGCCAAAAAAATTGTGAAACAGTAGGTTTACCCCAGAAAACCATATATTTTTATAATACATAGTCTGCTGATTCCAAAATTGCTATGTCTCTGTCTCTCTACTCCTAACTACTAAACATCAAAGCTTGTCTGAATGAATCAGTTTTTATAAAAATGTATAAAAATTCTGAAAAATCCCATCAAAGGTTTTATTTTTCTGCTCCCCATATCCCACACTGTATTACGTACCAAAAAAAGCACCCTGAATATGATTGCCATGGGTCCATTGAACAGTTTGATCCCCATTGTTTGATACTGTGCCAGTATCTGGCATTTAGAGGCCCCAAAATGAAGTTAATGAAGTCTGCTAATGACAAATAAACCCATTGACCCATTGTACCCATTTTATTGTAGGGTAAAAACACCAAAATATGTTTACCCCCCAAAATCCATACATTTTTCAAATGTAGCCATTCTACCAAATCTAAAATGGATAGCCATTCCATTCTACACCAAACTCGAGGCTTTTGCAAAGAGGTTTTGCCTCAACACTTCAACTTGCCAGCATTGTATCGTCCATGTATTATTACATACCAAAAAAACACCCTATGATTGTTAGGGGTCCTCCAAACATTTGATGCCCATTCTGTATACATTTACCAAAATATCTGGCATGAAGACCCCCAAAATAAATTTAGTACGTACACATTTCATGGCATAGACTTCTGCTAACAAAAAAATATACTGCCTGATTTGTGTGGTAAAAGTGGCAAATAAGTACAAATATATATTCTGCCAAATCTAAAATGGGTAAATGTATCTTTGTATGGCAAAGCACCAAGCAGAAACCCTACCCTAAACGTTTTAGTTTGGTTTGTATGTAATTTCTGAAAATCATCACAAAGCGTGCATTTTACCCCATTATATACCCCACATTTTTGTAACATTCCAGCATAAAGCATCTTAAATGTGAACACCAGGATCTACTGAACAGTTTGATGCCTGATATACAAGATTTAACAGAGACCCCCAAATCAAAATAGTACACATGAATTTTTATTAATGACACGTGGACTGCTGCAATATAAGCACCCAGCATGTGTATTATGTGCTATAAGACCCCCTAACAATACAGAGACCCTATAAAATTATATATTTTCCTAAAGTACACATTCTGACTAAAGCCGAATATTGCATCTTTCTCCTGCAAACTACCAAACTGTAAAACTATACTAAACATAAGGGTTTTTATGACATTTCTGAAAATCTTTAAAGCTTGCATTTTACCCCATTATATACACCCCACATTTTGTAGCCTACCAACATAAAGCATCCTAAAAATGAATGCCAGGGGTCTACTGAACAGTTTGATGGCCAATATGCATAGATATGATTTACCATACTATATATCCTACAGAGACCCCTCTTGCTGCTACAATCTAAGCATCTGTATGTGTATTATGTGCCATAAGACCCCCTAACCATATGGAAACCCTAGAAAACTATATATTCTCCTAAAGTACACATTCTGATGAATCTAAAACAGGTAAATATCTTTCTACTTAAAACTACCAAACTGCAAAGCTATGCTAAACAGACCACTTTTTATGAAATTTAAAACAATTATCACAAAGCTTGCATTTTACTCCATTATACTGTATACCCCACATTTCGTAGTGTACCAGCAAAAGGCATTCTAAATTTGACGTCTACTGAACAGTGTGATGCCTGATATGAAAAGATTTACCAAACTTGGTGGCATTTAGAGACCCCCAAATGAAAATAGTACATATGAATTTTCACATATGACACTGACTGCTACTATACAAGCACCTGGTATGTGTATTATGCATCTTAAAGTGGCCTATGATTACGTATCGAAAGATACGAAACGCGTTAGGACGCTCATTTTTTATTCTATGGAATAAAGCTGACTTTTTACCTCACCGGATCATTGAAGCATGTGTTACTGCGTGAGTAAAATTATACCAGTAGAACAGAATGCCTGTCCTACTGCATCTTAATAAAGCTAGAACTTTCATGATGCACTTTTAGCATCTCAATTTTCTGAAGAAAATATCAATTATATAAATGGAAACAATGTAAGCCATGTCTATTAAGAAAATTAATTCACTTGTATTCTAAGCATGTTTTATGAGCAGGGCTTTATCTTAATCTACTTGGTTACAAACAGTATTGCAGGTCATTTTGCACAGGACAACTTTTATATCCACTTACTGTTTTAGTTCAGTTATGGGATTTGTTATATAAAATGCTCTGGACCTGGGATTTTCTGAATAAGGGATTTTCTGAATAAGGGATATTGCAATTTGGCTTTCCATGCTCTGATTCTACTAAAAAAATATTTTAAACATTAAATAAATACAATAGGATTGTTTGGTCTCTAATTAGGATTAGGTTCAAGTACAATGTACTATGTTAATAACAGAGAAAATGGGAAGCATTTTTAAGAACGTTAATCATTTACTTGAAATGAGAAATGAGATTGTTACCCCAGTGAGAGAGAGTATATCTCCTCTTTTAACTCTAAAGCATTCCAGTTTTCCACTTCCCACTTGGTTAACTATAAGAACATGGCAATATTTGGAGAAAGAACTACAGATGAAGCCACTGTGGATTGTGCATTTGACACAGAAAAACTTAACTCATCTATCCCATTTATCCCACTTGGCACAGAATATTGTGTCACAGCATCCCATCCAATTAAAGAGTTCATCATTGAAAACAATGGTGCTTTGGTATGTTAATGAAAAGGTTAAATGCATTAAATGAGTTGAGATAACTTTAGATAACAGTTTCTTCAATTAACCCTGAGCCATGACGCATTTAACTCACAAATCCCAGTGGCTGCATCTGTATATTGAGCAAAATAAATGGAAACACTGTAAACCATCAAGAAAAATGGATGTACTTTAATTTTTAAAAAAAATTTTTGTAAGACAGCGTTTTTTTTTTTGTCTTAATTTGTTATATATGAAAACATGCTGACATATAGTGATGTAGGTTATTCAGGTATATTTTCTTAACTGTAGTTCCACAGGCCAAATTATAATGCTGCTTGGTTTACCAAACAATAATGTAGACTTTGCTTTCAGATGTGCTTTCATTACTTTTCACCAAAATATGTTCTGTAATCTATAATTGGTCTATAGGACCTTGACTTGTTTTACTTGTCAAAGTTTTTCAGGGTTTTTACTCTTATAGTGAATAATGAATTCTTCCACTGATCTGAAATCAGAAGCAGAGTTAGAAGCACTTTTAAAATGTTACTTAGTTGTTGGTTGGAGGGCACCATACACAGGCACATAAGCTGCTTACTTTTGATCTAAAGGACTCCAATCATCTGCTTAAGTCTGCCTGTGTATGGTCACCTATAGTCTGCATTCACTAGCTTTGTTGGATTTTTAACCTGCACAGAGTACACCTTAACAAGCACAGTTTTGTATGTGGCCAGTAAGGTGATAACTTCTTGTTAACAAATTGACTCAGCCCAGCTATGTCTCTCTTGAGTATAGTTGACTCTCTAGTACCTAGATCTCTGCTACAGATCTCTTGTAGTATGTATTTTTTTCTGTGCCAAAAAAAGATTGCACTCATCTCCTCCTACACTGTTTAGATTGAACCAGTTTAAAAATTCCCTGCTGCCTTTACTGTATAAATCATTTATGTGCTTCACTCTGCATTAAACTTATCTTCTTTTTTGACTTTCCTCCTTTTTTCTGGTGTTTACCTTTAAAATTACCTTAGTATGTTTAGAATGGTCATTTTTTATTTTTTATTTTTACATTTTGCCTTCCTTCAGCTTGTAAACTAGGATCACTTACCCCAGCAGCCAAAAAAAATAGTTTTGCCATAAGCTAATCTGTAAATGCACTGAATCCATGTGCATTTTTTTTTTTTGCTGCAACTTTTTTTGAAAGTTACATTGGAATCAATAGGTGTTTTTGGCATCTAGTTTTTCAGTGCAAAATACAGTACAGGTATGGGATCTGTTCTCTGGAACCCCGTTATCGATAACGTTCCTAATTATGTAAAGGTTATCTCCCATAGACTCCATTATAATCAATCCAAATTTTTTAAAAATAATTTCCTTTTCTCTATAATAATTAAATCAGTAGCTTGTATTTGATCCAAACTAAGATCTAATTAATCCTTATTATAAGTAAAAATCAGCCAATTGGGTTTATTTAATGTTTACATGATTTTCTAGTAGTCTTAAAGTGTGAAGATGCAAATTACAGTAAGACCCGGTATAAATCAAGCCCCAGGTCCTGAGCATTCTGGATTATATGTCCCATACCTGTACATGGAAAATAACTTCAGTTGGAGGCAAAATGCAGAATTTTGCTGCAAAGTAATCCCATGTTGCTCATTGCTACTCTGTGAAGCTACAATTGTATTATTATTGATACCTTTCATTACTTATCTTTCTATTATATTCATCTTTCAGTCTCATTTAAAACACTGCTTAGTTGCTAGGGTACATTAAACATTGTCAATCGGATAGCTGCTGAAATTCTTGAATGGAAAACTACTGGGTAAAAAGTTAAATTCAAATACTGTACCATGAAAAGTAGAAAATTAAGATCAACTGTATATTTATAAATATCACTGTCTACATAGTAAAAGCATTCCTTTAACACTTTTGAATTAAAATCACACAAATTTTATCTTGTATACTGTAGAGCCCCTTTTGAACCCACTTAAACTATTGGATAGATTATGTTTACTATGAGAAAGCAAAATGCAGTCAGTTAGTTTAAAAAAAAAAAAAAAAAAAATAT
>CM044437.1:45343845-45354804 GCA_024363595.1 Xenopus borealis
TGGCTGGATTAGAATTAATCCTAAATACTCTCAAGAATTGTGTATAGGGTACCGATTTCACGATAGAGGGTGGGTGATAGCTATGAGCATGCAGGATTGTATTACGATCAGTATTCGTACGATAAATTGTCGTGCCCACCCCCTGTTCAGTGCGAGAAATCCTGACATCCAAAAAATCGATCTTATCAGTATCATAATTCAGTGTGAATTTCACAGGGGTAGGCAATGCATTCAGCTCAGCTGCAAATGTCTCTACTCCAACTGTCTCTACTCCAACTGTGTCCTATATATACTATATATATATATATATATATATATATATACACACACTTGTGGGAAGTAAAATTTTGTATATTTTAATTTAAAGGATTCTTAGATTGTAACGCAGGGAGCCTATGGTGGCAGAATTAATCTATAGTATTTTAAAAATGTCATGCTGCTCAACAAAACACAGATGTATCACTGACATACATGAGTGCAGTTATAGGGAATTATTTTTCTTTCTTGTTAATATATCATTGATACTTAGAGTGTTTTAATGGATTGTTAATCATTCACACCCCTGTCCCAGTGCAGCTTACATTTTATGGTCCTTATCATACTCTAGGGCCAATGTCTTGAGAAGCTAATTAACCTCTCTGTATGTATTGGGACCAGTAGATAAAAACAGATTGCCCAAAGGAAACCCATTTAGACATATGGAGTACCTACAAGCTTCTTGTAGGTAGTGCTCCTATCCTCCTTGAACTCGGGCTCCTAATTCTTCAGGCAGTAATGCTAAACACCGAGCCAAGATGTTCATCAAAAGTCAATAAAATTACAACCTGATTATCATTTTGTAGCAGTATTTGTTCTTTAAAGTAAATGTGACTGATGGCACATTATAACTGGCTATATACTTATTTCATACAATACATATAGAAATACTACTTATTTATATGTGGATAGCTTAGTGTACTGCTTTGGGGCATTGTACAATCCATATTTTAATGTGGGTCCTTAATGGTGGGACTTTGTGAAAGTTTGAGAATTTTACATTAATTATTTGGTGTGTGCTTAAAAGCCTTTTTCCTTTGAATAAAGGTAATAGCAACTTGACAGTATTTTTTTTCTGTTGCCAAAACTGATTTTTTTTTTCACTTCAATATCTTTTATTCAATAGCTTGTGTTTAAAACTGCACTGCATATTCAAGTGGCTTAATTAACCCAATGTCAACATTTTTGCACAAAACTAAATTTTCTGCATAATTATAACTTGAATAAAATATCCATTGTTGAATGTCTAATTGTAGCACGCACTAATTTGGTCATATTGTTACATAAAACATCTCATTTAGATGAAATAAAAATGCTTATTTTTCATGTACAATTGGGCAGTTTTTGGCCTTTGTCAGTAGTCTGCTAAATTGACTAATTTTTTTGTGTGTGAGACAGAGAGGAAGAAAGTGTTTTCATTATATAAATCCTTAAAATAAATATTATTTTAATAATCTAGCCCCATTTCATTTGTTATACTTGATCAGTCACTTCAGAAACAATTATATTTTGAGTGAGAGTTTTACAAGTAAAAAATATTATATTTTTACCTTACACTCAAATCTAGCACTGTCACACACTTTCCTATCTTTGTACTATACACTGGGGTTAATCTGTAAATACAAAGTATTTCAGCTGCAATGCACAATTTGAGGATTACATAAAATTCCCAGGTAATTCTGAAATCAGACACTGTGGTAAAATGACACATTTAATCATATCGTTTTCTGACAAGGCAAGTGACTGCAGCAGAACTAACACTCGTTTTCATACCCTGCCGCCTCACTGCACCTTCGACTTAATCTAAGCAATGGAATCCATGCTGGTAAAGTTAGGGCTGTTACATTTTTCATCCTGTCATAATAGAAGGTTCATCATTTTAGACTTTTGGAACAATGCCAGTTTGTGGAAAATTATTTGTAATATATGAATGTTTTTTTAATAAACAGCAGGAGCTCATATTTTGAGAATTGTAATACTATAGCATACATTTGCCTTTCTCCACCAACTGGTATTCATGTGTAAAATTTATATTATCAGGAGAAAATTAAATGAGGTTTTTTTTATATTTTATCAACTCTTCAGAAATGTACATTTTTATATGTACCAGATTCTTTAAATAGAATGTGATCTTAACAGTTTTGAAAATTGAGAAGGATATTATTTCATAAACTGAAACAAATATCATGAATAAAAATACATATTTGAATTGAAGGGTGTTAAATATTGTTTTGTGAATGTCACTCTTTTAGTGCAAAAATAACTTTTTCAGACAGAACTCGAATACTCTGAGATTTCAAACAAACCTCGCCAAAAAAACCCCCCAAACCTCATGAAGAATTCAAACAGTTCAAGGGACCTCTGTCATTGACATCTACATGACCTCTATTGATTTAAGCTATAGTATTTTCTGATTCAAGCTATTTTCTGAATTATCTCGAAAAATGTGAGTAATGTTTTACCCGAAATATTTGTTTTTACTTAAACTACCTCAACTCAAATTTTTCAGGAAAAACACAACTCAGCCCTTATATTACCCCCTTAATTTTATCTTTTAGTTTCTGGTCTAAGAGTAATAAAGTTTACAAAACATAATTTTTTTTTTTTAATGAGTGCCACTTTCAAACTTAAATAATAGCAGCCCATTGCAACATTTGTCTTTTAGGATGTTATTTAGGGAATAGATGAATCCCAATACATTGTTCTATTTCAAAAACATAGCTTAAGACTGTGTCACTTACTTGGAGTGTGTAATCAGGAAAAGCATTAATCATACGGTATGTGGTAGAGACAAATTTCAAAGTAATTGGGGCATTTCTGTATGCAATTAGCTGATGAGAAATATGGGAAGTCTTGAAAACAATTCTGACATATTTGGGCGTTGAAATATGATTAAAGCAGATGTGTAGGTTGTCTCAGGAGAAGTCAGTAATTTCTGTTGAAGGGGAAAGGACGGTCATGTTCATATATCTAAAAAAATAAAAAAATGAATTTCTCTACATGAATTTACTGTTGGTATCAAATATGTACCTTTAATGGACTTGCTGGGATCTTTTCACACTAATTGCCCGAATAAATTATGAAAGCTCTGAATCCTTAAGTACTTATTTACAATTTACACTGAGAATAATTGTTTGGAAATGTGTTGAAATCTTTGTTTCTGCTGAGCTATAGCACTATTTAAAGCAAAATGGTGTGCCAGGTAGACAGCTTCAACTTATTTGATAAACTTTTAAGGTTCTTATATTTGTATTCTGAAAAATAGGGCATTTTACAAAACAGTTATTTATTACAGCTAGAAGTGGTATTTTTTATAATTACAGATGAAGCCACTTTGGATTGTGTGTTTGACACAGAATAACTAAACTCAGACTTCACACTTGTCTCATTTAACAAAGAAATTTGCGTCACAGCATCCCATCTAATTAAAGTGTTCATCATTGTGAACAATGGTGCTTTGGTATGCTAATGAAAAGGTTAAATGCATTAAATGAGTTAAGATAACTTTAGATAACATAGTTTCTTCAATTAGCCCTGAGCCATCACACATTTAACACACAAATCCAAGTGGCTGCATCTATATGTCTACCTGAAATAATGGTTTGCATGCGAATTACCTGAATTTTGTCCCTTTAGAATCTCTGTGAAATGATCAGATGCAAAATCTTTTTTTTTTTTCTAAATCTAAACAAAACATCTTACTTCCCTTTTTATTATTCCTATACTGGAACAGGATCAGGATTATGATGGTGTGGCGAATTCCAGAGAACCCTCAATATATTGTAATGATCTTCAAGATTACATTGTACTCTACTAGAACACCTGTGGTGTAAGCTGACCCTGACAGCAGTCCATTGCAACCAAGACATTGGGAAGACAAATAGAACGTGCAGTTTGAGGTTATGCCACTTAGCCTGGTATTTGGAAGTATATCTCATGACCCCAAAACTTATTCAAAAAAGTGCATTGATGGTATTCAGAAAGTGACTTACTCTCATACATACTCAACATCAACTTGCAGAGAGTGTCTATGTCCCTCTCCAGCCTGCTCTGATGAATTACAAGCAAATTCACAAATGGAGACATTTTAACCCTAGATCTATCTTCCCTTTTTTGTGGGTTGCCTCAAAAGCTACAACTAACTTTCAGCAAGCAAGTGTAATTTGAAATGTTGTTAAAGGCTTAGACTGGAATGACACATTCAAACATACATTCCAACACAAATGCTGGGAAAGTAGAGTGTACTCAACTTGGAATTCAGCTGTAATAATAATTTTTGGGGGAAAAAAACTTGCATTGTGGGTAAAAAGAACACACTGATTTGCTTTAAAAAATGTAAAGATGTGGGCTTATGTAAATTAGCTTTATTATTTTTTTAAATTGGACTATTTTTGGAAACAAAACAATTACAATGCACGTTCTGGGCAAATGTAAAATTTATAAGAAGTAAGGCAATTCTGTAATGACAGATTACCAGAAGTTCTCCTTTTGTACCTCATATTATTTAAATATAAATAATAATTAAAAAAGATAAAGTAGTGTTAAATGAAAGAATGTAATTTTCTAGATGTAAATTTTGTTCTTGTTTTCATACTAATGCATTGGATAAAGGCTCACCTTGAAAGAGATGCACATGGCGCCTTAAATAACCTGATGAACTCTTCTAAGAGAAACTGGTAAAAAAAAGAAAAAAGAAACTTAATATGACCGTTTCACCATCTGGTCTTTCATTGAGGCAAGCTGTGTAAATAGCCTTTACTGCACCACCCTTGTCTACCTGCTTAAGTATATTCTTGGATGAAACATACTGCAGTCAAATACCTTTTAGGACACCTTCTCAACAGTCCGTGTGTAAAAAAAGTTAGTGTAGTAATGAGCAGGTAAATTACATAAAATTATCACATGTTGGTATTGTTTTGGTTGTAGCGTAGAGAAACCAAATTAAGCATTAGATATGCAGCTAAAATGTGCCCTCACTTATGTTACTAGTTCACCTGATGTCACTATCCATTCCTATCCATTCACAGTGAATTTGTGTCTGGTGAATTTATTTGCCCATTCTTAATTGGGACTAATGGTTTTCTTAGTTATTAGTCAAGATGAATGTCCAAATAGCTGTTTTATCACTAATGAAACGCATTTAAAGGCAATATTGTTGTGAGAAAACACAGGCAATGGTACAGAAAAGCTGTTTACCCTAAAATATATATACTGTAGTATGTTTTAGACAGCAGCATTCTAAACCAAATTGAAATCTGATATCTTTCTTTATTTTTGTAAATTTAATACTTGCAGTTTTTCTTCTGCGTCTATCAGGTTTGTAAAAGGCCAAATCTCAAACTGAATCCTGGATTTGGTGCACCCTAATATGTATATTGTGAACCGTAACTGGAGAACAGTTTGAAGGGAGATAAATGTCCCCTAGGTTCATGTCCCACGCCCGTATATACTGCTGTCCTGAGTGGATTAATTCCCCTTGAAAGTCTCACGTGGGGAACTAGCAGGCTAGATCTGGTCGTGGCTAGAGAGAGGGGAGGCTCTGAGAGTAAGATTGAGCTACACGCTGAGAGGGCTGAGACCTGGGATCTGAGTGTAGACCTCTGGAGTGGCTGTTTTTCCTAAATATTTTATTTTATGCTGCTTTGCTCACAGAGCCTGTATATATGAACAATAAATGGACTTTGCCTTATTAAAGAACTGTCTGTTCATTTGATACTGCTCACAATGTATCCATTTTAAGTGATATATTCATTGATACATTTTTTATCTTTAGCCCTGCTGAGCAGAATCTGTGAGTTTCATTAAAGGCATCTGCTATAATTAATATAATTGTTGTTAACATTCTACAGATATTCCTGAAAAATGTATCAACTAATGTAGCAAATTATAACCATTCAGAATCTGCACCTGGGTTACTGAGCTGCCAGACTGAAACTCCAGAGTTGGGAACATTTTACATTTATACTACAGTTTTGGAAAAATAATAAACAGTAAAACATGGAAAGTAACTGAAACAAGTATTCGTTTTGGTGAATAATGTGAAAACTGAGCTGAAAATAAGTGTTTGGGATGTGAGCAATCCCTTTCAATCAGGTACTAAAGACCTGTACTCACACAGGGACCCAACACTTTTGCAACGGTAATGGTGGGGGCAGGCCCTGGTGAGGGCTGTGCAGCCAGCCAGTGTGGAATTCCTATGCCACTGGAATCGGCTGCAGCGAGTGAGATCTGCCAGGGGGGGGGTGCGGGCCCTGGCCCAATTGCACTCCTTGCTCCCTCGGTCATCATGCCACTGCCACACTTGCTGCCTTGCTGATATCCTCCCTTGGGTGGCAAACTCGCCAAGCTGCTCTCAGAGGTATTACTGGAGATTGAAGGCAGCACTGCAGCTAGGGTTGCCACTTTTCAGTCCTTGGTATCCTGGCAGGGCTGTGTTATGGTGGGGGCGAGACAGTGACCCAATGGGGGTGAGACTGTGACATCAGGGGCAGGGCTTTGATGAGGGGATCCTTTTCCTAAGTTGGAAAGATGTCAACCTTAACTGCAGTAGAGTCAATCTCAACAGTTGCACCTTTCAGCTTCTGAGTCTCTAGCAGCTTTACAGGGAACGGAGCAGCACAGAGGGAATGGCTGCCTGATCCCCTACAAGTTTTTTTGTTCAGTTGTGATTGGTGATGCAAACCAAAGCTTTAGTTATTTTGTTTTCCCACCATCCATATGTACAAAATGATTACAAGACACAGCAATAAAGAAATATTATACTTCGCTTTATTGATGCATAGGCAATTGACAGTTGATATTCTAAGAAATCCCATGGAAATGCAGTTTCTATCTCAGTGGACTCAAGAAGAAATCAAATGGATCAAAATAGCCCTTCCACAAACAGGTAGCCAAGGAAACAAGCATGACAGAAAGAAAAGTCCCGCTAATGTGAGTTTTATACCCCTTTTTTTGGCAAAAGAGAGAGGTTCACATAAAGAAATAACAGGATATTTACAACTGCTTAGCAGAGCAGCTGTTCAAGGTTACATTTTTGTTTTTTAAGCTGCAAAATCATAACGAAGTTATATAGAAATACATTTTCATCTTTGGCCATGTTAACCACTTCTGAGGTTATAACAGGGGTTGTTTAACAATAAGCTCATGCTTACACTAAAATGTAAAGTTTTTGCATTTTTGAACAAGGATTCCATTTAGATTCTCTAATTTCATGTAATACTCGGAGGCACTGAGGGCTGTTTTAATACCTTATCTTTGATGTAATGGAAAATATGATTCTTCATGGTGTCACATGGAAACTAAACTAAAGTAGGCTTTTCACAGGCACAAAATGATATCCCACATGGCCACTAGAACTTTTTTTTTTGGAGTTCCATGACTCTCTATTTATTATTAATGTCAGCCTTTTGTGACACAAACTTGGATTTCAGAAAACAGGGTGAAAAGGAAAACATCACAGCATTTCTGAGAACAGTTGTATTGATTGGCTGGTATGTGTTTCAATATGCTTGAAGTTAGAAACTTTGTAATATCAAAATTTTGTGTGTGTATATACCTATAATTTCTACTGAGACTAATTGTGAAACAATCAAAATAGATGGATTATTTTGCATGTACTATATGTAATGTGTATTTAAAAAAATATATATATATCAAGATGCAAAAAGGATCAGCACTAGGGTCTTAAAATTGTAGAAAATAGTTTTATTAATAAATTGGCTCAAGACTAACCTTTCAGCCCCATCCAAGGCCTTTATGTGGCTGTGTCTAATATTACATGTAAACACACACACACCCCACCACCACCACCACGTCTGTTTCACAATTCAAAAATATAATATGATTTTGGGGCTTGGGAGAAAACAGAATACATGGAATTAACAAATGGACCAATGTTGAACACAAGATCTAGCAATACAAGTACATGTAAGCCATGCAAACATCTGTTATATATGCATAGTAGTTGCCTTCTAAACTAGGACCAATGTGCACCAGTCTGACACTGGCTAAAGCTAGACAAATTAATTATTATGGTTTAGCAATAATCACTAAACCTCCCTTTTTGATAGTGATCAAAGTTGATAAATTAAGCTCTCCTTTATCCCTGATATTGGTCTGTGAATAGTCTGCTCCCATGAAGTGGGTTGGTTCATGTTCTTTGACAGTATCATCCCTAGGGATATGGGGCTGAAAGAGTCACAAGAAGATGGCTAGCAGATTACAGCACATCTCTGGGAGGGTAATTGTGTAACCCTAGACTGAATCCTGGGAAAGGGTATAAGCACAGTTAAGGGCCCTTACACCTGGCCGTTTTTGAGTGTACTCCCCTGCATTGCGATTTCTTCCATTAAGTCGCAGGGAAGCACAGGAGTAGATGCACTAAATTATTGTCAATGGGGCTGTACTCGCACAGACTCATGTCAAACGCAGGTTGGGACGCAGCATGTTGCATTTTAGATGCGTGTGGTGCTTACATACTTCATGCGCTCCCCTGCAGCTGAATGGAAGAAAGCATAATGCAGGGGAGTGCAGCCAAAAATACCCATGTGTAAGGGCCCTAACTGCAGATGGGAGCAGTTCTCATGGGATTACAGTTAGTTACTGCTCGGCAACACTCTTGCACCTGCTGACCCTCAACTCTTCATAAATAAAAAATAAAAAACGTTTTTTTTTTGGATTAGGAATCTTTCCATAATTCGGATCTTCATACCTTAAGTCTACTAGCAAATCATTTAAACATTAAAACACCTCTATATGCTGGTTTTGCCTCCAGAAAGGATTAAGTATAGCTTAGTTTGTATCAAGTACAAGGTACTATATTATTATTATAGATAAAAAGGTGATTTTAAAAAAAGAGATGTCCGTCCCATGATTCAGAACTTTCTGGATAACTGTAATGTATATGCAGTTGTCTGAATTTCTATAACAAATGAACCATTGCCCATTTATTTTTGTCCATCAATAAAACACAGTTCGAATTTCAGCACTGGAAACTTGTTTCCATCATATTCTGTATTACTGACTTCAAACTTTGCAAATCATATTATTCCTAAAGCCTGGTCAGTAACTAAATAGTATCTATGAACTATACCATGTTCACTAATTTTTTTTATGCCTGATTGAACGTTCCAGCCATTTTTCAGATGAGAAACTTTAAAATGCACTAGCTACTTCACAATGCATGTCTCATCTTCTGCTTATAAAAACTAGATACACAAATCACTTGATGTGTTTGTTCCCCAAGGCTCGTTATGGCAGCTAATTTTATATACAAAATAGATAGATGTAGATATATAAATTCATAGGAATATGAAGCTTTTTAATTCATAACCAGTGTATTACTTTATTCTGTATTCTTGCGTAACTTGAGGTCTTCTAATTAAAAAAAACAAACAAACAAGCACATTTATACAATGGAAAAATTAAATTCAGACCAGAAGTAGTTCCTTCAATTTCCTTTTTATACCTATTGCACCTTCTATCAGGGACATCAGTGTTTCATTTTGGTTTTGCATATCTCAGATTCTCTGTTCTGCTATTATGGTGACAGTCATTCAGTTAATAAAATTCTTCTACAGTTTCAGTAAAATAAATCTAAATTAGATTCCCCCTAATAAAATTTGGAAATGATTATACACAATGTGGTGCCCCTGCACCATTACACTGCCCAAAAATAAGAACCAACAATGCTGATATTAGGAATATAATTTGGAGTATAGTAAGCTCGGTTTCTGCATCTAAATACTGATGGTGCCTGTAAACAGTAGCAAGAGTGAATAATGTATAGGGCAGAGAAAGGTGGCTAGCTCACATTAACTGGTGTAGTCATACTAGCTAGCATGTTACTTGTTGATGATATGATCTTTTTAGTATAACATAGCGATTGCATATATTATGCAGTCATTTTCTTGATGTTCTTGCAGACAAGCTCTTTGAGAGAGGTATTTAATATTTAATTTGCTTTATCTTCAGAGGTAATGATATATAAAATGCATCACCAGGCTTTGGCACAGAAATGAGCTGTTGCTTTTCCACCTCAAGAGACTGGTCCCAGAAACTAAGCATGTGTGCATACTGCCAGATCTTTTTGATAATTTTTATTCAACATTATTTTCATAACCGGAATCCTGGATAAAATAGTTCCCAATATGATATAAAAATGGAAATTATTGTATTCATTATATGTTCATGCTCTTAATGTAAAATTAACAATGTATCATAAATGCTAATACAATAAGAATAAAATTAGATAGCTAGTGGTGAAATTTTCGTGGCCCTGGGAAAAAAATTATTGGCACATAATTTGGATTACCATAACTCAAGTCTGCTTATAAAATCATTTATTTATTAAATAAGCCTACTACAATTGTTTTGCCACCAATATGGATCCATGCAGCTTAGTACAAAGTGCTGTTTATTTTCTTTACTATTTGAATTATTTGCTTAAAATGGACTCTATGGCCTTTCCTTGATCTGGACCTTTCTTGACAACAGAAGGCATGTCAGACCTGTTTCTTCTATTTATGCCATTAGATTATAATGGCTCTGACCTGCTGTAAATGCTTGTAGAAAAATCTATGACTTTTATAAAAATCTTAATGAATCCTTAGCTGTGTTTTTTCCCAAAATCCCATGACTTTTCAGCAAAGTTTTAATGAAGCGACAGCGGATACCTTTTTCAATTCTTCAGAATGTATTTGTTTACTTTGAGCAGTCATGCCTTTCAGTTTTATGGGTTGGTAGCACTAAGAGCTGTTAATAGTAAAAGGCTGGTAAAACTTTACTACATGCATAAATACAGTATGTCTACCACTTAGTAAAATTATATTGTTCAGAGACTACCATCCAATTAAATGTATTTTAAAGGAATTGTTCGGTATAAAAGTAAAAACTAGGTAAATAGATATGCTGTGCAAAATAAAC
>CM044437.1:45368004-45382160 GCA_024363595.1 Xenopus borealis
AATCACTGATTAAGCTGATCTTGAGGGAGTGCTGCTATTGGGTGCCAGCCTGAGAAAAGTAGACATCTGGAAAGGTAGATGGCACACCACTGGTCCAATAAACCCACATGATGTTTTAAAGCGGATTTGGTTGTTAAAATTTCCTTGGTGTGGCGTCTTCCTTTCCAGATAACACACTCTCACTCACACACACACATTTGTCTGCTGGTGGAAAAAATATGGCTACAAAAACATACACACAGCACTGTTTTACATCTTTTACTTGCAGTCATGGCTGTATGCATGCATAACTTTATTTATACATAATACATTTTAGCAGAAGGATTTTGTATGCTATTCTTTGCTTGCAGTCACAATAGCGATTTTACCAGGTGATGAACAGGTTCCCTTTTGGTAGAGAGCTGGAGCAGCAGAGTTTAAAACAGATTGCAGCAGAGGTTGCAGTATTCCAAGTGGGGTGGGATAAACTGTTACTTGTGAATATTTACAATATTACAGTGGAAAAATCAAAAGGTTTTGGCAATGGTATTACTATGATTAAAGAAAAGCAAATCATGCTATCTGGTCATGCCATCTGTAGTAATAGTGAAATACGGAGATCGACCAGTTAAACACAGATTGCTAATTGACTCCTATCTATATCCTCCTGAATGAACCAAAGTCATCTTAAACTCAACCTAGATAAACAGAACTTGTGGTCTTTGCACCAAAACATGGTCCATTTCCTTATTTTACTATTGTCCATTGTCAGTTGTTCGTGACGGGTGAACTGGATACCATCTGAATATGTCATATGGCTTTTGTATCTTCATCTCCATCCACCCACTAAAGAGAAACAAGCTGGGTAATTGGACATTGATTTTATCAGCTTCACTGGGCAGGGTCTGTTGTAAGTGATGAACTTTTCACTTTAAATAGTTCACCTTCCCCCTCCCTCCCCCCATAGTCTTGTCCTTTCTTTTCACTTTATTTACCTAGTTCACCTTTTATTATGTTCTGCAAATATTCCCAGTTCATCTTATTGTATCACTATCAAACATAATTGTCTGTGTCTTTATACTGCTTCCAATCAACAATTGGGAGATGGCCATTGAAAAAGGATTCATGTAACTGGCAGTATTGGAGGAAAAGAAATGCACTTTTTTATGCTAGTGATTACACCTCAGATGGACATAATAAGGTGAACAAGTGAAGAAAAACAGCACATATTAGTTTACTAAATTTGTGTCCTACTTCTGACCGCTACCAAAACTCTGATTGACTTGCACACTGGTTAATAATTGGATCCAAGAAAGCATACATAATAATAAAGTCTTGCAGAATCAATTAATGACCTTTGTCCAAAAAGCAAACAAAAATTCCTATTCATTTAATTTATCACATACAGAATAAGTAAGGAAAGGATTTCATGGACTGATTTACCAAATTTGACTTGCCGCAAATCTCTTTACGCATCCTAAGAGATCAGCGCATGAAGACTAATGTGATAATTGCTTGAAATCTACATCATTAAGTATTTCGATCTCTAAATGAACTGATTACATATTCGTAAGGTGTTAAGCTTATTGTGATTTGTGTAATTTTCCATGCAAATTAGTGCTTAATGATCCAATCTTACATTTAGATGGCATAAACCAAGCCCCCGTGCAAAACCATTTTAAAGTTATAATATAAGCATTTCCCTTAGGAGACACTTTTTCAAAGTATTATGAAAACTGCAATATGTCACCAAAGATTTTTGTGAATAAATTAAATATACATGTGTGAATAAATCGAATATTTCCAAATGGCATACATAATATAATGCAATATTTTAATATACACAACATTGTTCTAAAATAAGCTAACCTCATTAAAAAAGTTCAAAATTATGGGATGGTCACCTCCCTTTGACTCCATATTTAAAAAAATATATATTTTCTTTTTTTAAATAAAAATTATAACCTAAAACAATGCCATTGGCTTTATTTAATGTTTACATAAGAAACCATTATCTGAAATACCCCAAGTCCCAAACATTCTGGATAATAATCCAGTGTCCTAGTTCAGTCCTTTAAAACCCCAACATCATTTACCACCACTGAATAACCACAAATTGTGCAATCTGTATAACACCAGAAACACAAAGGGGCTGAATTAAGAACTTTTGAAGAATGTTTGTTTTGCCCAAATAGCGCTTTTTAGCCTACATGATTGTATATTTTTCATATACTGCCATACCAAACACCTCCTGAACCTGAAACTGGTTGCTTAATGCATAAAACCTAATCCTCTGCAGGTGCCGATCAGGTCACTTAACCACAAGCAAAGGTTAGTTTGCTGCTGTATCTGCTACCTAGTAAGGCTGGACCTTAAGGACTTCTATTCTTGAAGGAATTTGTTCTGTATAAAAATAAAAACTGCTTAAATAGGAAGCATCAGTGACTGGATGTCTAACTTAATTGCTATAACACTACTTCCTCTTTTGCAGCTCTCTTGGTTTCCACTGATTAGTTACTGCTTGGAGGGAGGCCAGAAGCAGGGCCACCATCAAGGGGTACAAGTATACCGGGCCTGGGCCTGAAGGTGGGCCGGCAGTGCTTTTAGAAAGAGCTGGGTGCTCTTAACAGTGCCAAAGCCACAAACACCCTTCTGTTGTCCTGAACAGCCGAGTGACGAAAAAGCCGAACAGTCAAAGTCACGAAATGAGGCGAAGTAGAAGTCCTGAAGGCAAGAGTTCAATTCTACTGAACACCAATGTGGGGTGTTTTTTGGTTTTTTTTAAATCCTCTGCCACCAATCACCAATGTATTATTTTAATACTCTATGGGCCCCTGCCATTAATGTGTTTTTTTTTAATATTCTTTGGGGCCCCAATTTGTAAGGGGGTCCTGGTCACCCTGTTAGTTTTTTTGTATGGAGCCCTGTGATTTCTAATGGCCGCCCGTGCCAGATGGGTCATAACGGTTTGTTTTTAATATGCGTGCATGCTAAGGGTGAATTGCATACTCACTGTAAGAGAGCTGAAAGGCAGGAAGTTGGATTATGTTCTGCTGGACATCCAGTCACTCCAGCATTTATACAGTAGATTACATTTTTGGCTAACAAACTATATTAGAAACAATTTTTAATTTGAACAGTCTATCTATTTACCAAGTTTTTATTTTTACTGAACTGTTCCTTTGTCAGAAAGCTGGAAACAAGTTGCCCATTACTATTTAGGGAATGATAGGTGTAATATAAAAAGTACATAAGCAGATACTTACTTGTTAAATACTGATGATTGGTTGCTGTGAGTCACAAGACCTGCACACACTTTTTAAAATAGACCATAACCTGTGTAAACGTTTTCAAATAGACCATATATTCAACACATTATATTAAGTGGGATCATGTTGCACAGACAGATGTGTACATCAGTGTATACTGCCTCTTTAAATCCATGGAGTCCTGTAGTGTTTAACTTTGGTGCTATCTACAGCCATTCTCTACATTATAATACACTTAGCAAAAATTGTTTATACCTTGCATTCTAGTTTATCAATAGTTTAACACAATGAATACCACATTTGCATACAGCTACAAACAGCAGTTAATTGTTTTGGTTAAAAAATAGATAAGTGATATTGGTTTTGATAAGATGCTGTATCTTTTAACAGAGATAATGACCAGCATTATCTATGGCAGGGTCATTTTTGGCATTTTGTAGCCACAGCAACTAGCTCCATTTGTCATTGCCTTTAGCCTTCTGACGCTTGAACTCTTGACAGTCAAACAGTTCGCTGCAGTGTTACCTCATACAGTGGTGCTGATGCCAATCTCTCTCTTGTATGTTTAACAAAATTGTGCCTCTCCATCTGATCCTCCAGGATTAACCAATACATTTCCAAAACTTTCTCTATCAGCCTAATGTCCTTTGAAATAGTGGCACATACAGTAAATCCATGAAATACCGAGGCCTGGCAATGAAAACAATCAACAATATTTCCCAGTGTGCTTTAACAAATTATAATAACCAACAATCCTTTGCTTGGATTTGTAGTCCAGTAAAGTGTGATTGAAGATTAGTGTAAAGATTTAAATAATGGACTGTGCCTGGATCTGGCTGTATAAATCCTGCAAACATTACTCAATCTGCACAAAAGAAAGTGGTACTTTTTTTGCGCGCATATTTTATTCTACTCCAATTTGAATCAGCAAATTATGTCTTGATCTGATTTCAGCCAAAATAACTTTTTTCATATTCAGTTATGTTGCTAAACCCAAAAATGCATTTGTAACAACAAGTAGAAGCATAATATTGTGTGTATTAGGTGCATGAGAAGAATTGGTCATCAGGATCTTGATTTTTATAATGCGGGAGAAACACTAAAAACTGTCCTTACAACACATTATATTTGGAGAGGCAAAGTGTTCTTCTGAGTGTTTTCAGTAAGTATTTGAAAGAAGGCTTCCATATAATATAAACAATAAAAGCCTCAATGTGCCATAGTGACAGCAGTCACTTAGGAATTGCTATTCAAACCGTAAAGTGCTTGTCAAGATCAAAATGCTAATCATGTCTTGCTGAAAAAAGTTGCTTGTTTACATCTGCAGCGGAGGCAGCCTATAGTATACAGGAGCTGATTAACAACTAGGATAAGCATAATTGGTGTTTTATTCGATGAATCATTCTTATGGCTTATTACCAATTTATGGTCCCTGTAACTGCCATTTCCATACTGAAGAATAGTGTTACAAAAAGTGATAATCAATTATTAATCCGGTGCATATTGCAACGTAAATTGATACAACTCTTGTTGAAGGGAATATTGCAGCACTTGAACCAATGGTATTGAAGCACTTGGTACAGGTATAGAATCTGTTATCCAGAAACCTGTTATCAAGAAAGCTCTGAATTATGGTAAGGCCATTGCCCATGGACTCCGTTTACATCAAATTATCACATATTTAAAAATGATTTCCTTTTTCTCTGTTATAATAAAATAGTACCTTGTACTTGATCCCTACTAAAATATAATTCATCCTTATTTTGAGGCAGAACAATACAAAATGAACCTATAAATTATTGTTTAGTAGATTTATGCATTTCCAAAGTTTGGAAAGACCCATTATCCAGAAAGCCCTGAGCATTAAGGATAACCGGTCCAATATCTGTATGTAATGTTGATATGTAGAAATAAGTGGAAAATTTTTCCAGACATGTATTCTCCGACATCAACTGTTTACTGCAGAAAAAAGTGTGGAAAAAAAACACAGAAAAAAATGCATACCTGTCTTTTTTCCATTTTGTCAGTGATGTCATTGCTTAACCCCTACTTACTGGGGGTCATTTATAAACTTTGCGCAGGGCAGATGGGTTTGCAGAGTGAATATATTTGCCCTACACCTGGTTATATTTATAAAGCTGAATAAGAGTGTGCAAACAATTTGTGAATTTGTTTTTCACATTGTGAGCTTTTTAAATATGGCAAAAATCACAAATTGCGAACACTCTGCGTCACAACTTTGGTGGCGGAGAAAATATTCAAAAAATATGTTCCGCAAATTGCAAATTTAAGTTACTTTTAACCCTATTTTTGTGCAAAACAACCTCGCAAAGTGCCTGTACTCACGCAAAGACCCATCTTGTTTGCGAAAATTCATTCACAATGCGAATTCGCAAAAACCGGAAAGACGGGCACATTAGTGCAATATTGTAGCATTCAGGAAAAAGCATGGGCAAAACTACCATTTGCGAACAATTATGCACTGCGCAAACTTTATAAATGACCCCAACTATGTAATGTCCTCTAGAGGCTTCTACTAAGGACACTATATCACTGCAGGTGGACTGTGTAAGTTGATTTGTCCTTATATATAAATAATAATAATAAAAAAAAATTTTTGTTGAATAAAGCAGTTACCAGAGAGAGGGAAGCCAATTGAATTTCATTATGTTCCATTTTTATGGAGTTAAGATGCTTATTTCAAGGGCCATTCTTCACAGTTACTCCATATACTGCCACTCAAAAGTAAAGCTGCTTTTGACAAATTAATGCAGGTACCATTTCCCTCATGCTCCTCTGCCAGCAAAAGCCCTTCATCAGAACAACAATCAAGCAAATCAGCTGGAGTCCCTGTTTCAAATGTTTTAGTAAAAGCTGTTGAAAATGGAAAAAATACTACAAGCATTAAATATCTACATTTCTGAGTTTTCAAATTTTGTAACATTACTTCGGGAAAGTTTTGAAAGGCCAAATAAATCCCCTATACAGGTATGATATACTGTAAGTAATACTATACCTGTGTAGGGTTATCCAGAAAGCTAGGAATTATTAAAGGGTAATCTCCCATAGACTCCATTTAATCCAAATAATCCAAATTTTTAAAAAATTCCTTTTTCTCTGTTCCAATTAAACAGTACCATGTACTTGATCCAAACTAAAGCTGGCCATACACGGGCAGATAAAGCTGCCGATATCTGTCGTTTAGACCGATTTGACAGCTTATCTCCATTTTGTATGGGGCTACCGACGGGTATTCCCGACCGATATCTAGACACAATATCAATCTGGAAGGTTGCGCTAGTCGTAATCCAATTGTTCGGCCGTAGGGCCGAACGTTCGTATTACCTTGGCGATGTCGCCAAACAAGTGGAACTTTGCATCTATAGCCATCTTAAAATATAGTGTGTCCTTGTTGGAGACAAAACCAGCCTATTTGGTTTATTAAATAGTTTAATATTTCTCTTGTGGACATAAGGTATGAAGATCCAAATTATGGAACAATCTGTTATCTAGAAAAACCCAGGTCTGAGCATATTGGATAACAGGTAGTGATGGGCGAATTTATTGGCCAGGGGCGAATTCGTGGCAAATTCCCGCGATTCGCCACTGGCCAATAAATTCGCGAAACGCCAGCAAATATTCGCCCAAAAAAAGTCACGCGTCTTTTTTGACGCAACACGTTTCGCGAATTTTTTCGCCAATTCGCGAATTTCGCAAATTTTTCGGCGAATTGAAACGGGTGACATTCGCCCATACCTGTACTACATTTTCCATTTCTTTGGTAATACTGGCTTGTTTGTCACCTTGATGAAGGATTTCTTTTGTTGATACCCAAACACACTGCCCTTCTATCTTAATTGTTTTTAGGTTTGATGCCATCCACATGCTGTTGCCCAGGACTACAATTCCTCTGCTTCTATGTCCTCCTTTGTATATTTCTTTCTTTGTGTGTGTACAGTATATATATATATACAATTATAATTAACCAATCTTGCAAATTTCTTCTAAACCCATAATTCTATTAGGATTATATAATCACTGCCAAACAGTAAACATATATTCACACAGATATTCTTATCTAAGCATATATTCACCTTCCAACTGTGTGTTCTTTGCATGAATCATAGATAACAGATTGCTCGAAATGGTAGTACGTGTCTTTTGATTGTGTCTTAAGTTTGATGCATGGTTTCTTGTCCAGGGTTTAAGGATATAGCAGTTATCTATGTTATTACATATCCACTACCTTTATCTGCAGACCTTGTCACTGATTTAGCTTTCAACTTGATTCTTTTGATTTGTACTGGACCAACTGACTTAATGAAACCTCCGGATGCAGCAATATATTTTTTTGTCATCCCTGCAATGCTATAAGCATTGATGGTATTAATATCTGAATAAAATGCCTAAAATTTACTTAGATACCTATTGTATATTAGTATTTACAGATATTTGGAATAATTCTTGTCTGGCATTGGGTACAGATCATAATGCAGGCAGAGACCAGACAGAAGTGCATGGGCACAAAGGAATTCAAAAGCATTCTGGTTAATGAAACTTCTGTTTGGAGTCTGCCATGCAAATTTGTGAATGGGCATGGGGCATAAGGAGTTCATCTATATGCCTCCCCTCTGCTCTCCCTTCAAGAATAGTGATGGGCGAATTTATTCACCAGGGGCGAATTTATTCACCAGGGGCGAATTCGCGGCCAATTCCCGCGATTCGCCGCTGCCGAATCAATAAGCGAAATTTCACCTGGCGACGCACGTCAAAAACGTGCCGCAACTCGTCTCGCAAATTTACTGCCGGAAAATTCGCGAATTTCGCTGGAAATTAGAGAATTTTCCGGCGAATCGAAACTGGGTAGATTTGCCCATCACTATTTACAAACAGTGTTGCTAAATATTGGCTGTGCAGGGCAGTGTGTAAAGTACAAAAAACATGGTGAATTATTCCCATTTTTTGCACTTTGTTCATTGCTGCAAATGACTACTATGATTAATTTTATCTTTAGTCTTTCTAAATGACAAATTATTATTCTTTTGTCTGGGAATATAAGAACTGTTTTATTTTTTTTTATTTTGTTATTGTCTACTGAACACATATCACACGATGATTGTTCCACCTACATGCTTTTGCCAGTAGAAAAAGGGCTACCATTACGCGGGCCGCTTGACAATGAAGCAAATTGAATTTGATTTTTTTGGGCTGAATTCCTTCTGTCGTCAGTGGTGACAGGTGGTTGCCATTCAAGGCTACGAGAGAGCCTACGGGTGCAGGACTGTGATCATAAGAGCTTATAGGGATATCCGACAATAGCATATTTTTTAGTCAAATCAAAAGATTATAATAAAAAAATACAGACCCATATATTTCAGGAAACATCCATGGGAAAAATCTTTTCATTTGACTGGTGCCTTTTAATTCTGTAATATGTTTACCCCACCAGAGGTGTGGGCCAGCAGAGACCACACTCCAGTTGAAGGGAAACAATATATTTTTTTTTAAATTAAAGCTTCACAAGCTTATGCCAAATGCATGCACATAAAGAGCAAGTTGTGGCAGTATCTAGTGATGAGTAAATCTATCCTGTTTTACTAAAATATTTGTGAAATCGTATAAAAATTTGTAAAATGTAAAAAAATTGGTTGGATGCAAAAAATTTTGCAAAAGGCTATGACATTGATTAGTTTTATTTTTATTTAAAAAATGTAAGCATTGCTAGCATTCTGTTCCATGGAAAATATTACTTCATTATTGATTTATGAGAAAATGTATATTGCTATACTTAACAAAAAACTATTTCTTATGTAACCTTAATATAATAAATATCTGAATGATAAGCATGAAACAGGAGGGTGATTTAGACAAGCTGTTTGTTGACTGTGTCTTGAGATCTACTGATCACCAGCAAGGTCTACAGGTAGATCCTGATCTACATTTGGGGTACCCCTGCTATAGGCACTGCATTTGAATTAACTAGAATAAAAATGACTTTGCATAATTACATTGGCATTTAGTCTCCATGTTTTCCCTAAAAATGTCACACATTTCTCTTGTTTGTGACTTTAACCTCAAAAACTGATGTGCTGTTTTTATGTGAACATGGTTTATTATTAAAACAAGAATGAAGTATTTCCTAAAACATTGTTTTAACATTTAATATGATCATTGTTGGATCCTACCAAAAAAAGACTGAATTAGTTGGTAAAAATTACCAGCAAATCAGCAACAAAGCTGTTAACATATTTAAACACATTTAGGCAGTTTGTTTAATTGTTCAAATGTTTAATTGCCTTGTATTCGAGCATTCAATGCTTCTTTAAATATTAAGGCCTTCCAAGATGGATCACTAGCAGATGGCTTAAGCTTTAATTAGCATTGACTTTTGCTACCACATTTTATCTTGGCCTTTAAATTTGCTCTCTCTTTACTTGTTGTTGCCAAGCTTTGTGGTTATTAATCTGAGGTTTAATGGTTATTTCTCCATCAAGCTGTTCGCTAATATTTCCTAACCCCTCTGACTTTTAGAAATGTGAAGTTGTAAAGCCTGGACGAGCAGACGGAAAAGTTCTCTCCCACTGCCCCTGAAAAATCATTATATCTTAAGCAATCTGAAATACTGCATAGTAATAGTACAGTGATGCTTGCATAGGGATTAACATGCAGACTGAGCTGGAACCAGGTTTTTTTGTTGGCAATATTTTCATAAAGTCAACTCCCTTTTGTATAAAGCAAATAAAATGGACTGAAATCTGAACAAGCAATACAATATCACACCACAAATCTGATTCTGAAATGCTGTTGTGTGGAATTATATAGCATGCCGTAAAGGCATTCACAGCTCAATACAGCCCATTAGGGATGAACACATTTTTTCTCTAAGCTTTGTTGCAGAAATTATGCCCATAGACTGAAATGGGAGGAAAAAAATTACGCACATCAAAAAAAATGTAGTTATTTGTGATATGATTCTAGACCAATATTAAGTAGAAAAGGGTATCTCGATTAGCTGTGACAAATGCATGTAACTGGCGATAAAACAAAAACAGGGTTGAGTATAAAATGATTATAATTAATGCAGGCAAGAGAGTACAACCATTTTCTATAGTTGTTAGAAGACTTTAGGCAGATGCACCTGAATTCTTACAGTGAACCTAACAAGAAATTGAGTCTTGTCTCATCGATAAAAAGGTTATTTTTCTGGTGGCTACACACACAAATTAATAGATACAAACTGAAAAATGGATGTTCTGGTAAATCCTGATGTTTTTGGCTCAGAAAATGCATTTGTGCATTTTTAACACAACTACCTTCCAGTCTAGTATTATCGACAGATCTGTTCACATCAGAAAACTGCTTAGCATTTCCTTTTGATTTAACATTTAGCTTGGGAACAAAAATATCCAGACATTTTGCTAAAATATTAAAAAGGCGTTAGAGTATACCTTTAGAAAAGACCATTCAGGGCCAAATGTTTTTTTTTTTTTTTTTGTGGTGCATCCATTGTTCTTATTATACATTATATATTTTCATGCACAATTTGAATGTATACCTGCTCTCCTTCAATTAGGTTTTTGTTTGTGTTCATGGGACTGACACTATGCAATTCAAATACAGTACTGAAATGTCAGTGTGTTTGTGCCCTTGCTCTTATAACTGATGCCATCCCTAAGCACCATTCATATTTATTATATAATTTACAGGATATTCATAGCTCTTGCGTATTATACAAATTTTCCTTCCCCAATTGAGTGAATCTGCACCTATTGATAAATGAAAGCCCTGAAGCTACCACCACCTCAACACCAGATGGTAGCTTCAGGGTCCTTTCAGCAACTTACAGTATCGCCACACTTGAAATGCTTCAAAAGGATTGGGTTTACACTTAACTCACATGTAAAATTAGGTTTTTACTATTCACTAACCCCGTACCAAGGGAATAAGATCTGGGGGTGATATGAATCAGGTGATTGTGAATGAACTGCAAAATATGTTAGCGCTGTATATATACATGTTAACAATAATAACTGTTCATAAAAGCGGTGTTTCCTGTTTAGCCCCACGTTGCTTAAAGGGCAAGTCAAACGCAAAATAAACATTTTTTAATTAAAGTAAACCTAATTCTAAGCAACTTTACAGTGTACAACATTATTTGTAGATGTATTGCTATCAAAAGCAGTGTTTATCCCTTTCTATTCTCTGCCCTGGTAGCCAGGACTGTTGATATAATGTAAGACAAGGCAGCTAATTAACAAACCTGTCTTTCTTTTATTGGGCAAACTTTTATTTTGGTGTTGACTTGCCCTTTAACTGTTACATCTTGATGACAGTAAGTCAGAGCTTATGCTATGTAGGGGATTGATGCTAATGCGAAGAAATGATAGCAATGTATCCAGTTTCAACAACTTAGACCAATGAATGATATATTATAGATTAACAAGCACATATGCATTCACATGCCGACACAAGCCCTTTGGGTTACTGTAACCAAGCCCATATTAAATTTCATCACATGTTGGAGTAATACACAGTTTCACCACCCATGTGGTGAAAAACCATTCATTGAGTCTGAAAGGGCTAGCTTTTTGTCCTTTGTTCCATTCCTTTGTTCCATTCCATATATGAAACAAATCTCTAGCTATCTTTATGCTATATATTTTAGGTTAAATAAGTGATAACGTTAACCCATTTATTAATACAGCTAAGAAGAGAAACAGATGATATTCTGCTGTTTACATATTTGTTTCCATCATTTCAACCCATACAATAATTTGCGCAGATCACCCCTTAAATGTGAATAAATAACTTCATCAGAGCATTCATTTGGATAAACCCCTGTAAATGTTTAATTGTCCCCTAGTCCTATTGATTAACTGGTCCCTTCATTAATAACCTCTGGCATTTACATTCATAACCGTGTAACTGTGAAATGCCTGTTGCCTTATGATCTCTCTAGCCCTACAACAAACCTCTTTGCATAGTTTTAATCTTTTAATGGGAATGTTCCAAGAAAGGTTTTGATAAGTGATATATTTTTAAATTGTATGTGTCAGTTTTGACTGCATTCAGCATTTATATGCCTTAACATTATACCATTACCTAAAGAAGGGGTCTGTTAACCCCTGTATTCCTGTTCAAATGTATAAAATATCCAGCACATGGTTAGACGCTTAAAAACACCCTTGTGTAGTAACCCTTAGCCTTTGCTGTTTATGAAGAAGCAAACAGCAACAGTGTGAGGCCTCTTCAGTCTTGAACCCCAAGTAACGGCTCAAACACTCATTGCTTGTTTGAATTAAACTGAACATTTACCGCAGCCCCATTGAACTGAGTATATGATATTCCTGAGAATGAAAGAAAGAGATAAGGGTGAGATTGTGGGAACATTTTTGGAGGAACGAAAAAGTAATTGATGCAAAGTCCTGAAAGTCTTAGCTGGTACAATATGTTGAATACAAAACATAAAACATTTGTAGAGTACTTTTTTCCCATGATTCCTGTTCTTTGTTTAATTAAGCTCAAACAAGAAGCAAATCCTGGCAGAAGATGATGTTTAAAACTAGAAAATACAACAAGTTGGAGGTGCAGAGTTAATATAGCAAACAGTAAGTAGCCACAGGGTGAAAAACATGTGCATGTTACATAATTGGGGACACTTGATTAATCCTTTATTACGCCATCCAGCATTACCTATGCAGACTGTGCCTGTGTAGTAGGAAATGTAGCATTCAACTTCCAACATAAGCAAAATATTCTCCTGCTAGGTGGAATTTACTGCAATAATTCAAACACATGGGCAAATACAAAGCAATTTTATAAGCATCTAATTAGCAGACATAATTGAACAACTGTTTCTTTTCTACCATCCATTGAAGTGATTGTGGACAAGTAAATAATAATCTCATTGCTTTTTCTATATTTTCCTGTTCTATATGAAAAAGTAATAAGGATTGTTCGCACAACTTTTATCTAGAAAAATCAGGCCCAGTGTTCCATAACAGGGGGATCAGAACCCTCCCATGCAATGTAGAGGGTATGGCAAGATTCATACCTATTTTATTAATTAATCAATTCATTTAATTGTATGTATTGTGTTTAAAAACATGAAATTCACAAATAATGTATTCATTAGGTCAGTAATCCCCAACCAGTGGCATGTAAGCAACATGTTGCTCATCAACCCCTTGGATGCTCCCACTGGCCTCAAAGCAGGTGCTTTTTGGAGGCAACGTTTGCCTGAATAAAAAGCAGGTGTATTGCCAGATAGAACCTCCTTTAGACTGCCAGTACAAATAGGAGCTGCCAAATAACCAATCACAAGCCTTATTTGCCCCTTCTCTGCTTGGAACATTTTTTATGCTTGTTACTTCCCAACTCTTTCTGCACTTGATTGTGGCTCACAGGTAAAAAAAAAGGTTGGCCAACCATGCCTTAGGTGAAAACCTTAAACATTTGTTAGAAATTTTAATTACATTTAAAATTAGATTTAGACTGTACAGACACTGATACAAACTGTAACAATATTTGTGGTTGAAAAAATATATTTTACATTTTAATGTTCCTACAAATATCTTGCTTTGCTAATGAATTTCTTAAGGCTGATGGCATGCTCTGCACAATTGCATACCGTATCTATAAATGCATAGTTTGATTTTGTTGTCTTCAGCCCTTTCAAGTATCATTGTGACTGATTTGACTGTTCTCGTGAGTTTTCCAACTAAAACCTGGTTGGGTTCCATAAATAAATAGATAAATACAGCTAACATATCATTGCTCCTAGAAGAAGCCAAGCATGTGCTCCTCTCTAGGGGACTTCTGTAGGTGGAGGGATATGACCTACCTCTTTAACTATATTTTATATATATTTATCATATATATATATATATATATATATATATATATATA
>CM044437.1:45384720-45396048 GCA_024363595.1 Xenopus borealis
AAAACGACGCAACGAAAACGACGCGACGCAATGAAAACGACGCGACGCAACGTTTTTTGACGCGACGCGATTTGACGCGACGCAATTTGTCGCGACGCGCGTCAAAAGCGTTTCGCTAATTTTTCGCCGATTCGCAAATTTCTCTAGAAATTCGCTAATTTTTCGGCGAAGCGAATCTCGGGAGATTCGCCCATCACTAGTAATTTGTTTGGAACAGAGAACTGTCTCCAGAGTCACACTGATAACTAGAACACTATAATGTTATCACATCATCCGGCCAAAAAAGCCCTCCCCATCGTTTTGGAGACAGTCTCCAACAAACCTACAGTACATGCATTTGTTTCTATTAAGAGTCTATTAAGAGTCATTCTGTTGTTAATGCTCATGAACACTGAACTGCTTGAAATAGAGGTAAAAAGGAAACTGGATATTTCAAGCAAAACTTAGTGTACAGGGTCATTGATTCAATGATTGAGTTGATCTGCAGTCTTATGAAAGATGGTATTTTTGCATTTAAAAGCAAATCTGTTCCTTTGAGTACATGCTGAATTGCAAGATCTGCTATAGTGTGTGGCCAGAATTAAATTAAGAATGTCAATGATTAAACATCTAACAAATGTTAAAGTTCACCTCCCAGCTGGGAACAGGAGCTCTGTAGGAGTTGAATGGTCATAGGTTTGACATCTCTATGTTTGATTAAGCCCCTTTCCATCTAGACAACGCTTAAAGCAAATCCTCTTTCTAACCTTATCACTACTCCAGCATTAATCTTTTTTCTAAACGAACAATGTATGTGGGTCAGGCTAGGTCAAGTAATCATCACACTTCCAGAATGCAGTTGAATGAGAATTTTCTCATTAGCTAATACAACATGCTGATACTATTAACCTTTATTAAGGAAACCCTTATTTAATTATCATGAACTATCCTCACCCTTTTATTAGCCGTTATTTGTGTAGCTCTAATATGTTCCCTAGTGATTGTTTATCATTAACATCAGTTCCTCTGCCAGTGAAGTTTACTATATAAGTCCTGTGGACCACATAGACATTTGACGAGCAAACATATGCAAATCTTTGCAGATATCTTTAAGGATGTAAAGAAACTTTGATGGTATGACAAGGCCACTGTTTTACAACAAAGCAGGACATGTACATAATTCTTTAGTATCCCTCCCTTTGCAGTATTTGTGTTTTCTAAGGCTTGTATATATGTTTTCTTGCTCTTGTTGGTGCAAATTGTGCTAAACTGGATGCAAATCCACATCATGGAAAAAATATAAATTGAATAAAAATGTCATCAATATGTATCTGATAATCAGTCTTGAGCAAAGTCTTGCACTCAGCCACCATGCATATGCTATGCAGAACTATTAACTATATAAATATATATCATGCAGAAATGTGTGGAGCATGAGATATCACTAAAAACACCCAGTACAGAAAATTATTTCCATGGTACAATAGTATATTGTAGCATATTGTAGTATATTAATAAATATAATCTAGAAATATTATTTTAGGTTCCATCTCGGGAACATATTTTATAATTTTCTCTTCAATGTGTTCCCATCACACAAGTTTATGAATACAACTTAATTTGCCTCTTTGTCTTGGATCTGCATTAAGCAGCCCCTTCCCCTCCCTGTATTATATACAACCTACTTTAATTAGAGTGAAACATGCAATGGTCTGCAAAGCAAGTACAGCTCTCCAAAGACTTCCTGTGAAATATGACAATGTCTGTAATCAGTTTTCTTTTGTTGTTATATGTTTTATTAATGTTTTTCCTCCTTTAAAAGCGAGAAAAGAAAATTTGCACAGCCTTGGCACAAAGCCTCCATTAATACTTTACAGTAATGATGATCTGCATAATATTCTTACTTTCAAAATGTCCTTAAGCCTTTCAGCAGGGTCTTAATAATACATGTGCTTCTATTTTACCTGATATAGTAATAATATTGATCTAACACCATTAAGGTTTTAGAATTTTTTTAGAACCCATTATGTTCCACGTTTCTTGCTTTGCCTTGAAAAAAGCATATCACATTCTCTGTTTAACTCTGGCAGGCATCAACACAAGAAAAGCTATTCTACCTGCTGTTGTGTCTTTCTGACTGCTTGATAATGTCAATCAATAGGTAAGTTCTCTTTCTCTGTCGTCCCAAAACATGATTTGTGCACCTATATAAGAACAATGTTTCAGCAATGAAGTATTGTTTATGATGTTTAAATGCAGAAGATGCAAATCAATTATTGACTGAGCTCTCTTTGGTAGCATATAGTATATAAAAGAATCTTTGCTGAACCATTAGAGCAAATGTATCTCAAGCCATTAGGATCTTAATGACTTCACTTAGGAGTACAGTCTAACTGACAACTAATAAGCCCTGGGAAATGCATTAGTCTCTCAAAGAATGTAACACTCAACCGGTTAGAAACATACTGGATAAGTCCAACAGGTACATTAAAATGCTTATTGTTGAGCTATAATCAGAATGCCAGCCTTACTACCACAAGCTGAACTATTTAGGCATTCTTTCACGTGATAAATATAAAATGTATACTACCACCATCATAAAATCTGAGATTTAAAATAATTATTTTGTTCAATTTACTGTACCTTAGATACATAGCACTTCCATGAGAACGAGCCAGTTAAAACATATACATGGCATGGGGGATACACCTTCTAACCCACTCTAATGAATTCACTTGGATGGGTGGATGGAAGTTTCCTGACTAGTACAGATGCTGGACAGAGCAAAGTGGGATGGGACAGAAAAGGGGACTATGACAGGGCAAATCTAAAAGTGAGCAGAAACAACCATTTTACATTGGCCATTCAGGACATCCTCGCTAGAAATGCAAGTCGGCCCTGCAAAATCCTGTGACATTGTAGCAATTGGTTTACTCCTTTGCAGAAACTGCATGTGACCATGCAACTGATGCTTAGCAAAAGGTACAGCCTTTGCATCAGCCTAATTAGGCCAACCTCATGAGTGGCTTTAACTTGAAAATCTGCTTCTTTGGTGACCTGTGCAAACAGTTATATCTTTACATTTATGCCCACCTTTATTGGTTATACAGGAATGGGACCTGTTTTCCATAATTCTCGGGACCTGGTGTTTTCCAGATAACTGCTCTTTCTGTAATTTGGATCTTCATACCTTAAGTCTACTAGAAAATCATATAAACATTAAATGAACCCAATAGGCTGCTTTTAATCCCAATAAGGATTAATTGTCAGTTTGGATAATGTACAAGGTGCTGTTTTATTATTACACCGAAAAATGAAATAATTAAAAAAAAATTGGATTATTTCATTATAATGTCTACGAGAGACAGCCATTCCTTAATTCTCAGCTTTCTGGATAATGGGTTTCTGAATAATGGATCCCATTCCTGTACAGAGATACATTTTTCAGATATAAAGATGGGATTGACTAGAAAGTTTGGGATACAGGTTTTCTGAATAAGATTTTTTTCTCATAATTTGATCTACTTCTGTCAGATTTAAATATTTACAAAAAAATTAAACTGGTTTTGTCATCAATATAATGTTTTTTGTTCTATAAAAAAGTTTTTTTATTAATAAAATTATGGCAAACCGCAATGCCATGATATGGAGATTTCTGGTTAATGGATTTTTGGTTACCTTTAATAATGTCATAATCTATATTGCACTGTGTGCATAATATTTTTATGGCCTCATAAAATATTTTATTGTACATGTCCTTTAACTAATTTTTTTTCTATTTATATTGGAATATGATACTTTAGAAAAGAGAAATGCACACAAATGCTAAGTGTTTTACCACTGTGCATTGTTGGTGGTATTTGAGAAATCTATTTCTAGCTCCGCTAAGAAATAATATTGCACCATTACTCTTCAAGAATGGCATTAGAAGTATGGCATTTCCATTAGTACATTAATACTACATGAATCCATTATGTTTTCCACATAATTACTAACCTAATTGAGGATGGTATGGAAATATTCAATACATTTAAAATCTATGAAGATAAACATGTCATGGTTTCTAGAATTATTTTACATGGTAACATTAGTGTGATATTGTATTTTGATGTCCGTAATTCTTCTGAAGGAAGATAGCTTATTTACATAGACCGGTACTCACTATTAAATCGCTATAAACGAAACATTGACTATTGGCAGTATTAACACTATTATAAGAAAATTAAGTTTTATTAAAAAAAAAGAACAATTATAATAATAAGTATATTAATAATGGCCAATGTAGTGCAAACTACAAAGAAAACCTACAGTACATTTACACACTAAGGGGCAGATTAATTATTGTTTGTAAAAAAAAATATTTTTAGAATAAACCACACAGCCCATATTAACATCATGGTATGCCATAGTCCATGACTTTATAAAGCTGTGTAATTTTGTCAAGAATGAAATTCTGTGTTAATAAGAGGTGCTAATTCACATGCAAGGATAACAAATGTTACCATGTAAAGTAATTCTAGAAAATGTGACCTGTTTATCTTCATGCACATTCTGTGGCCCCCTGTAACTAATAAATAAGCTAGAAACTACACCTGTGAGACTGCAGAGATTATTTTGTTTGTTTTGTTAAATGGTTATAATCATAACCATGTCAAGGTGAGCCACATATGGAGGGCCTAACTAGTTAACTTTGGTTGGGTTGGTGCAAGCCTATTAAAAACAGGACCAAAGTATTAATTTCACAGGTTGATAGCTTTTATAGGTGGGAAATCTCTGAAACCTATGCCCATTTTTAAAAAGGCAAAAGACCATATTTAAATGCACTGGGGGTGCTGCAACCACATGCAATTTTGTCTTTGCTTAATTGCCAAGTGCATGAAATGTGTACGGTTTTGTCTATTTGCCTACTAGGCTGCAGTTACTAAACTTGTCTGTAGGATCTGTGAGTCCCTGCTGTTTGTTTCCTTGGTCTGTTAGCACCCCCTTGAGTAGTAGGTCTGTGGTATCTGCACCAAGATCCCACATATGAACTGACAAATTAGATTTTTCTACTTGCATGGCTAAGAAACTCGCTTCTACAATTTGGCTATTTTTACTCCAGAATAACTGATCCATCCCCTCTTGTTTGTTGTAAGTTGATTAGTTGAGTAAAATTCTCCACTGGCGTATTTGTATGGAGATCTACAAGGTTGCAAATTGTTTTACATATGTGGCAAGCTTACTTAGAGCAAGCAAGAGTTGCATCTTCAACATGTGCTGCTTTTCTTCCCATAATGCCTATGCCAAGCAGCGATCACTCCTGCTAGGGACTGTCATTGAAGACAGAAATGAAAACCAAGGCAAGCAGGAAATGTGATCCAATACCATCTCTTTCTTGCCCTGGTTGTCAAAGCAAGTGTCGAAAAATTTGCAGTCGATTCACCCTGAGTTAATTAAATTTTCAATATACAGTACACACATACACACACACACACGCACACACACACAGTTAGACAATTTGGCAATTTGGCAAATTAGTCAATTTGACCAATCGAAATTTATTAATAAAATCAAATTTTAAAACGTGGATGAATTAAAGGTGTTGTTCACCTTCAAACAACTAGTTGTTTTCAGATAGATCACCAGAAAAAAAAACTTTTTCCAATTACTATCTATTTTCTATGTGTCACCGTTTTTCCAAGTATAAAGTGTCATTTTTCACCTTAAAGCAGCTCTGGGAGGCGGGCGTCGCTGACCCCCCCCCCCAACTGTTCTAAATTGATACATTTAATGGATACATTTCTCATCTTTGTCCCTGCTGAGTAGAATCTCTAGGTTTCATTACAGGCAGCTGTTAGAATTGATACAATAGTTGCTAGTACTCCAGAGATGTTGCTGTGAAATGTATCAATTAAGTGTTGCAAAATTGTATCAGTTTAGAGTCTGCACCTGAATTACTGAGCTTCCAGACTCAAACACCAGAGACACCAACATTCAACTTTACACTTTTTGGAAAAACAGTGAAAGATAAATAATGGAAAGTAGTTGTAACCCCTTTAAATTGACCAGAAAAATCAAATCAAATTAAAATTAAATGTAAAAAAACTTAATCTGAGTTTTTTTTCTCGGGGAAAAAAAACTTGAATGTCTGGAAGGCTGCAAACAATTCCAAGCTGATACCTTGAACCTCTCCCATTGACTTGCATATGGCCGTTTTTACCTGCGCTCCCCTGCGTTGTGCTTTCTTCCATTCAGCCGCATGGGGGTGCAAGAGTAGACGCCATTAATTATTTTTATGGGGACTGTAAGCACCGAACACAGGTTGGGATGCAGCATGTTGCAGGTAAAAACAGCCGTGTGTAAGAACACTTAAAAAGCAAATTGGCAGGTGTTGAATAGTCAAATTTGAGTTCTTAAAAGGCTAGACAAAATCTCGAACACCCAATTCCATTTTTTCAACCCAAATCAAATTTCAATAACTCCCTAGTCAAATTTACAGATTTAAATTTTTTTTTAGAAAATTTGAATTTTGAATTTTCAGTTTCACCCTTGATAATTCTGCTTCTTGATGTAAGAAGATCCAAACTCAGGAAAAAGCCATTATCTGAAAAAACCCAAGTCTCCAGTATTCTGGATGACTGGTTCCATGCCTTTATATTAAATATATTTTGAATAGTTTTCAGAAATAGACATTTTTGTTTTGTCTTAACAGTATCCATTTAAGCTCCCCACTTGAACATTGTTCAGTCATTTTTCTTGGATTGAATCTGAAATAGAATTCCTCATGCAGGACCGATTCGATTGGCCATATTTGAAAATCCATGCTTGTTGCATTCAAAAATGCTGAAGTACATCTAACTAATGGATGATGTTGATTTCAGTTTCATTTGCTCACAGTTTACTAAAGCCAGGTGTCAGATTCACTAAAAGCTGAATATATTATTTCAAAAATGTATTTATTGCATTAATGTTTTATTTAAAATGTCATCAGATTTTATCTATAGATCTATAGAATTTGTGAAATTTACCCGTTTTCACAAAAAATTAGTGAATTTCAAGTAATTTCACTAAATTCGTGAAATTCAAACTTTTTCACTATAAAATCCTGAATTTCGAACATTTTCAATATAAAAAAAACAGTAGATCTGAACATAATGCTAATGGCGGCATTTTTAGAATTTCTCCATGCATTTGATTTCTCTAGAATAAAAAATGTTTTTTTTTGTCCTTCCCTTTGACACCAATGCATTTGGAAACCTTTTTCCATTTCACAAATTTTTTTATTGGTTTGACATATTTTTCTTCAAAATGAAATGGCCCAGTTTTGCTCACCACCAATGGCTGTGACAGAAGAGCAGAAAGACAAAACTATTCCCTCCTACAAAAGTAATGTCAGCCATTTTATACAAACTTCTTCTATGAAGAATTGCAGGCGTTTCTTTTTGACATGGTGGTAGATACAGCTTTCTGAAGGCAGGGCATGTGTCTTCCGAGCAGGCAGACATTATGCACATTCCATACAGCATGTAGAATAATCCATAATTAATTGCACAGTGCAAAATAACCTATCATTTAAAAAATCAACAATATGCACATGCATTAAATGTACAACTTGTACTACATCTTTTAGATTTTAATAGGGCCATTCTAAAAGAATTTGTGCATGTCTTTCATTTTACACGCAAATAATGAACTAGTAGCTGATTAATGGAAATGTGACAGAACACCTTGTGTATGTTATCTCAATTCATCACTTACTCTGTATTTTTAAGGCTTGTGTTTAAGAATTTCTCACTGACTTGACATTTTCAAAATCAGTATTCCAGAACTAAAATGCTCAGGGCTTGATTTTATCCGTGATTGAAGAGAGCAAAAGGCATTTCTTTTCTGCCCTGATATCACTTATCATAATGAGCACAAGTTGATAAATTAGCCACGCTAAAATAATCAGCAAGGGCTAGATTCTTTTAATCTTCCATACTGTACAACTTCAAACAATTTTATTTAGCATTTTATTAGTTTGAACTCACCTGTTAACCATTATTAACATACTTAAAAACTCTTGTAGATTTCTAGCTCCATTTAGGGGAATGAATAGTAGTTGAAGTATTTATAAAAAAAAATGTGTGGTACAGTCATATATACAGTTGCAGTGTATTTTATCCAAACATTGGCATTGGATTCTAGGTTTAAAGGAGAAGGAAAGGTTAAAACTAAGAAAGCTTTATCAGAAAAGTCTATATAAATACACCAGTAAACCCTCAAAATGATGCAGCTCTGAGTCCTATTTTAAAAGAAACATTGCATTTGTTCTATTGTGTAATCATGGGCTTCTGTATCAGACTTCCTGTTTTCAGCTGAAACCTTCTTGCCCTGGGTGTGAGCCTGCTCAGTTTGCTCCTCTCACCCCCTCCCATCTCTGTTGTAATCTGAGCCCAGAGCTATGTGAGCAGGGAGAGACTCAGGCTGGAAGTGATGTCACACCTATCTTATATGGCAGCTGCTGTCCTTCACAAACAGATTCTAGAGCTGTTTACTCAGGTATGGCAAAGCATTCTGCAGAATAAATATAGCCTTCTAGCTTGTACTATTGTGGTTAATCTATTGACGATAAACTGCCTAGGTAGCTTTTCTTCTCCTTTAATACTAAAAGAATGTCCTCATTTAACCTGTTTTAATCTGCATCTGCTTTTTTATATAGTATAGTTTTGGTTTTTTTTCCTGGCAGAAATGATTATGTAAAAGCAACTTTTGGTGATTAATCAGCTACAATAGGAATTGTGTATTAAATGCAACTAAGATGCTGTTGTGAATAAGCACTGTTTCTTCAAGGTACTTGTATCTAAAGTCACTCCTTGCACTTTTTAATGCAAAGCTCCAATGCATCTTGCCAGTCTGTTTGGATGAATGATGCACAATGTGCCACCATTCCCTTGAAGATCACAGAAGCTGTTCACCTTTGAATTGCATTTTAGTATGATGTACAGTGATCTTCTAAGACAATGTGCAATTGACTATTTGAGGTTTTTGACTTTTTTAGCATTTATTCGGCAGCTCTGCAGTTTGCAATTTCTGTATTCTGGTTACTATGGTCCAAACTACCCTAGCAACCATACATTGATGTGAATAAGATATTAGAATATGAATAGGAAAAGGCCTGAATAGAAAGATCAGCATTACACATATCAATAACAATAAATGTGTAGCCTTGCAGAGCTCAATGACCCCCATTTGAAAGCTGGAAAGAGTCCGAAGAAGAAGGTAAATAATTTAGAAACCATAAAATATGAAGACCAATTGAAAAGTTGCTTTGAATTGAACATTCTATAACAAACTAAAAGTTAACTTTAAGGTGAACCACCCTGTGGGTTCACACAGCAGGAATGGATCCATCTCTGTTATCTCCTTTACTTTCTCTTGTTAACACCTGCCTTTTAACTTTTTTGTGGATGTGTGCATATGTAGTGCATTTATATAGTACAGTATATGCCGCTCTGTACATTAACAATACAGGAAACAATACAATAACAGAACACATGTATAATTACATTCAAGCTGAAATGTTAAGTGTTATGGAACAGAAAAGGTATGAGGTTCCTGCATACAGCATACAATCTAAGTGAGTGGGTAACATACAGAAACAAACTGTAGGGAAATGAGTACTGAGGGATTTGACTCATAAGTGTAGAATCATATATTCTATCTCTTCTCCAAGAAGGTTGGCATTTCTGATTGTAAAAAAAAAGCAACATGAGGTTGAAAGTGGAATGCAGCTGTTGGAAGTGAGTGGTAAAACCAGACAATGGTTCTGAGAGCAGTTAGTAAGGTAAATCGAGAAGAAACTTAAAACAGTGCAGAGGTAGCATTTGATTTTCAGTGCAGTAGTGTGGTGTAAAGTTAACATTTATTTGGGTAGCAGGCAAGCCAATACAACCTCTGTTAACAAAAATCCCCCTTATGCTTTCCAGAGAGTACCTCCAAGTACCCTTTAAGGGCTACTAGACTTGCCAGCCACCTACACTCCACTACGGTGTAGATGGGCCAAAGAGGAAGGATTAACAATCTTCACCAATTTGCACTGTGCATTAGTAAAAGAAATTACCCTAAAATGCAGAGCAGTGGAGCTCACGGGCACCACCTTCCACTGCTTTACATTCTTTCAGAACTTAATGCCGATTTGGGAATGCAGAGTTGAACCCGATTCATGACTTGGTCGAACTGCTCCTGCAGGCTTCTCGTCAGCGTAGATTCCCGAAAGAATATGAAGCAGCGGAAGTAGGTGCCCTGGAGCTCCGCTGCTCTGAATTTTATGGTCAGATTTTTTATTTTATGGAGCATTTAGTTCTCCTTTAAAGCCAGCCAGCTGCTGAGATGTATATCACATTATCGAGTTCAGTGCATTGTGATAAGGATGCAGGGATGGGTGAATCTGAACCGTTTCGCTTCACCAAAAATGTACCTGTCGAACATTTGCTGAAACGTATTAAAGTCTATGGTCGACCGTTTTTTTCTATCCCAGTGACACGCTTTAGTTACTCCGTTACACATATCATCCATGTTTATGTATAATCTAGCATTGTTCACTTTAATTAAGCATTTCATTAAGACAATATCATAACTGGCTCATGCTTCATACCATTTAAAGATAAATTATTTCTAAGCTACAAGTACAATATATTCCACTGTGAAATCCTGTTTTCGTACATTTACAATACATGTATATACCCTTTTTATGCCTCAGAAAAAAAAAATATTTTTTTTGCATGAAAAAACAAATCCAGTTCAGTTTTCAAAGGTTTCAATGGGAATAATTTTTCTTTTCTTACTTCATAAGCTTTCAGAGTACTGCCCTGCTGTGCTTCACAATTGCCTTACAATAGGATATTAGGAGTAGAATGTTGTGCTGCAGAACAGGAATCAAAGAGCATGGAAGAAATTTTCTCTTTACCAAGGAAAGAAAACATGCAGTTTCAAATGCCTTGTGATCTGGAATAATATTAAAATGTGTGCAAATCTGCTATCTGTGTCAGTTACAACTAGGATTTTATTCATATAATGTTTTGTAACTTGGACTAAGGAAATGGTTTATTTTGCTGCAGTTATTCATCCTGGGGCTGATTTATTAAAGGACAAGGAAAGTCTAAAATAAAATAAGGCTGGAATTGCTGTATTTTATTTATTAAACATAAACATGAACTTAATGCACCACAAGCTTAATCAAACAAATGATTTATCCTTTCAAAGTTGCCCACAATGGGCTGTCATCTTGTAACTTTGTTAAACATCTTTGCATGACCCTGAACCTGCACATGCTCAGTGTGGTCTGGGCTGCTTATGGATCATCATAAATTATCAAAACAGCACAAATCA
>CM044437.1:45396670-45414289 GCA_024363595.1 Xenopus borealis
CTTGCTTTGAAGCCACTGGGAGCAATACACAAGGGGTTGGAGAGCAACATGTTGCCTTTCTAGTTTACAGTTTTGGCTAAATACTGTAACTATATAGGAAAGTTTTTATTTTGCAGTCTATTTGCCCAGATTTTATTTTATACTGAACAATTCTTTGATACTATGTCCACACCACAAAATCAAATGTTGATGTTAACTGCAGGGATGTATGAGTTTGGCATACACAGGGAGCATAAGGCAGCTAGAGTGCGGCACACACAGAGTATAGGGTAGGAAGAGTATGGCACACACACACACGGCGCATAGGGCAGGTAGAGTATGGCACAGATAGAGCATAGGGGAGGTAGAGCATGGCTCACAAATGGAGCATAGGGCAGACAGATTGCACACACATGGAGCATAGGGAAGGCAGAATGCAGCGGGAGGTAGGAAAACCAATCAGGACCACTTTATATGATGAATAGTTGATATTGTGCTGCATACAGCAATCTGTATGAAGTGTGGACGATATGGGCAATTAAAATCTTGGTCTGAAGTGTGCTGTAATACAGGGCTTTAGGTGTGTGAACAACAGCGGTTTTACAGGTGTGAACAATGCAGGGGCAATTAAAGGTGTGAACAGTGCAGGAGGAATTGTGTGTAAACAATGAAGTTTACTGTCTCAATCTGAGGTGTAAACAATGCAGGGGCCAGTTCATCTCAATAAAAAAAATATTTGCAAGGCAAGCAGGCACAGCAGGCAGACTTTCACGTGGGGGGTCACAAAAGGGGGATCATGGGCCACTAGTGATGGGCGAATCTACCCAGTTTCGCTTAGGCGAAAAATTTCCGAATTTACAGCGAAATTCGCGAATTGGCGAAAAAATGTGCGAAACGAGTCACGGAACATGTTCGCCGTGGCGTTTTCGTCGCTGCGTTTTCGACGCGCGTCATTTTTGTCGCGTCAAAAACGACTCGTTTTTTTTTGGTGAATTTTCGCCAGGCGAATTTTCACTGGCGTTTCACGAATAAATGTGCCCATCACTATGGGCCACCAGTTAGACAACACTGCACTAGAGCAAAGGTTACACCAAAAAAGAGAATTTAAGGTATGTTTGTTGTGTCCATGAATTATAGAGAAATACACAGACAAGTAACTGCAGGCGTAATAGCTGTAATGTTTAACAGGAAGGAAATTCCATAACAAAGTAAGGTGAAGTAGCAGAGAAAAACCTAAGAGCAGATTCAACATGAAGCCTTATACATGAGACTCTAGTACTAGCAGCATCAGCAGATTCAACTGGGAAACAAGTGCACAATTACTTTATCTCATATTCAACCATTCTCTCCCCCATCAAGATTCAGGGTGGTAACACCTATTAAAGAAATGGTTAATAAAAGTCAAAGATAACTTGTCTATCTGGGGGTCGATGCTCTCTTTGGGGGTAATGCCTTGAAACCTCCCAACAGTTTGGTAAAAAGAGGGACAAAATGTTTTTTTTCGCAAGTAGCACGACTAAATGTTTTACCACGCCCATTTTGGCCACACCTCCTAATTACCATGTTCATTTTACAAAATTTGACAGATTATGAAAGTTTTCTCCTGTTACAATTACTTACAATTACTTATTTTCTTATCTCAAAAGTACCTTATTTGCACCTGTTAGCTGTTTTGTGCTCTCTGCCAAAAGCCAATTAAGCTAGAAATTTTGCTTCTTTTTCTGGCTGTTCAGTGCAGAGAAAAAAAGGGACTTTCCAGTACAAATGAGGGACTGCAGGTTGAGCTGTCAAAAGAAGGACTGCCCCTCCAAAAAAGGGACAGTTGGGAGGTATGCTTGATATGTTTGAGGATGTGCTATCCATTTCTGTTGGACTTGCAGGGGTTGTTACCTCTGGTGATGCTACAGTTTGGGGCTCAAGAGGTACCTCTTTGGTATAGGGAAGTCCAACAAGGCTTTGTGTCTGGTAGCAGAGAAAACATAACAGCATATTCAACATGAAACCTTGTACTTAAGACTCTAGTACTAGAAGAGCATCAGCAGATTCAACAAGAAACAAGTTCACAATTACTTTATCTCATATTCAACATGTTCATTAGAGGTAACTTACTATAGTTGTATACTACATCTAAATCATATAATTGTACCAAATTTTTAAGGCAAACATGAAATGGACATTGAAAAATGGGAACAATCACCTCAAAATACAGTTTTCCATAGCCTACTTTGAAGACCTATAAACTTGACCATGAAAATGCATTTGGGTCTTTTACCAAAAAGTGAAGCATCTTGAAAAAAAATTTTTATTCAATGCTTGTAACTTTAGTAGTTTAAACAAAATTTCTGTGCACCATTTTCTATTCATTGGCATATTTGCATATCTATTATGGCTAAAGTTTATTTCATGCACATTATTGATAAATAATGTGAAAAAAGACTACACGAAGAACTACAGAACATTACCAATATGGTTTACATTTCACAGGGTACAATAGCCAAAAAATTGATTTTTTTTTTTCATTTTCTGACTAGAAAATTCATCAAAAATAAGATTTTTTTATTTAGATTCCACTGGTGAAATGTAGACTTTTTCTTGGTAAATGAGTCCACAGTCATTTAATTCACAAAAGAAACATGAGGTCCCATACCTGGATAAAGTATTGTGGTGAAAAAGACTTAAACAATGTTTACTGAACAGGAGCACTTGTTTATAATACCCCCTTCTTCCTCCCTCTCTCCTCTTAATCCAGCTATATAGGGCCTTTGCTCAATTTTGTTTCGGTTTGAACATATTCGAGTTTTTTTTTCTGACAGTATAGTTTGGCACTTTAAAGGCTGTGGTATAAGACACACGTTGGTCACTGTGTCAGGACTGATTTTTAGTGTTTGATGTAGGAACCTGGGAGGACACTGTCTGGAAAACGGGTAGATGGGTTAACAACAAAAGAAGCATTTGTTCCTCAGAACAGGAAGGGTTACATGAAAGTAAGCAGTGGAACATAAGTAAAAGAAGGAGGCAGTCCAAAAAACAGCACTGCAAGTGATAATTAATGATGAGTGATGCATTGAAGGTGTCAGATTTTTTTTTGCTCCAAATGCACAGTAAATGGGCAATGTGCTTTTTTTGTCCAAATGCATTATTAAGGTCAATGGATGTCTTTCATATGGGAAATCTTTTATTGTGGCAACTTCATTGTCACCGCAAATTTATCCTTTTACATTTTTGCTGCGGTTTTGCAAAACAATTTGCAGATGGCAAAATGTGGAATTTTGCCTCAAATCCATGGCTGGTGAAAACATTTGCTCATCACTAGTGATAATAAACAAAGCACAGGAGCAATAGTTGGGCAGAGCTGGAAGGATTCAGTCAACTTAAAGGAGACAAGGGTAGTACCATGATCAATACAGGGACTGCATACCAAAAGAGTGATCAGCAGAATTGGGACATCACAAACTGGTACAAATCATTGTGTTCAACTGGATCAACATTTCACACCAACCAGGCACTTTGATGCCGTCTTTGGGATTCCCAGTGAATTCCTGGTGTCTTTTATGCATGAACTGATTTGTGGTATATAGGTCTGGTTGTCACAATGCAATGATGGTTATAATAAAGTAAACATCCAAGTTCCACAGAGTCTCCAAAATGAAAGCATTACTAGCTTTCAGATTCTGTCAGTTCTTCTATTCTTAAAAGAAGAAAAAAAATTAATTATAAAAGAAAAAATCATTCTGATTAGCCAAGTGAATCGGTTCTTTTAGAAATGTACATGATAAACTTGTAACATTGTCTTTTTTCTTATTAAGTGCAGTCAGATTTATCCCCTTTGGTGATATGTTAAACTATAGACTAGTGATATGATTAATACCTTGTAACTGCAACCAGAACAGTTGTATATTTATCAAGCACATCAATTATACTGAGTGTTCATGCTGAAAAGGTAGATTTTTGGAGCATGAATATTGGCTTGTCTACTTAATTTGTTTTCACCGCTTAAAACATATAAATAAAAAATGTCTGATGTATTAGAGCTTCAGAAGATGTGAAGATTTCCTTTTTTTGTGTTTTTTTTATATAGAACAAATCAGTCATAGCATTAAACTCGTCTGTAACAGAACATTGAATGAAGGTATCTATTCTGTACTCTGCAACACTGAGCTGTATTAAGCTCCCAATGAGTCCCTGTGGGGTTAATTAGGTTTGAAAGTGCAATAATCTAATATAATTTAACAACCCTTTTTTCTCTCTGAGCTGTAGTATTCTCTGCTAAGATTCTGAGAAAAAGGGATATTCGGTGTCAATAATCAATTGACCTAGATAAGGGATTATATTACAAAAGAAGGCTTGAGTGTTTTGAAGTGTACAGACAGCAAGTGATCAAAGATATTTTTCACTGATTCTTCTTATATATTTATTATATTTAAATGTGTGTTAAAGGCAGTATTAACAAGAATGCACTGCTATCTCAATCAAAGTTCTGTCTGCAACAGATTACAAATCTTAATCATATCTCATGTCTTGTAGCAGGTTTTTGCATCTACAGTTGTGCTCATAAGTTTACATACCCTGGCAGAATTTATGATTTCTTAACCATTTTTCAAAGGATATGAATGATAAAACAAAAACTTTTCTTTCACTCATGGTTAGTGGTTGGCTGAAGCCATTTATTGCCAGACAACTGTGTTTACTCTTTATCACTACACAAACTACCCCAATGACCCTGATCAAAAGTTTACATACCCAGGTTATAACATGCACACAAGTTGACACAAAAGGATTAAAATGGCTATGAAAGGTAACCATCTTCACCTGTGATTTGTTTGCTTGTAATTAGCGGGTGTGTATAAAAGGTCAATGACTTTTTGGACTCCTGACAGACCCTTGCATCTTTCCTTCAGTGCTGCACTGATGTTTTTTGAATTCTAAGTCATGGGGGAATCAAAAGAATTGTCAAAAGATCTGTGGGAAAATGTAAAACAGGAAAGAGATACTGAAAAAAAAATACTGTATCAAAGGAATTGAGAATGCCAATCAGCAGTGTTCAAACTCAGATTAAGAAGTGGAAAATTAGAGCTTCTGTTGAAACCAAACCACGGTCAGGTAGACCAACTAGGATTTCAGCCACAACTGGGTATTATGTAGTATGTAGTGATTATGATTTAAAAAGAGTAAACACAGTTGTTAGACAGTAAATGGATTCACCCAACCACTGAAGAAAAGTTCTATCTCTCTCTCTCTCTCTCTCTCTCTCTCTCTCTCTCCCCCTCAATATTCTATTCTATATGTTTATATAAATAAGTATGCACGTGTATGTATACGAGAAAAAATTAACTGAGAAAAAAGGTTCAGCTGATGCTGGAGGCCCAGGAGTATATTATGTATACATCTTCATATTTAATATTCAGAACCTCAGTACTTCTTAAATGGAACCATGAGAAAATGATAGGGCTACTATCTTAATTATGCGAAGGGTAAATCCCTATACATCGACACCTATATATATGGTTTATGCTCCCTTTGCTAATTTTTTATTGGGGGGGGGGAACAATTTCGACCCCTTTACAGTTCACCCACAACTTGCACTGAAAAAGCAGAAAAAAAGGAAAATCTGAAGGAAATGCTAGACTGCTAGCCTAATCCTTACAATACTGGTGCCTTCTATAATATAAAATGGCCTAAACGTTTACTATATCAACTTTCTTAATCCTCCGGTCTGTGCCAGATGTAACAGAAATAAAATGTTTTCCTCCCATTTGTTTAAAGACCGTGTTTTCATTGCAGCTTTTATACGAAAACATTGGTGTCACATGAAACTTATTACTGAATTTGTAATCAATTGATTTCATTCGCCTTCTAGTCGGGCGTTTTGGTCTTAGCTTAACCTCCTATAAATTACTCTGACAGAAGAAAAGCAAGTGATTGAAAGTAGTAACAGTGTGCCCTCATAAATTTGTGATGAGGTCCATAGGTTTCATGCTGTGTTGGATCGATGGCAAAAATATGGGTGTATAAAGACTCTTCAAAAAGGTTTTCTGTTAGGTGTCTAATGGTTAATAATAAAGGCATTTTAGGACTGCATGCAGCGCTGTGGCTTTGATGTTGAAAAGCAGAATGAAGAGTACAGCTTGGTGCTTTGTTCTTGCTAAGCGTAAATTAAACTGGAAGTTTGATACCACCCTGTATTTTGTGCAATTTATTCCTTGTGAATTCTGATATATTTACATGTTATTATGCTTCAAATTCTGCTGAACGCCTCTTCTGAAAATCTGTAATATATTTTATTTGTAGAAATTATATATCACACAAGTAATCCTTTATTCTTTTACCCTTTCACTAGCAACAGCCAACCTGGGAACAACTGCATTGCAAAGCAGTCTTCTTTTCCCATTGGTTTAAATTGAAGAGATTCTAGCAACCTATTAACCCCCTGGCCAAGAATGTAAATGTTATAGTGTTGGCAGAAAAAAAAAGGTTAAGATCAGTAACTTTCTTTTGATTTTTAACACGTTTTTAATAATCATATAAAAATACCCTCCCATCTATCACCATACTTTCCATTATGAATGAATAACTGAGAACAAGATTAAACTAAGCATGCACTGCGTGGTGAAAGATGGATGCTGGGACCAAGAGTGACACGCCTAAAGGTGGTGGTCAGCTCTGTAGTTTTGGACATGCCATGGGGTACAGATAAGTTGGAAAAGGGGCTTGGGCCAGGATTACTTTCCCTTTAAAGATGTAGAAAAATTGATAAAGATGTAAAAATGTTGTTTCATTTTGTTTTGTTTTTTTTTTTAGATTAAAGAAGTGTCTTTCTTTCACCAAAAAATTGGGGGCAATTGAGCTTTTTTGTTCAAAACTTTATTATCCATGTTGGATTTTTGTTCGATGAAACCTGATAACACTCAAGGAGCTGAGAACCAGGTCCAAAGCCAATGGTAAGATGAGCATGCTTAGAACGGAATCCATTTACTTTGGGGTTTTGGATTACAGCACTGCGGTATGTTTCTGGTATATGTGTCAAATATTTCCATCAGAATATATGTATTCGGTATTCACATGGTAGACTGTGGCCTCTACAAATAATTTAAAATTTCCACATATAATAAAAATCTTTCTCTTTCTAATGAACTATGCATTATGTAATTTTTAGGTGCATGTTGTTTTTAGAGTAATATAATTTCAGGAAGAGTTAGAAAGTAGTGATGGGCAAATTTATTGGCCAGGGGCAAATTTGCGGCGAATTCCGGCGATTCGCCGCTGGCGAATAAATTCGCGAAATGCCTGCAAAAATTTGCCAGCGAAAATTCGAAAAAAAAAACAAAGTAGAGCGTCGTTTTTGACGCGACGCCTCGTTTCACGAATTTTTTGGCCAATTCACGAATTTCGCTGGAAATTCGCTAATTTTTCGCCGAAGAAAGCTTTAAAAGGAGATTAAAGCCCAACAATGGCTTTTGCCACTTTCTTAAAGGTGGAATTAAGTTTAAATTTAGCTTTAAGTAGATGGTGGTAGATGGGTCCAATAAAAGCTTTCCTCTTCTGCACCTATTCTGCTTGGAAATGAAAATGCAATCTTGTTGTCAGGGTAACTGATGCAGCAAAACAGACTGACTTTGGGCTCCAATTATATTATTATTAATATTTTTCTATTGCTTTGCTTTGGATTTGAACCTTATCCAATTTATTTTTAGTTCCAACTTCCAAGCAGTTGCATGCAGGGCCATTTTAAGAAATGGGCAAAAGGGCCAGGGCCAGAACTAGAGGTAGGTAGAAGAGGCATATGCCTAGAGTGCAACTGTTCAGGGGCAAAATGCACGTACCTCTTCTGTCTCCTACCCCTAGTCCAGGCCCTTATCCCTGACCAGGTGCTGGAAGTTAAGCATTCCCCATAGTCGGCATGCAAGCATGTGTGCACATGGCTGTTCGTGCAGATGGTAGACATTGTGGCATGTTGGGTTACCTTGTACCCAACTGGCATGGTCTGGCACTGAAAAGGAATATTTCCCCAGGGCCTACCATTAGACTTATTGACTATAACTTAAATGGCAGACCCATCATTTCAATCAACTGGGATATCTCAATAACACAGAATTTACAAGAAAGTCTGAATTTTTCACTTTTTATAATTTCACATTTTGGTATTCTGGTTTATCTGCTACTATGTGATACATTTGCTAAATCAATTTTCTTTTCATCTAACTTCACCAATATTCACCTCAATTCGCTAGTTATATTTTCACGATGCATCTCATTTACTACAAATTGTAATTATACTTTTTCAAGGGAAATGTGATGACATTTCTCCTGGTGTCAATTCTTCAGTATACTTTGCCCATACAATAGTAGTGGGGCAAATTCTTTAGAGAATTTTTACCATGAATAAATGACGTGGAAAAGGCGGCGGTGTTGATAATTAGATAAAGAAGTGGCTGCACTGTCTTTAATATTGTAATTCACCAGCCTGAACCTGGAGAAATTTCTCTTGGTGAAAATGTGTTCTTATGCTCTTTGCAAATCAGATAACATTTACTGGAAACATTTCACCTGGAGAAGAGAGATGAGAGAGAGAATATTCATTTTTGTTGAAACTGCTCCAAATTTTCACTTTCACCCTTTTGTAAATATGACCCTGTGACTGTTGACCCAGGTCAGTTCTTTTGCAAACACAGACCATTTCTTTATTTTTATCTTTTATTTAAGTTCAGCTGCTTCAGGATCATGCTATGACAAATTTATTCAGGCCCTCCAATGTGAACTTTTTCTTATCAGTGAAGCCAGCAAGCTGCATAAATTGGTCCTGCCTTTTAGCCAAAGAGGCTGAAATTCAGGGGTAGGTTTGTTAAAAACTGAACTTCTAAATTACTCAGGATTGCAAGCATATCACTGTAAAAAGAAAAAGAGCAGGCACTTGCAAAGACCTATCTTCCAGGCAGACTTGTCAAATCATGAAGTAGTTTTATTCCGGTACACAAGGATACAGCCTTAACATGTATATGGTTTATATTGCCAGCATATCAGTCTTATTTCTGAATTAACCACATCTTCCCGACTATCAGGAGAATGTTCCTGACAGTTGGGAAGGCGTTCATGACATTACATTTTATATCATATACGTTAGATGTTGTGCCATTTGAGCTGAATGTGTACTCTGTACTAACACCCATCTGGATCCTCAATCATTCATTCCATTTCAAATTAAAATAAAAAGGGAAAAGTTCAGTATCATTCATAAAAAGATACTGAAGAAATATAAACAAGCCCCTGAATCTTTCAAGTGCTGCTGTAGGAAACACAATTAAGTTTTCTGCTCTTATCATACAGTATATGCCTAGGAGATTTTATAATAATCAACTTTATTGCATCCACCAATTGTATCTTTAAAAAAAAAATATATATATATAACCTTTCACAGTTTGTTAAAAAGCATAATAATATAGAAAATACATGTAAAATACATTTGCTTATAATTTAGGAATAGCAGAACAGAAAACGGAAATCAGTGCTTATAGAAATTGTTTAATGTTCTCTTAAATATATTCCCAGATTAGTTTATCTGAACCAGTCACAAAACCAATCTTTAGATTAACCAATCAATGGTGCATGCAAGCTATTAAATTAAATCATTTAAGACTTTTAAATCAGTGATGTAGATAGATTATTGCTGAACGGTAAAAAAAACTGCTAAGCCTTTTATGATTCAAAGTTTAGCTTAGCATTTTTTTAATAGCAAATGAAACAATATGTAAAGAATTGGATCCTCAATCTTGACATTAACTCTAGCCCCAATAAAGGAAGTGATTATAAAGTCCATATTTCCTGTCTACTATTGCAAGTGTGGATGGGTAATAACAATGTAGGAAGAAAGTAATTCATTTTATCACTAAGGAAATGTACTGCTTAGTCAGCTGATTTAACTACTTAGAAGGGAGGGGCAGCATTCCTTCATCTGAATATTAGACATTCATGAAGTGAAAAAGACCGACAAATGTACACAGTACTCAATATAATAAAATGGGGGTAGTAGTGATAAGGCTAGACTTTCCACCACACAGGCTTTTTATCTGATCTGGTTTGTTGAAGTTCTGGGGGATATAACTGTTCAATGAGTTTGCAATTTATAATTAGAATGTAGAATAAAACTCATATGTGCCCCCCCCTCATGCCACTGATTGGTTACTGCCTGGTAACCAATAAGAGTGTTGCAAAGTAGGAAGTTGGGTTCTGGCTATTATATTTAAACATCCAATCACTCCAGTCTTTATAGATGACTTTTTTGGCTAACTATATTAAAAATATTTTTCATATTGCACAGCTTATTTATCCAGTTTTAATTTTATATACTGAACAATTGCTTTAATATCTTACCACCTTTCATATTCACCAGCAAGCATTTTAAACAATTGTATTGTGTAAGCCCTCTTAATTGTTTGTGCTGCTTTTTATGGGGTATGCAGATGCATTGATTAATGCAAAATCCTATGAGACATGATTATAATCCTACTGCTAGTTGTTCCTTGACAGATTGAATGGAGAGGCATGCTCTCTGTGGCACACAGGTTGGTGATAGAATGGTTTGCTTATGGGTCCACTCAGTATTGAGCAAGGAATAAGCTGGCTATAGTAAGCAAAGGTATACTTCAGAGAATATTTTAATTACAGTACACCACATAAAATCACTGCAGACAAAAAAGGCTAACCAGGCAAAACAGAATAATGAGCTTCATCTTGTAATTGGTGGTGGGTACAGCACAGCATGGGTTTATCAGGTAGATGCTGATATAAATAAAGATTAAAATATATATCTAAAACATATATATCCATAACACTGTGGTAGATATAGTAACGACTTGTCCCCCTTACTACGCTTTCGAGCATACTACTTTACACCAGACTACTCATAAATTAATGCACACATAGGAATGGTATTGCTTGAGAGCTTGCCACAGCTTTATTAATGGGGGTTTTCACCTTTAAATTAGGGGCAGATTTACTAAGGGTTGAATTTTGAATAAAAAGAAATTCTAAATGCAACCATCAAAATTTTTTAAGGGCATTTTTGATCAAAACTGGGTCAAATGTGTCTATTTTTGTTCCAATAAGTATCATTTGAATCATTCAAAAGCATCCTAACATTCGAATAGATATGGAAAAATTTGAATTTTGAATTTGAATTTCAAAAAATTTCAAAAACACTCGAAGGTTCCAGGAGGTCCCCCATCTATTTTTTTTGAATTTTCACTTCAACCCTTAGTAAATGTGCCCCTTAGTATGACGTGCAGAGAGCTATTCTGAGGAGACTAGCATTTGGTTTGTTTTTATTTATTTGTGGTTTTTAAGTTATTCAGCAGCTATCCAATTAGAAATTGCATAAATCTGGTTGCTAGGGTCCAAATTACCCAAGCAACTATACGTTGTGATTTGTGAATCCTGTTTGAATAGGAGAGGGCCTAAACAGTGACCGCCATTTGGAACCTGGAAAGGGTTTGTAATATTAGGTAAATTAAAAGCTAAAGAAAAAATAAGTCAATGGAAAAATTGCTTACTCTTAGTCATGTTCTACTAAAAGTGAACTTAAAAATTAATCATCCCTTTAAATGTAATATAGAAAAATGTCATTTTGTTTGAATATCTTACTACCTAAAGTGTAAACACATTCCATTTGCCAGGTATGAACAATGTATGTCCCCTAATTTAGTAAAAAGAAACAACATCATTGCTATGACAAATTTTATTATTTCTAGTGATGGGCGAATCTATGCCGTTTCACTTAGACAAAAAATAAGCAAATTTCGAGTGAAATTTGCGAACTGGCGAAAAATTTTCCAGTGAATTTTCGCAAATGTATTCCCCGGCGGCGAATCACTGGAATTCACAATGAATTCACAATGAATTCACACCTGCCGAATAAATTCGCCCATCACTAATTATTTCTATATACATATATTTTTTAGGAAAAACTGCAGGTCCCAGAGATTCTTGATAATAAATCATATACTTTTATAAATAAATGCAACAAATAATCCTAATAATCACTGGAGGAAAGGAGTAAAAGAGTGAGCAAAAGAGAGGGGGGTGAATGGGGAAATGGATAAAAAATGCATTGAAGTAAGAAGTTGCAGTAACTGAAGAGGATCTGTTTTGAGGATCTGTTTTATAGAAAATCAAAAAGGTGAGGAAAGGGAAATTGGCAAAAGGAAGGCACACTCCTTTTGGGCTACTAGGTTAATACAATGCAGGTATTGTACCTTACACTGGTGTTTGGACAAAGGAGCCCAACACAGTTAAATGCTATTCAGAGCTTGCTAAATGCATTGTCAGCCAATTGGATTTTCGATGGTATCTGCTAGTAGAATGGTTGAGCTAGAAGAAGAAAATAACTATTAGTTCAACTCCAGGTTTTTCCCATGCATTTAATTAGGTTTGCTCCAAGAACTATAGCTGAAGACGAGGGATCCTTTCATTTTTTTTTTTTTTTTTTTTTTTTTTTTTTTTTTTTTCAAAATGCATCAGTTAATAGTGCTGTTCCAGAAGAATTCTGCACTGAAATCCATTTCTCAAAAGAGCAAACAGATTTTTGTATATTTAATTTTAAAATCTGTCTTGGGGCTAGACATATTGTCAATTTCCCAGCTGCCCCAAGGCATGTGACTTTTACTGCTGCACTGCAAGTTGGAGTTACAGATGCAGTCACTTTGTGTTAAATGCGTTGTGACTTAACTCATCTATCCCATTTATCCCACTTAGCACAAAATATTGTGTCACAGCCTCCCATCCAATTAAAGAGTTCACCATTGAAAACAATGGTGCTTTGGTATGCTAATGAAAAGGTTAAATGCATTAAATGAGTTAAGATAACTTTGGATAACACAGTTTCTTCAATTAGCCCTGAGTAACCAGATAACAGCTCCCTAACTCAAGATAACCGCTGCCTGGTAGATTTAAAAACAGCACTCAATAGTAAAATTCATGTCCCACAGCGTACTATTCGGTTACATTGAGAAGGAAAAACAAAAGCCCTCCTAAAGTGCTGGCACAAGTCACATGACCAGGGCAGCTGTGAAATTGACAAAATGGCTAGCCCCATGTTAGATTTCAAAAATTAAATATAAAAAAATCTGTTTGCTCTTTTGAGAAATGGATTTCAGTGCAGAAGTCTACTGGAGCAGCACTAATAACTGATGTATTTAAAAAAAAAAAAAAAGTTTTCCTATGACAGTTTCCCTTTAAAGGAAACCTTTACTCAGAAATTAATACAGAAGCTACTTATAATTAAGATCATATGAATCGGTAAATTAAAGAATTTTACCAAACTGCCGTATGCAAATATGTGATGCCTCAGAGATCACCTGATCAGAAATCATGTAGCTTTAACTGTAACAGGAAAAAGTCTGGTAGCAAAAGCCAAAACTTTGTCCAGTTATTGGTTAATGTGATCAAACATGTATGTTTTGTTTGTGCAATTTTTTATGTATAATTACCAAATGACACATACAGTACTGCTGCTACTATTATTATTAACACATATTTTTACAGCACCTACATATTGTGCAGCGCTAAAAAGGTGTATTGTTATGAAAATTTTTTATTTATTTTAAGGAGGATTTTAAGCTGTTTTTTTCAATACATTTTTTATAAAGTCCTACATTGTTCTGGGGTAATTTACTTTAAATGCTGGATGATTTTACATAACAAAACAGAAAATGTCAAGATAGAATTGGTCAAATTCCAGATTTCCCAGTGTATATAAATCAACATATAGTTATTGATTTGCTGTGTTTAACCTACAATAAACTAAGCATATTGAATTTGGTTGCAATTCATTTTGCTGGAGGTATAATCTTAGGGGCTGATTCACTTAAAGGAAACCATACCCCCGAACAATTTAGGTCTCTATAAAAAGATATTGCATAAACCAACTCCTGTGTAAAACTTTGCTTCATGTCAATAAACCATTTTCATAATAATATACCTTTTTCAGTAGCATGTGCCATTGGGTAATCCTAAATAAATTAGCCGTTTTAAAAAATGACAGCCTCCTGGGATCATATGATTCAACGGTGCACAAAAACATACCAAACAAACAATAAAGTTAGGTCACACGAGCCAATTAGAGTTCTTCCAACAGAGTTCTGTCTTTTGCTTCCACACTTCTTCCTGTTACAGTTAGAGTTGAAATATTTCTGGTCAGGTGATCTCTGAGGCAGCACACAGACCATCACAAAATGGTGGTTCAAGGCAAGAGATGTAAAAGGGCAATATTAACTTAAATATATATTCCAGTTTGGTAAGATTCTTTAATATGTCACTTAATTTGATATAAAATATCTGTTGCTCAAGTATTCATTTTCAGGGTATAGTTTTCATTTAAGTATTTTTTTTTTTAACTGCCAGTAATGATTGCTTTCCCATTTAACCAATCATTTTCCATGTTAGAAAGGGAAAATGCATGTGTAAATGGTTACTCCCCACTTGCACTATGTGTCGAGGATTAACAATTTGGAGGGGCACAAGAACTAGAGGGCAGCTGCTGAGCAGCCAATAGGGTAGAATGGTGTTCAACTGCTGAGAGCAGTCTAATACATTCTGCCCGATCGGACATGTATCTGAATTTATAAATAATTCACAAACACTTTGCTGACTGTCAGGAAAGTGTTTTATAAATGTGCTTATATACAAACTGCTTGGAATCATTTCCTCAATTTGAGCAAACTGGTCTATTCCTACTTTAGCTCTTGAGATAAGACCCTGCCATTTTAAAATGCCAAAGTTAATTATAAAAATCTATGAGTAGGAAAGATTATATCATAGTAATTAGTCTTTTTGCTTCTTAGAAGATGTATTGCACCTGGTCAATTCCCTACATTCCGTGCTGTAAAGTTTCAACACAAACATTTTTCTCCTCATGCAAGTGAGCCTGTGGTCATATTTTCTTTCTTCTATTCCTTTTCTTTACATTACTATGCATAGGGAACATATATGATCAAATTGATTTAGTGATTTCTGAAGGATGGGGATTGTTATTTTGTAGTAAATATCCCAGATGCCATTTCAGCAGGGATATTCCATTTTGGCTAACATTTGTCTCCAGTGGTAATTTTCCACACAGTGAAAACAGATTGCACAGTCCTTTGGATCTAGAGAACAACAAATCCCACACCAAATATGTTGTTTTTCTGTTCAGTCTGTTTTTCAGTAATTCAGGGAATTCTCATTCATTCTCTTGCCTTATTGCTCCTGAGCTATTTCAGATCTGCTCTCAGTACTTCTTATCTTACATCTCTATTTTATAATACAACACAAAGTCGTAATGGTTCTAAAATCCCTGCTATAGTATTTAAATCATTCTTCAAATGCATATGCAATACTGATATAGCAAATGAGTAGGTAACCGTAATTATTATTTGTTTGTCCATAGGCTTCATTGGCAATCAGTCCTGGACTGGGCTTCAAAAAGGCTCTGACAATTCAATTACACAGAGCTCATGGCATATTACAGTACAACAGCCCCTCTGGCATTTGCCAGACTTCCAGATTGTCAGACTGAGCCTGTTTACAATGCCCTATGCAGTGTGCAAAATGCAAACAAAAATCCTCAAGCCATTTTTTTGCACTTTGCCCAGTGTGTGGGGCATTGTGCAAATAGCTGCAGCACTTTGGACTGCACTTAAAATCTTCTGTAATCTGGGTTAGACCACACAGGATTCAAATGAGGCAGGTGGGGAGGCTCGTAGGAATCCTGCCCATCCTGGATTTTAGATCCAGTGCTCTATGCAGAGAGAAGCAAGCCCGGAGGATACAAGTGCCAATAAATGACCACTAAGGTGTGGGCCTTTTATATATGCTGAGCAAATTGATTTCTGTGTATAAACTGGAAGATTGTTTTAGGGATTCAGGTATTTCCAGTTAATCAGTCAGTGTTTTTAAATCTTGGCCTGTGACTGTGGAGACTGATTCCCTCCCCTTACCCATTACCGAGTGAAGACAAACGACAGAGACATCAGCTTGTGTGGGTAAGAGGTCGGCCACAGCTTTCTTAAGACAACAATGAAGACTTGGTATCCCTAATTCCTGAACCACCAATATATTGACATAACAAGTGATAAGTATGATTTAATCCGAATGTCATCCACTGCTATTGCTATGGCATGTGAAATAAACCAGAACACACACCAACATTGAGGCCAAGAACTATACCTGCCCACTGCTGTGACATTGAAACACACAAATTGAATCCCATTTTTACGAGTACAAATATAGTTCACCATATATAAAATTTAAAGATGTACAGAAGCAGGCTTTTTTTAAATAAACAAATCTCATCGGACATTTATTGCAAGCTTCCAAACCAAGGGTGGGAGGGAGGGAGGGATGCTGCTCTGGCATGTAGTGACTGTGAAGGGAGGGGACAGACCTGTCCCAGAAGATGCAGGCACAAGGAGACTTTTGCGCCCTGTTCTGGGGCCCAATAAACTGCATAGGGAAGCAGGCCTTGATGGGGCTTAGGAGGGGACCTATGCCTGCCCACTCCCTGATTGCTAGCTTCTGATTGGCTGGCGGGTCCCAGGGGCATGGTGAAAGGGGGAAGCGCTTCGCGGTTACTTACCATTCGGCGCTGGGACGTGGAGACAGCAGGACGCAGCCTCCCACCCTCCCTCCCTGTGGTTATAGGTGTTTGTCGCAGTTGGTGGGGGGTACCTTTGCAAGGAGCCCCAGGGGAAGTTAAAATGGGAAGTAGCCTGGTAGGCCTGGGTCCTCATGGGGAGATATGCAGCCTGGTTAGGGCTGGGAAATGGAGCAGGAATCAATCCTGGCAGTTGGGGCACAGTCACCCCTCTTCAGTGGGGGAATAATACAGTAAAAGTTTGTTATACAAACGGTTGGTTAAAGTTGAAAATTATATACATGTTAAAGTATTCTTGTTATTTTGTAAAATAAATAACTGCGGCCATCTCTCTCCAAACTAGTGGTGTGTATTGTTGCGGATGGGGTGGGCGAAAGAGGGAGGTGCAGAATCGACGCTGCACCCATCATGCCTGGTGACAGGCTCCTTGCAGTGAAGAGTAGTGCTGGGTGAATCTACCCAGTTTCGCTTCGCCGAAAAATTCGAATTGGCGAAAAAATTAGCGAAATGAGTCGTGCATGCTTTTGACGCGGCGAATCGCGGGAATTCGCCACAAATTCGCCCCTGGCGAATAAATTCGCCCATCACTAGTGAAGAGGGAACAGTGCAGGCACTTTTGCTGCACAGTCCCTCCTTGCTCGTTACTCACTTCAGTGCTTCCAGTAACCTCGCTCTTGTGATTCCCCTTTGCTACTGAAATAACTTTGTGCATGCCCCAGTCTGTCCCTTCCTTTTTCTTCATCCCTGGTTACTTGTTCTGTCCTCTTGTCTAGTGAATGACCCGCCTTCTGACCTTTGCTAAATCTACCGGGGCTTATTTATAAGCTTTGTGTAGGGCAGAATAATTCACACTGTGAAAATATGAGCCCTATCCCTGGTTATATTTATAAAGAAGAATAAATGTGTGCAAACAGATCTGCAAATTTGTTTCTCACATTGAGAATGTCTAGTAAGTTTGCTGGCTAGTAAGTTTGCTGGCTAGTAATCTACTTGATACTGCTCTGTATTGGAGGGACAGA
>CM044437.1:45415486-45429372 GCA_024363595.1 Xenopus borealis
ATCCCTACCAGTATCCCCTAGTTTTGAAAATTGTGCTGTTTGAGTGTAGAGATCCATAAGGTTTGTTCCCATATGTTCTGGAAATATCCCAGTTTGGGCAGCTAAGAGTAAAGCTCCCCATAGACGCAAAGATCTTTCTCTGCCGATTAATTGATCTTCTAGAGAAGTCCGACCAATCTGTCAAATTATCATGCGGTTGATGGGATTCGAACGGTTGTACATTGGTCTGAAAATTGATCAGCCAGGAGAAAAAAATCTTTATTGTCCCCGTGTAGTGATGGGCGAATTTATTCGCCAGGGGTCGTGCGTCGTTTTTGACGCGATGCGCCGGAAATGACGCAACGCTCCAAAGTTGATGCGACGCGCGTCAAAAGCGACCCGCGACTCGTTTCGCGAATTTTTCTCTGGAAATTCGCAAATTTTTCGGCGAACACTATCCCCGTGTAATCTATCTTTGTTTGCAGAGCCAATCAGGCAGCTACCCTTCAGTTTTGCTGGCAATATTGCCTGAAATGGTCTTTTTAGTTGATGGACACATAACATAAGACATTTAAACGATCGTTTTGAGACAATTGTGGTCTCACGATAACCATTGGATCTTTTAAAAATCTTTACATCTATGGCCAGCTGAAGGCCTAATTTTGAAATTGGAAGGGAGTGTTTCCAGTTTCGGCTCTACCTGTTTTGGCTAGAATTTGGCCAGAATGTGTAACAAAGTCTTTAAATAGGAGGTACCATGTGCTTTCTTTTTGGCTGCCACATGCTGAGGAAGTTGGGTGCCTACTGGCCCCAAGGTAAGTGAAGCTTGGAGAAGTTTGGGAGCAGGGCCCCATGAATGTACAGTTATAAGGTATATAAGGTACAGGTATGGGATCCATTATCTGGAAACCCATTATCCAGAAAGTTCCAAATTACAGAAAGGTTGTCTGCCATAGACTCCATTATAGTCAAATAATCTGAATTTTTAAACATTTTTACATTTTTTAAAAAAAAATTCAATTTTCTCTGTAAAAATAAAATAGTTAGGTGTACTTGATCCAAACGAAGATATCATAAATCCTTATTGGAAGCAGAACCCTTCTTTTGGTTTAAGAAGAGTTCTGCTTCCAATAAGGATTATTTTCTGTCTTAATGTGTGAAGATCCAAATTATGGAAAGACTCATTTTCTGGAAAACACCAGGTCCTAAGCATTCTGTATAATAGGTCCTGTACCTGTACCAGATAGACCACTTTACCTCAGGGAATCCTATACTTTGTGACTAGTAATAAATTGCTATTTTGGTTAAGAACTCCTAGCATCTAAAAATACTGCTTTGAGCAGCTGAAAGGTTCAGTTGAGCAACACATCTCACTTCTTCCACACATATAGGCAAGGGCCCAGCTGAAACTGGGGGTCTGATGTAACCAGTGCTCTACACTGTTGGAATAACAGTCCTGGGTGGAAAATAAGGGTTACATTTTATTTATCATATTTAATTGTATTACAGAATCTTGCATGTCATATCAAAGTTTCATGGACATCACATGCAAGTTTCATGGATTTACAAACCCTCAACCACTTACCAGGTAGCAAATATTGGTCACTTCTTCAAAAGAAACCTCTTATCAGTTGCTATGAGTTACTACACCTGGCTAAACAATGCACCTTTTATTATACAGGACTGTAAGCCAGACAGCACAGCATAAGGACCAAAGAGAAAAAGGGACCCAAGCTAGTGTTCTTATATCTGGAATGCATCCAATAAGAGAATCTAGTACATTGAAGTCTCATAGCAAATTAGTACTTTTTTCTGCTGCCTGGCATGAAAAAGAAAAATGGATCCAAACAAACAGTATGGTTTCATTTCATGTTCAAAGCTTCAAGCATTTTCTAAAGTGCTTTGACAGCTATGCTTAGAAAATCACAGTCAATATCCAGTTGTAAATTTCCCCTGCATCTATTTTCTGCTTTATGTTGCTGGACTTCAACAGTCACTCCCAGAATTTGAAGTCCTCATGCATCATGATAGCCTAATAACATTTCTCTTCTATACAGTAAATAAGCTTCAGAATAATTTACAAATTCTAATTACATCCAGCTGTCATCTCCCGTTGTCCTCTTTTCTAATGAACTGTTATTTTATCTCCTCTACAGAATCATTAGCATGGGCCAAGCATTTCATAAATGGAACCCATAGAACAGAATGTTAAAACTGGTTATTGTTCGTATAAAGTAGCCTTCTAGAAAGCCCTGCATTTCCTTTATTTTTAATAAATGCCAGGCTTTCATGCTATAGCATATCCAGTTAATGAATGCATTTGATTTTCATATATTTGCCAGTGTTGGGAGCTTTCATAAAAAAGGCAAAAGGTGTGAAAGAAGGGTCTCTTTAAGGCCTATCATCTTTGTCCATGACTTATCAATGCTCTGCATGAGGACAGTGCATTACACACATCCCATGCTTCTTTTAAAGGGTTCAAAAGACAAGGGGAGGCTAAAATAAGAACTGAATGAGAGACCGAAAAGGAATAATGCCAAAGGCATTTTCTTCACTTCTTTTGAGAAAAAAATAAACCTCTTGCATTTCCTAGCCTACTGTATAGACAATGATAAAAGGGACACTTTGATTCAGTATGGCTGTGGCAATCTTCACAATATAAAACAAATAAAATAGGACACTTTGAATGTATTTGCACATAACATAAAGAGAGAAAAACTATGCATCCTATTTGCAATGAACAAAGCTTTATCCCCACTTAATATTTTTTTTTTTTTTACAAAGATAGGTATTTCTCCTGGTTTGATGTTACTCTTTCTCTTTATTTGTGTCACTCTCTCCATTTTTGTCCTTTTCATTCTCCCTTTTTTAAAACTCTCAACACAGATTATCCTTTATTTATTAATTTGTTTGAAAAGGCAATGGAAAACAGAGTGCTTTGATCATTACTGCATTCAGGAGTGTTCAAAATGTGCATGCCTACCAGAGAACACTTCCTGTAGACAACAGTGTAATGTTTAAAGTTGCACAGTCAAACGTTATTAGTAGGAGAACTAAACCATAAATTGAACATGGCTAGAAATGCCATATTTTATATTGAATTAATGATACAGCTTCAAGGTTCTGCATATCTGTAGTAGTAATGATCCAGGCAGTCAAAGTTGTCACAGGAGTTTCCATTATTGGATTTTGTTTGGAGTGTCAGCGCCACGCACATGCTCATTGTGTTTGAGCAGCTAAGCTTAGGGGTCGTCGCAAACCACCAATCAGAAAACTTAGTCATATAAGCTTATGCTACAAGACTGATTATTAAATTCTAATGCTAATTGTGCTGGTTTACTATTCAGTATTATATAGAGTGTATTGTGTGTCAGCCCCTAGGCTCATGTAACTCAGAGCAGCACAGAGCATGTGCAGTGAATCAGCAGAAAAGTATATGGGGAGCTACTGGAGCATATTTGGAGGCACACATTTTTCCTACTAAAGGGCTGTGGGTTCTCTTGGGCTGGTACTAAATATGCAGCATTTCTAATTTAATTATTTAGTTAAGCACTAGTTCTCCTTTATAAGTGCAAGATTGACATGAAAAAAGTGTAACATGTAGCATTGTTTGATGTATTTTCCCTCTTATCTCTGCCTCTTTTATAAATTGTTACTTCCTATTGTGTATTTTCAAGCCCTCCCTTAGGACAGTGGCAGTAGAATTGCAAAAATTGCATAATTATTGATTCACTTGATTTAGAAATTTTTTTTTGTGCATTGCATTTTGTCACCTGGGCCAAAATTTCCCTTTTTGCCAATCCACTTAACCCCTTTATCACAATGTATTTATCATTCACATAGATTTACGTAAACAAACATACTGTGCCTGTCTACAAACGTGAATGGCAGTATCTTTCTCTCTAACTCTATCTACCTCTCAGACACACCCTCACTAAGATTCTGATAATATTTTATCTTTCTATCTCAATACCTCATCATTTTCTTTCTTGTGTTGTCCTTCCTGAGCCTCTTTTAACCATCCATCTTGTCTCTGTTACCCTTCCCTGTTTCAGAGCTGTCATCTTATTTATTTTATGTTTTATAGATCCTTTACCTGAATGCTTTCTCGTGTTGTACATTTATTGTGCAAGGGGAAATACAGTAAATCATAAAGGCTGCTTTCAAAATAATGGAACATTTTTGTTCAGGGTAGCGCATGAATCAATTAAAAATATGCAGAATTTCTATTTATGGCATTCGTGAAGGAAGTCAAATAATTAGAACTAAAAGCATTCATTAAATCTGTGTTTGTGATTGTAAACTTGTTGCAACAGCATTGTAATGTCAGAATAAAGAATATTTTCCTATAAATCAGTTTTTTTAACACAGCAGTATGGATAATTACATATTGTATTTAGTTTATTATTATGTAAGTTCTTTCCCATAGACAGCATAAGTTGTCTGCTAATTAGAACACTGACCCTAAAGATCACATTGGCATCTACTTGATTGTTTGCTTAAGGCTATCATCTGCATTTAGAGAAATCAAGGTGACAGCATCTATTTTAGATAAAGTCATTTATGTAATCAATTTCACTGGGGACATCTTGTCCAATATATTTAGGAACGTAATGTTTCTCTATATGTAAAAGGTTAAAATGAATATCAAATCATTTAGATGGAGGAAGACAAAAGGGAATATTATCACAGGGAATAGAGCAGTGTAAAATATATATAAAAATAACATCTGCAGTGAAGCAGGACATTTATGTGGGTGTATAATGTGCACCAGTATGTGTTAAAATAACAATAATAAGAAACTACCTGTCTACTACTATGGATATAAGCTCTTTTATCCAAAATGTTTGGAACCTGGGTTTTTCTGGAAAAGGGGTCTTTACGTAAATTTGAATCACCATACCTTAACTCTGCTAAAGCCTGTTAAAACAATTTAATATAGCATGAAATAATTCCAATAGAATTGTTTTGCCACCAATAATGATTCATACAGCTTAGTTAGGATCAAGTACAAACTATGGTTTTATTACAGAGAAAAAGGAAATCATTAAAAAAGAAAATTAATTATTTGCTTAAAATGGACTCTATTGGAGATGGCTGTTATTTGGAGATCTATGGATAATAGGTTTCCAGATAATGAATCCAATACATGTATGTAAATTATATGAACAATGCTTTATTATGTGATACTTTTAAGTTTATGAAGGAAATACAATTTTGATTCTTTGATGGGAAAATCAAATATTGTGTTCTGATAACTCTATATTGAATGGCCTTACTATATATGTGTCTTCTTGTATGAGAGATCACAATCTGAACGAAAGGAAATAGTTTGTATTCTGAGCAGCATAAAATTCTTGATCCTGAAACCCTTTCAACAAAAAAGCTCTGAAAAAAAAGCCCTTTCCCAAAGGCTCCATTTTGATCAAATAATTCAAATTTTTTAAAAAGATTTCCTTTCTTTCTCTAATAATAATAATAAAACATTGGCTTGTACTTGATCCCAGCTGAGATATAATTCTTCCTAACTGAAGAAAACATTCCTATTTGGTTTAATTCAGGTTTCAACAATTTTTTAGTAGGCTTAAGGTATGAAGATCCAAATGACAGCAATACCCCTTTTCTGGAAAGCATTCTGGATAATGGGTCCCCCATACCTGTACATGATCATAGACGCACGCTTTAGGTACTTGCATTAAGGCAGTACTATAATCAAAATGTTATAAAGCATTGCTATAAGAGAGTTATAGCCTGCATAATGGCATAATTATAAATCCTTGGTTACCACCCATGGGAACAAAACTGTTAAAACCTTTTACAGTTTGAATGCTGCTACTTAGTAGTAATCAAATCTCTATGGGGCAAAACTGGTTTAGTCTGAGACCCAGAGAAGGATTAAGTTGACCCTTTTGACACTTCAGTTATCTGTGGCATATTCATGATTGGCCCAGCACAGGCACATCTCCTAGTGTGCTAGCTCAGTTTATCACTGTGTGCCAGAAGTGATGGATTCTGACAGATTTACAACAAAAACACAATAAAATCTGCAAAGAAATCTCTGCTGCTTTTTAAGCATTGGAGAGTTCACTGCACAGTCACGGCTGCAGCCACATTGTGCATTCTTATTAATCTGTTTCAAATGTAACTGCAGGGAATAAGTGTGCCATGTAATGGAATTTTGAAAGCACGTATATAAACATGTCTGCTACAAAAAAAATTATGAAATAGATTTTGGATGTACTGCATTGCGTATAGGTGCATGCAAAGTTGCAACATGGCTCATAATTTCTACTAATGCAAGTTGTTTCTTGAAAACAACCCATAAGTGCATAGATTTAAAGATCAAAAATAAACTTGATTGGTGAAGCTATAAAAATTAGAACCCTCCCAGAGGGAAAAATATGGTTCTTGTTTTTAGTTTAGTTTAAATGAAATGACGACGAATCTTAAAAAAAAAAAAATAGAATGATAATGTAATTGCCAGAGGGTACAATATTGTTTAGCCAATCAAAGAAATCCTTCAGGGAATGAATGTGAGAGAGAGGCTGCAATGCAAAATGCTGATCTCATCATATTTTAAAAGAAAAAAAAACTGCATATTTCTCTAGTACTGGACATTTATCATATTCTGTACATTGATGGATGATTTTTAACAGCCTCTTCCAAATTCCATGAGAAAAAAAAATGAGCTTATTGCAAATTTTGCTTTAAACATTTGAAAAGATGTAACCACTAAAAACCCCAGTATAGACTTTGCATACCCAAGGGCCCCATGTAAGAATGCTCGAACAATCGGGTAGTAAAAACACACCCTAATTTCAATACCTCGGCTCCTTGCCAATTGTTTTTAAATCTTTTTATTAAAAAAAAAAAATATCTACAGGTTTTATGTGCTAAGCTATATATAATTGAGGCCCTAAAATCACCACAAAGATGACATTTCTGCTACAGGTACCTCAGCACTTAAGCCTGCAGTCTTTGAAAGGTCTGTCAGATGAAGTGCAAGTTCATAAAAATGCAAACAGATTTATTAAAGGATGAATTGAAAATTAAAACGTAAATTTTTTTATGGTCAAAACTGTCAAATTTGACTAGGGAAGTATCCAAACTTGATTCGAGTTTAAAAATTTTTTTTTATTAGATTTTTGAGATTTTTCATACTGTGGCCCTTTAAGAATTCAAATTTGACTATTTGCATCCTAAAACCTGTCGATGGCAAAGGTCCAGGGATCAATTTGAATATGTTTACAGCCTTCTTGACATTCGAATTGAATTTGATACAAATATTAAATCAAATTTAAACTACCCCATGAATCAAATAAGATTCAAATTTGATTTTATTAATAGATTTCACCTAATCAAATTTCAAATTCATTTAAATGTAAGGAAGTTTAAAAAACTCACATGAATTTTAAATTCGACCCTTGATAAATGTTCCTCTAAGCATGATTTTTAATGGCGCATGTTAAGTGGCAGTTCTGGCCTTGTGATGGTTAGATGTCAAATTGCTTTGCAATCAATGTAATTCTTATTCTTGGCTAATCAATAAAAGGATGTCCATTTTCAAATGCATTTAGATGATTCCTCCAAGCAATTATGAAGAGTCACACAATATAGACTATTTTCATTGGCGTCTATATTGTGTGACTCACAATTTGTACCACAGGGGCAGATCTTCTCCGAATGAAACTCAAAGACCTGAACTTCTCCCTTAAATTTCAAGCTATTGCTATGCTTCATTTTAAATCTTGCATGAGATGAAAATCACAACATGCCCAGGACATTAGTGCAGTGTAAGTGAGCACTGAAATTAACTACTTTGCACAGTTTTAGAAGCACTTGCTAGGCCACACAAGTATGGCATAAGCCAGTGATTTCCTTAAAATTTGAAGGCATTTTTAGTAGCTAAAAAGTTCCTTAGTATGGGTCAGGAAAAAATCAACCCTCATAAAACCTTAAAAGGATCCTGTCATGGGAAAAAATATTTTTTCAACATGCATCAGTTAATAGTGCTGTTCCAGAAGAATTCTGCATTGAAATCCATTTCTCAAAAGTGCAAACAGATTTTTTTTATATTTCATTTTGAAATCTGACATGGGGCTAGACATATTGCCTCTAATTCATTTTTTTTTTAAGTTTAACAAAGTTTTCATTAAGAGGGGTAGTTTCCTTTATTTCTCGCTGAAGTGGGCAGTTTTACTCATCCCTACTTAGCACCTTTTGTTGCATAACAAATAATAGAGTTTATTCTTAATTACTTTTACCCAGGGAAAATCAGCAACACCTGAATGTGAACTGTGCACTATTAGCCTAAAACTAAGGTATTATGAGAAAACACATTTATCTTCTTAGTGATTACAGATTTGTTTTCTTTATTTTTATTTACATTTATTATTTAATTCAGCACAACAATCAAATCTAATTCAGCTCAACAGCTTCATTGCAATGTACATATATTTTGGTGGCTTTGGCTAAGTCAGTAGAATGTAAACATGAATTCTTGATATAAAAGTGATCGATGACTGAATGCATTTATCTTCTGAAAATCAGAATAATATCACTGTCACAGTGTTTTCCTAATTGTGAATGTTAATAACATATAGGGTTACATACAAAGGTTAGTTCACAGAATCCCTGTAAATAATCAGCAATGCAGAATATATCTTACTCAGCAGCTGAAGTCCTTTTATATAAAGAAAACTAGCATAGTGGCCTTGAAATGCATTACCCCATGCATTGTCTCATGCTCCTGTTTAATTCCATGTCTCAGATTTAGGAACATAGGAATTTATCCATTTCATCCCATTCCTTGGTGTACAAATAATTGTTCTGCTGCCCTGCAAACATCCAAACAGTTCCAGGTCATAGTTGTCCTTATCTTTTAAAGCACAGACAACAAGCAGCTCCACTGGTTAAAAGAAGGATGAATAAAAACAATCAATACTCCTTTATGACCTTAACACCATTCTTTTCTGTTCTTCTATTACAAAATGTATCTTGCCACAGCTGCAGAAAAATCTGTAATACAAAAATGTATCTGGGTTCACATGTATAGTTCATAAATACAGTGGTATAATCCTCATAGATTTACATTTTTTCAAATATATTTCTTTATTTGTGCCTTGACACTATGGAGAACATCTATGCTCCCCTCCAGATGCAGGCACATCTATATAGGGATACTGTGTAACTTAAGATATTAAACATTAAGATATTAAAACAAAAAAAAAGGTTTTCTCTTTTACCTGACACTCAGTCCACCTTACCTTCTTCCTGAGCACTCTGCCCTGCATTTTCATGGATTACAGTGACTGAGCGTGCATTGTTCCTTTGTATTTTACTTATTCAAGGGTTCTTATTGCTAAGCATTTTGCCTGCCATGTTGTTGTGCCGCCAAGAGAGTTTGTTCTAGTATTAGTTCCCTAGCCTATACCCAGCTTGTGAGTAGGGCAGAAAGGCCTGGATGGGTGACTGGTGCCAGAGAAAGATGTGGGTGTCTAAAGGGCACAATATCAGTTGTATTTCACCAGTATTAGGCTGGTGAAATGTTAAACTCCAGGGAAAACTGCGTTGCTGAAGCAAGTAATGCTGCTTAATTGTTAACTGCTCAGTAAAAGTTGGATGAAGGGTCCCTGGATTGGATGGAAGAGAGCAGGGTGGGCTTCCATCCCTTGCTACATGTAAGGGTTTGCAGCTGCCTAACACTAGGTAGCTAGCTAAGCAATTAGTTAATTAAGGATAGTTAAAAGGAGGTGTGGAGCAACACTTCATGGCTGGCTGTGGTTGCTGCTGTTTTCCTCTAGAGACCTCCTGGAGTGGAGGAGGGTGAGAGCCACTGAAGGAGTGCTCGTGAGCACCAGGGAACCAGAGAGTGATCCCCTGGTATTTGTGGTCCAAGTGAAAAGCCAGTGAGGGATTAACTCAAACGTGAGTAAAGTGAACAATAAGTGAGGGTGTTAGGATTGGGACTGTTTTTGTTAAGCACTTATGTGATTCCCCATGTGAAGCCAGTGGGCTGAAGAATTGTGTTCAGTTGCAAATAAATGCCAGAAAAGCTACAATTTAACCATAAAAGGCTGTGTCAGTGTCCATTTCTGTGCTGAAATCTGTGTCAGGGCCTTGGGTTTCGTTACCGGAAGCTCTCAACAGTTACTATACTGGCACACAGGGAGCTTGTCAACACCACAGTTTGGTGCTATTCTCAGATTCTAAAACTACACATTGATGCCTTTGCCTGATTTCAGATTCATCTTACCTGTGTTACCTGTCTTACATCCTCTACCTGTTACCCACTACTGTAAGAAATGATCTGTCCTACTTGCACCCAGTACCAGTCATGGCTCTTTCAGTAAAATAAGGTACTCCTAAAGGAGCCAACCCCTACAAAAGCACACAAAATACAGAAATGCCTAATTAGTGATCATTTTTCATTACAAAACGGGTGACGACGTCCATACACTGAATATAACATTAAAATGGGACATCATTCTCTATTTGGTCAACCAAGTGTCTCTTATAATGTGTCTGTTAAATTAGGCTGATCCAATTGTTTAATAAGAATCAATAAGGAACTTTAACTTGGGATCAAAAGCTAAATAAAGGTAACATAAAATGTACAGTACATACAACATAAAATGAAATATAGAATAAGCCACTTTTAATGAATACCCCTTGTTGCTATGTGCGACGGAAATGGTGGAAAAGGTTGCTCCTGTGTTTGTGAATTTCACTATGTCAACAGAATATAAGCACAGACAACAAATTGCATTGCTCCATGGAATAACGATTGTTACGGATTTTATTAATTTTTAATATACCCAGTGGATATGAAATATTTATGAAGAAACACTTGTGTAAATGGACCCTTAATGTACTAATATTACTGCTTTATGAATTAATCAAACCATTTGCCTAAGGTCAAAAGGATCTGTGAAGAAATTAAACAGGCTTTTCTTGCTTCACCATGTGAGGGTGTAAAAAAATGATGCGTCTTTATATTTAACTAAGTGAAAACGCTATGCTTTTCACTTTTCACACTGTGCAACTCTATTTTGTATTCTACCATGCCATCTGATTCTATATAACTACTGATTACTGGAATGAATGCTGTTTGGGGATCTGCAACTAGCATATTCCCAATGCAGAGCTTTAAAATACTGGTCGCTCTTTTGCTTTTTATTGAAGCAATGTATCTTTGATGTGATTTACATACTAATAAACATTTGCCTTACTTTCAACACAAATGTGTTTTATCTATCATCATCACAATGCCAAGCAAGGTAAGCCAGTATTTCCCCTCAGTTAACTAAATTAAAAGAAGCAACATTTTGTCATTACGAATTAAATTAAGGGAACTTCTCATTACTTTGAAAATAGATGTGTAGTTAAAGATTCAGAGATTGGGAGACAGTAGTAAAGGAAGATATCTCAAGATTGAAATAAAGACCATAAATAATTACAGAATTATTTATCTCTGGTAACCTGAAAGCACTAAATAATTAAAGACAAGTCAACAATATTAAGTAGTATTCGATGTTTGTCAAAGATAAGAGGTTGAAGAGTGCATCTTTAAACCAAGCCTATACTTTATTCCCCCCCAAAGGAGACACAATTAAAAATATGAGCTGATCGTAACACTGAAAATTTAACTCCAACATATTAAAGCTTTAGTGGAAGATTCTCTGATGGTACAGGTATGGGCTTGTTATCCAAAATGCTCAGGGTCTGAGTTTTTTTTAAATCACCATATCTACTAAAAAATATATTAAAATTTTAATTGTTTTGCCACCAATGCAAATGCACTATATCTTAGCTGAGATAAAATACTAGATATTATATTTTAATACAGAGAAAAAAAATCAATAATTTGATTAAGATGTCTTCCAGCATTCTAGAAAATGGGTTTCAAGAAAATAGATCCCATAGCTGTGTAATGTGTCATACAGTGTGTATAAAAGGTAACCATCACATTTGTGATCAATTTCTACTAATTCTGTTTTAATGCAGGCATTGGTAATGAGTATTTTTAGCAAACCAGAGGGAGTTGATCCTAAAGCTGAGTTTAGTGTGGGTTTGTAGGGGTGTGCAGAAACAGTTGTATTCTCTAGGGTATTTTGTTTGTCGAAGCATCTTTCTGCAAAAATGGCAAATAACCATAAAATTTTGGTAAATCGTGGAAAAGTTGCAATACAAATATTTTGAGTAATATTAATGTTGCCCATTCCTGCACACCAAACCCAGCTCTAGCATGGGATTCACTAGGTGCAAGTCACATCAAGGCAGGTGTTAAATTCAGGGCTCACAAGAGTAATGAAAAAGATTATTCATATGAAAAAAAAACATGCTAAAGACTTTTTTTGTAACATACTTTTTTATTCAATTTATATTTCATGTAATAATTACAACATTTTTGTTTTGTAATAACAGAAGAAACATAATATTCCATAGCAAATAAACCAATGATTTGGCTAAAATAATTTTGTGCTTTGATTTAGTTACAAGCCATACTGAGTAAGTAAGTAACGTTGTTTTGCGAGGGTGTTTGGGGACATTCGTTTGGTTGAGTTAGGTGAGTTAGGGTCCCATATGAAAGCATTCAGGTTACAATCTTTTGCCATAAGGTTTTCAATATGACCCCAAATTCTATAAGGGCTTTGGTGGACAACCAAGTTTTCTTAACTGTGCAGCCTTGTAATATATTTGTAGGTTAGGAAACCCTAGGCCTCCTGTTTTAATTGTCATCAATGATTTTGCAATTCTATGGCTGCGATGGGACCATACAAAGTTGTGAAATAGGCCCTGTATTTCTTTAAAGACTGTGGGAGAAATAGCAACTGGTAACATCTCAAACAGAGATATTTGGGAAGAATGTTAATTTTTATGGCTGCTATCCTCTCGAGCCAAATGATTGTATAATTCGTCCATTTCAAAAGAGAGGTTTTCGTCTGTTGTATAAGAGGTTTAAAGTTGAAATTGTATAGTTGACAATTGGGCAGCTGGGATGTGTGTCCCTAAGTTAAAGAGTCCACCTTCCACCTGTAGTTGAATTTAGATGTCAACGGTAGATGATATAACGGAAGGTCTTCCAATGTAATTTTTTTTGTGGAAATTTTGCCTGTGTCACGTGCAAGTTTAGGGAGACAGAGAAAGCTTAGGGAGTTAAATGTGTGGCTCAACTCTTGGTGTAGGAAGGAAGGGTTTGGGTTCCTAGAGCACTGGGCTGATTTTTCCTTGGGGTACAACCTATACAGTTGTGATGGATTGCACCTCAATGGAAGGGGTTACACTGTGCTACGGGAAAGAATGGCCAAGAGGTTGGAGGAGTGTTTAAACTAGGCAAGTGTGGCGTGGGTGAGAGAGAATTATAGGGAAGCTAGGTAGAAGGGGTAGTGGGATTAGTAAGGGGTTATGGGGGAGGAGTGGGGTGAGCATTTAGGAAATGGTGATCATAACATGGTCTCCTTTGAGATTCTGTTGCAGAGGCAACTCTATAAGGGAGTAACTAAAACATTGAATTTCAGGTGTGCAAACTTTGACAGTATAAGGGCATCTCTGCAACATATTAACTGTGAAATGCTTTTCACAGGTTTAAACACTGAACAAAAATGGGAAGTCTTTAAAATGCTTCTTAATAAATATACATGTTTGTATATTCTGCTTGTAAGCAAGGAACGTTGTTGCAAAGCAAAATCTTTTTGGTTCAATAGAAGTGTTGGTGTTAAGGTGGGTAAGAAAATACGGGTTTTTAAGTTAGCTGGGACAGCCAAATCATTTATAAGGTACAAGGTTGCCAATAAATCATGCAAAAAAGCTATCAGGCAACCTAAAATTGATATGGAAAAGGATATAGCAGTAAGCAGTAAAAAAGAATCCAAAATTATTTTTTAAATCTATTAATAGTAAAAAAT
>CM044437.1:45437491-45454452 GCA_024363595.1 Xenopus borealis
CACACTTATCCTTCAATCCATAGCTTCAAAAACTCTTTAGTTTAGTAAATACTCAACCATAATCTAGTGAATAATTATCCAGTCAGAAGTGCTTAGCCATAAGACAAAAACAAGTATATAATGCTGATTTACTAACACAAGTGCAAAATTTCTGTTGCCAATAACAACCAATCAGCAATTTGCTTTGAACGCTGTTCAAGCAGTTGGAAAATGAAAGTAAAGATCACTTGTTTGTAGAAGTAAGTACACTGTGGTAAGCTTGCACCTCTGTGAATAAAAAGCCTGGATAACATTTAAATAAACCCTGCTATATTGCCAATATTTGCCAGAAAACAGTCTATTATCTGCCATCACATTAATTGCTTTGACATTTTAAGTTTTTTAGACTCAGGGGCATCCGGTAATTAAAGAGCATATTTACCAGATTTTTTTTCTTTTTTTTATTACACACGACACTTCATCATTCTCACTAGTTGGAATTATATGCATGGGATGGAACACTTTGTTGTTACCTTTAATTCAGTTAATTTGCCATTCAGCCAGGGTTGTCCTCTGGAAGCAACTCCATGAAAATTTATTTAGGTCACTGACTGAGGCCTTGGTTAACTCATGGAGGGAATTCACAAAAGTGGAGATGGCACATGTTTGGAGTAAAAGTGGTGGTAAACTGGTGTAAAATACTTTATCCATATTCACAAACGGAAATCTGCCAAAATTCAGACTCAACCGCCACTTTTAATTTTTTTGTGAAAGAAAGACACTTTTATGAATTTGTCTTTCAAATGACATAACAATGGATCAAAAACGACATTTTAAACTACAATTTCTCCCGACATTTTGAAAATGGAGTAAAGTACAGTATGAATCTTTCCCCTTGTGACAGATCAATTCTAAAATAATCTGCTCTGCTTTGGTTCACCCAATCATTTCACACCTCTTGTATGTGCCCCAGTGGGTAATAATTCGCATAGTAATAGAGATTAGCAATAGATAGCCAGGGCACAAATTTCTGTCTATCCCTATATAGGTGTAAAACACAACAAGTAAAACATGGATTAAACAATACATTTGTATTATTTTAATAGTTTTGGTTTACTGAATGAGGCCATATTAGCAATTTGAGTTAATATACTATCTAAAGGAAAAGTAAAGTCTCCCTGACAATATTTTTAGTTTTAGCCGCACTAAGGCACTTGAACTAAGATAATAAAATATATTTCTGACAAAATTTTTTTTTTTGTTTTTAGACCCTTCTTTCTTGTTACAGAAGTGGAATTACACAAACATGTAGACAGATCTAGAAAGTCCAGGTTATCATGAAAACAATAATCGATTGGGTATTTACCAGGTAAAATAACCCCTTTCCCCGGAAATTCCAATTTGATGTCTGACTGAAAGGTTTCTTAAGAGCTAAAGACAAATTCAGAAAAAAATGTTGTTTTAAAAGACAAATTCACAGAAGTTGAGATAGAGGTTTGTGAATATGATGGCAATTTAGACATTTTAATCTCCAATTTTATTTAGTCTCTATAACACCACTTTTGTGAATTCCCCCCTGCAACTCTATTATTGTTCGTATTTATTTTTTTTATTCCAGTGTATGTCCTCTTGTTTGTATCATTACAGTACTTCTAAATGTCTAGAGCTGCATATACTGTAGCATTATAGACATATGCATATACATTCATTTATACAACAATCTAATCTAAAACAATCTAAAAGCCAGAGGAAGATAATGTGTAGTACTTAAGAATGCCAATATATTATCTAGTACTGTCAGTTTACTGTATATAATCACAGAATGGTGTGCAGTGCCCTTCAAAATGCACTGTATCACACACACAGAGGAGTATATACAGTGGCGTGGATGAGCAGCAAGAACTTAAACTGTTTATACATTAATAGCCCAGCCTTGTGACACAACCACTTGTTATCTTGAACAGTACTCCACTTCCTCTGGAGGATGAACCCACCACCGCAAAACTCACCTCTTCTTTCCTATGCACATATGCACTCCCTCCGAACATGGTCATGTTCAGAAGGCATACCCAGAATTTCCGGTATGAAGCGGGTTTGAGTCAGCGGTGCCCAGTGTCCTACTTGCACAATCCAAGATTTTATACCTTCTCCTTCCTTTCTACATCCTTTTACAAGCATCTTCTTTCCTTTCTCTGCATACAACCACTTCACTTACACACATTCTTATCCTCCCCCTTGCATAACATCTCCTATTTCTTATAACTTTTATAATCCACTTAGCCTTCACACTCTAATTTTCTGCAAATTTTCTTTTTTTCTCTTCATCTGTGTCCCTGCACTTGCACCTTACAAAAACACAACCTTATTCGTCTTCCACTTTTTCGCCATGTGTGAAATCTGCTGTACATCCCTCCTGACACATTTTCCTCTATCTAATTTACATTGAATGGCCTCTCTATATTATCTAATTTGCATGGCTCTGACAAGGTTCTAGCACTACTGTGAAAAATAAAACTTCAACAACATTATCAAATATACATGATCCAGAGGAGGGTAAAAACCCCAGCCTGGAGCCAGTGTCAATTTTGCCTCAGGAGGGAAAAAATAGCTTTCTGACCCCAATGGTGATCAGTAGTGATGGGCGAAACGGGCGAGTTTCGCTTCGCCGAAAAATTCGCGAATTTCCAGATATTCAGATAAATTCGTGAATTTTTCGCCGATTCGCGAAACGAGTCGCGCGTCGATTCCGACGCGTCACGTCGTTTTCGCCAGCGGCGAATCGCGGGAATTCACCGCGAATTCGCCCCTGGCGAATAAATTCGCCCATCACTAGTGATCAGAAACATTCCCTGGATCAAGCATTTGACATAATTTAACTTGAATTAACACAATGCAGACTCCCACATGTATACTATATAAAAATACAAAAACCACAATATAATAGTGAATTCAGGAAAAGATTCATATTCAGTTATTAATTAATAATATGAGAACATAACAAAGAAAAACTCTAGACAATTCACAAAAAATACAAATGTTTCTACCTGCTGAGAAGATAAGGAAGTGAACTGTTTCTTCCCCTGACATCAGATCCCTCGCTTTCTTTTCCTACCGGTCCAGTTTTGCCTTGCCTTAACTGGTTGCCAAATCACAGATGCAACTGATTTTTTTTTTTTATCTAAACCAGTGTTATCTGGCTGCTGTTTATTTGGATACCTTGTCACGCAATCCCTGATCTTATAGCTCCAGGGGTTTCCTTTCTTCAATACAAAAAAAAATAACTTTATATCCCTTCTTATAGTTTTTGTTTTTTCGCTTTATACCAAAATTTCGATTTACTGATTCTTGCTATATCATCAGTGTTGAATCTTATAAATTATTTATCTCATACTAAACATTGCTTTATGAAATGACTAAAGAGGATCTGCATATTTAATTTGACTTTGGATAAAGCCAACAAATATATTTCTAAAAAAAAAATGTTCCTGTATACAGGCCAAACATATGCCCTATACAACTTTCAGCCAGTTTTTCCTGTCTTATTTGAAATCTGCCTACATTTTTGATTTTTTTTTTTTTTAATGCCATGAGGTTCTTCAAATCTTTTTTGGCCTTAGAGAGTTTAACTCTAAAAGAAATATTGTGCAGATGATTAGAAAAAAGCAAATATTCCAATTTCCACCTGTCTGTTAGTCCGTTTCAGAACCATAAAAATAAAGTAAACAAACTTCAATTTACTCTCCTGTAACATTTGTTGGGCCAATACATTAAAATATATTGTTTAATCTAAAGTCGGAATTTCTAAACACACAGGCTGTGTTGTGAATGAACAGATTTAACTGAAAATATGTTTTTTCTTTTTCTCACTGTGATAATTAAATGTGATAAATGGCTTCTGCCACAGCTTGTAAGGGAATGCCATTTTTCATAAGTGTATGAAAAGAAATCTTAGTATCAAATATGTTCATGTGCAAACTTTTTATCATTAACTTTACATTAATAGATATGTGAAATAATGTCTTAATCTATAGACTATATAGAAGATTTTGTCAAGAAATTCTCAGTCTAGTAAAACCTTTTTTATGCCAATCCAATTTAAAAAATAAATATGTTATGTACTCAATCAAGACTGTTCTTTAGTTCTTTAATAAGGTACAAGGAATATAATAAGGAATCTACGGCCCTAGAATTGTGGGGTAAAATGCAGGGACCCTGGGCAGCAAAACCTAAAAAGCCTGTGTCTTGGATGATGTCCCAGTAAATATGGGATTAGTCAGAGTGAGATATAGATCCTTGTTATGCTTATAAAGCACAACAAAAAGTCACAGTAGTGAAAAAGAACATCCTGGGGTTGTATTAATGGGGTTACCATTGTGATATTGCAATGGTCCAATGAGGGGACATGCAATATTAAATAAGTCATTATGTCATCAGTCATCATTATGTCATCAGTTCCCAAAATGAAGGAATGAAACAAAGCAGAAAATAAGATAACCTAGCCTGAAAGTAATCTTGGATACGGTTTGAGATGAATCCTTATATATTGTTGCAGATACTCATGGAAATATATAAAAATAACTTAGAGACATATAGAATAAATGAAAATAACCTAATTTTGTAGGCAGTTATAAGTAATATGTGGTGTTGCTTTTACATGGTGCTAAAAATTTATATTATCTTTAAAAATAGCCCCTTTATTGGAGCTCCCTGTAAAGGTTCTCTGGTCCCTGTTTCAAATGAGGGGTGGGTGTGTTCTAATGTTCCCTGCCAGAAGCACAGTAGGAGGGGGACAGCCAACCGCAGCCCTGCAGTCACACAAGCACAGACAGGCTTCAGTTCCCTATCAGGTCCTGCTAGCTGCTGATTGGTTTCTGTCCTACAGTGCAGTGAGAACCATAAAGACTTGCAGCACTCCCATATATTGATAAAACCGCCTTTATTGCAGCATTATTAATGGCTGTGCCATTAATAATGCTGCAATAAAGGTGGTTTTATCAATATATGGGAGTGCTGCAAGTCTTTATGGATTTCGATTAAAGGATGTGGAGGTGAACACATCAATTGACGTGCACCCCAGATAAGTAAACTCCCATTATTTGAAGTGCTGGATATCTGTTGGGATTTCTACAGTGCAGTGAGCTGAGAGCCGCCTGCTCCCCTGCACAGCCTGGGAATTTAGGGAGCAGGAAGTGGACGGGAGGGATTATTAGGGTTTTTGCAGAAATAGTCAATAAATCAGCCTGAAACACTACTTTTTAAAGCACAATTCTTCTATATCTAAATGAGTATAATGCACTGGTACATTCTTATTTTTTACACAATATGTCTCCAATAAACATATTAAAAAAAACACATTAAAGTTGTGTTAAGAACTCCATAAACCAAAGGGTAAATTACTTCATAGGTGTTCAGACTACAAAGTCTGAAACAAATATTTACATTACTACATAAACTATTCATGCAATAAAACACAAACAATGTTTCATGCAACTTTTTAGTGGTACCCCACGTATCTTGCTACAGATCCTACAACAGGATGAGTAAGCAATAAATTGATTAAGGTCATGGTTAAATCTGCTGAATCTTGTTTGCCATATATTATTTTTTTTTTTTATTCTTATGTAATTTTTTAATGGTGGAGCTTGGTTTTCGATTCATGAATGGGATGCTGGTGCTATGCTGCATATGGCTTTTAAAATAATAGATATATCTAAAAAAACAAAAAATTTTAATTCTGTTGCTATCATAGAAACATTTCACTCTCTTCTGTTTGCTTTCTAGCCACATTTATTTGCTTTCCAGTATTCTTTTGTAGTTATGTAGCTAGTTATTGCTCTTTCAATCCACAGAGTCTCCTCACCCTCTCTCTCATCTCCACCTCTAAAATCCACTGTCAGATTCCCTTAGAGCACTTCTCTGAACTTCACTCCCAGCCCACCTCAACACACATCAATGTAATCTCTTCTTCCTTTCAGTTTTTCTCAGCAGTCAAGCAGCCAGTGCTGCATTACTAAATGGTGTAAGAGCTTGATTAGGCAGAGAGAACGAAACTGCACTGACAAAGAAATATAGATGCTTTGTACACACAGCTGCATAGAGCAAATGTCATTTCTGCAGATAAGGGAAAATAGCTGCAAGAAAAATATAATATAATTATGTTGCTATATTTCAGGTATATTCCAGTAGAATAGATTTAAATGCTGGAAAATCAAGACAGTTGATATTCTTATTATATTTCTGCTGAAGGATGTGGAAATGAACACTTCATTGGAGTAGTTTAAAAATATGCCTTTATATCATGTTGAAGTATAGAAAGGAAACCAAAATATACATTTAAAGAGTCATTCATTAATAAACTCTTTATTAGGCTTCATTGGGTGCTTTCCATCTAGGGGGATATCGGGTTACCTGCTTTTGAATTGACATTGACTGACTAGTGATGGGCAAATTTATTTTCCTGCGACAAATTTGCGGCAAATTCACACGATTTCAGCTGACATTCCGGCTGGCGAAAATTCGCTGACGACATTTTTGAACGCCGGCACCCATTGCCAGCACCAATGGGAGCTGGCATCAAAAACAAGATGCGGTGGCATTTTGCAAATTTCGCGAAACACCACCGATTCGCCCATCACTACCATTGACATTAGTTACATAGTTGCATAGTTAAATAAGGTTGAAAAAAGAGCAAAGTTCAACCCTTCAATACACTCACATAATGTAAACTATATATACACCAATATTTATACTAATTGTAGATTTTAGTATCACAATAGCCTTGGCTATTGTGCTTGTCCAAGATATCATCCAAGCCCCTCTAAAAGGCATTAATTACAATCTTCCATCACATCATCATCTGGCAGGGTATTCCTCAACCTCACTGCCCTCACTATAAAGAACCAGAAAACGGTCCCCTGCTATTTGTTTATGATGTCCTCTTAAGTACTTGTAAAGTGTAGTTCTGTATTAGTACTAGTTATTAAAAAGTCCATTCCTAGTAGGTTCTTGAAAGAGCTGAAATAAAGTGTTGTCATTCAACATATGTACAAACCTACTATCTTTGTCTGACTTGGCAACCTCATTACCCTCATTACCCCAGTCAATGTCTGGATAATTTGTCACCCATAGTAATACCTTGACCTAGTTGTGAAGCTGCTTCTTTTTGTAAAAGAAGCTGGACTTCATTCTTGTCACTTATACAAGGTGATCTCAGTGATGCCAATTATATCATAATTTTTAGAGCATGCAATTAAAGCTAGTAGGGATGGGTGAATTTGCCACATTTCGCCAAAACTTTGCTGTCGGTGTAAAATTGCTGTAGCTGAAATGCATTAAAGTCTATGGGCAATTTTTTTCCCCCATAGGAGTCTATGGGTGTCATTTCCGTGGCGAAACTCTGAGAAAAAATTTTGTTCAACCTAAACGCTAGCTCTCCCATTTTACCTGACAAATGCCGTCCATTTGTTAGCATACAGAAAAGGTTATGGCTTTTCTCTGTATTTACATTATTTAATGGAGAATTTGAGTTAAAGTTACTATTAGCCTGTTTTCCTTGTAGCAGAGGGATCACCTTAGCTTGTAAGCCATATGCCTCCCTCACTCCACCCCCATGACCCCTTACTAATCCCACTGCCCAGTCTACCCTAGCATCCCCATAATTTTTTAGCTCACCCCCCAGCCTAGCTTAAACACTCCTCTAGTCTATATATGAGAAGCACAACAACCCCCATCCCTCCACCACTTACAGAGGGCTTCTCAGTGCACTGATGATTTGTTTCAATTGTGTTCTGAAGAATAGGAAGTATAATGTGACTTTTCTTTAAATATCACATTTTGTCCTGTTTAAAACATGAAATAACAGACATAGACAGAGATCTTATCAAATTAAAACAGTCAAAAAAGGGTGAAAAAAGAAGGGTTATGCTTTAGTTCTGACATTACTAGGATGGAAATACAGTCGAGGAAGTATAGTGTTGGAAAATTTAGGGCGACTAGTACCAGTTTTGTGAACTAACATGGCTTTAACAAACACTATTGGCATGTAAGAATGAATACAGAGTTTTCCAACTAAGATTTTTTAGGTTCATCCCCTCAAGATTAATCATGCCAATATTGTGTCCTTTGCTTTCAAAAGATCAATAGAATATTCCTAAGCTTCTCTTGTCGCCAAGGTTCTTAAATAATACACTATGTATGAAACAGCAAAGGAAAAATTCCTTGGAGCTGTATTGTAATACGATGTGTCAGAGTTCATTATATTTGAGTCAAGTTCACCAGTTCTAAGATAGCTTTGGCTTACCTATCTGAAGGCTCACTAAATGATTAATTGCTTCTTACAACAATTCTAAGACTTAGATATTAACTTTAAAGAAAATGCAGGTTTTTCTTCCCATGTTTTAAGAATATATTACATGTAAAGAAACTGGATCAATGATGAAATTTGATGGATATATGGATATAGATGAATATATGGATATTGATGAATATAAATGGATGGATAGATAATAGATATCAATAGATATAATAGCCATTATAGACCATTTGTAATGTTTTTAATAATGTAAAGTTCAAGCTGTGCTTTTCACATAAAAGTTTTTGAGCTAATTTTTGAGTTTACATTTTCTAAATGTATTATACCCCTGTCCTGGAAATAGCTCAAATTTGAAAATATACCATCTAAACCTGTTAAGTTCACATAGAAGTCAATGGAAGAAGTCGCTAGAACCATTTGAATATTAATTTTTTTCAGAGGGTTTCGCTGTAAAACTTGATGAGTTGGAACAATTTTAGTTTTTTAAGATGAAAACTTTAATTTGAGTTTTAGGGTGGTTAACTTTGAACTCTCTGATTAGATTTTTTTTTCATTCAACATGATATACCATAGAGAATTGAAGTTTGAAACCCTGTTCTAAATTAAAGTGACACCATAATCCTCAAATGTCTCTTGTTTAAACAAAATTACTGGGTTTTCTTTTAAAATATAATTACTTGAGTCAAACCATAGATTTTATGATGCATGACTCATATCAAAAATACATGTCAGATGCCAAACTTTCAGATTTTCTGAAATACAAAGACAATATTCAAGAGTAATGCCTGCCTAACAGGGCCTGAATTTGCTATGACAATAGACATCCAAATCATTTATACTATATGACTGTAGTTGTCTAAGAACATAAATAATGCCATTCTTAGTAATGGGCAAAACTTGCCATATGCCATACAGCTTTCATTGGTTCCTTTGTGTAAACTTACTTATGATGGTGCCTAAAGCACTGCAAAACTGTAAACCTCAGCATATATATTAAACACTTGCACCTACTCATAATCTAGAGAAAGGCATGCTTAGTGGTAAAACAGAGTCCTGTAGTTAACACCTGCCATGAGAAGTTCAGGACACACTAGTAAGCAGGCAAAGGAACAACACTCATGAACTTTACTTGCACGTGAGATGTAGATGCTCCTGTCACCATGCAATTCACTGTCATGCTAAAAACTAATAAGTTATTTTTGCGTCACCAAAAAAATTCACTAAACTTCTGAAAAATTTGTAAAACTCATTAAAAGTCTTTGGGCAGCTTTATTGTCACATAATATATTTGATTCCATGGTTAGCTTTTTCTTGTTGCATTGACTTTAATTTTGTGGCAACTTTTTTGCAGCAAAGTATATTAGCGTCTGTGGGCGACTTTTTTCTCACTCCTAAAGCTTTGTTAATGGATGTTTTCTCACTCCAAATGCATTAAAGGTAATGGTCCTTTTTTCTCAGCGAATTTTCTTCACCGCAAATCCATGTACTGTGGAAACAAATCACTTATCACTACTCCATACCTGTATACTACTAGAGAAGTTATATCAAAGAGAGCTTAAAGGAATTGTTCAGTATAAAAGTAAAAACTGGGTAAATAGATAGGCTGTGCAAAATAAAACATGTTTTCAATATAGTTAGTTAGGCAAAAATGTAATGTATAAAGGGTGGAGTGACTGTTAAGTCTAACCTAGCTTTTCAGCTCTCTTTTGTTTACACTGACTGGTTACCCTGGTTACCAGGCAGTAACCAATCAATGACTTGAGGGAGGGCCACATGGGACATAACTGTTGCTGTTGAATCTGAGCTGAATGCTGAGGATCAATGGCAAACTCACTGAACAGTTATGTCCCATGTGGCCCCCCCTCAAGTCGCTGACTTACTCAGATTTAGAGAGCTGAAAAGCAGGATGTTGTGTTGTATTCTGTTATGTGAGACATCAACTCACTCCAGCTTTTATATATTACATTTTTGGCTAACTAACTATATTAGAAACATTTTTTATTTTGCACAGCCTATCTATTTACCCGGTTTTTATTTTTACCCTGAACTGGTCCTTTAAGGGCGCAGATGGCAACATGGCTTTATGGCAGGCAGTCAGGACATGACACTTGTGCCTGGGGGGACTACATTCTGTACATCCCCAGATGTCAGTACAGGGTGCAAAGGACAGCCTCACTCTAGGATGGAAGTACGCTGAATTAAGATGCTTTTGTGACCCTTGCAGTTTCATCCAGGGACTGGGTAAATGGTGCATCTTTAGTGTCAGTAACATAGATTGTATGTGGCGTATTGCAAGGCCTAGAATTTATTTTATTTAATTATTATTTTTAATATCAGCATGTATTGAATGAGATATGTGTTAAATGCATTAAGCATTGGCACTGTCAGGCATTTGTCTTAATTTTTTTATTTCCACAAAGACAGCGCATGCTTATTACAATCATCATCCTGGCCATACCCATTTAAAGAATCAATACAAAAATTAGTTACAGATGTCTGTGCACATCACTATTCTAAATAAATATCTGCATTACTCAAAGGAATAAGAAAATATCAAAAATTGGAATTACCATTTCATATGAGATATACAAAAGGACTGACTAATAATTTCCTATCTTTCAAATATAAGTTCAAATACAAAGTCATTTTAATACATTCTTGTAAAGCTGATTTAGCCATTTACAAGTTATTTTCTTGAGACCCCAAATAGCCAGAGTTAACCATTAATGTTAAGAGTACAACCTATTTATGCAGTAATTTCTATAACTATACATTGCATGAACACGAGTTTAACTGTTAGGATTAATTATACCATAAATAAATTATCATAATGAAATAAAGAGAAATCTGTGTTTCTTGTGTTGATGGAATTCAGACACTAAATAACAGCAGAGTGTCTTGGTGTCCAGCAATATCACTATGTACACTTAGGATTCTTTATCTGTGTCGTTAAAGGACACCTTAGAATTCATTTTTACCCACGGACATGGTTCTTCCGTAAGAAGAGATTTCCTCTGTGCTCCATAATTGTTTCATTATATGCACTTTGTGATACTCTAACCATTATATATTTTAAACCTTTATTTTGTTTCACTGTCATCTAGCTGAGGGAAAGTGAATGGACTGTTGCCGTCTGTAAGAGGTCTAATGGCACACAACACTTCGGAAGGCATCAGGGGAATTTAAACTGTGAAATACTAGAAAATATCCCCACAGAATTTTGAAATGATGAAGAGAGAGAATAGGAGAACGACACACAATTATTTCATTATTCCTAGGTTGGAATGGCTTTGGGCAGTTGAAAGTGGTAAACATGACCTTATTTCTTCATAAAGAGTCAGGATGGCAGTGCTTTTAAGTCTGAATTTCCAATCTCCTGTCAATTTACTATTAAACTTTTTTCTAGTGTAGTTCTTTGTAACCATTACATCATATATCTTATTGCATTTATAATACAATGATGAGATCTTCACTTCACATAAGATAAAAGTAATTCAATATGAATATTTGATGGGTCTATCAATTATTTACTTTATACATATTGTTATAATCTTGGCCATAAAACAAAGTAGAATGGTGGTTTTGTTTGAAAAAGGAGGACCATATTATTGCACGATTGTCAAGTTTTTCAGGTTCCAAAGCAACTCCATTAACTAACTTTGTAAAAGTGGCAGACTTTACTTGTGAATTAAAAAAAATATGATTTTAGGAATAAATACAAAATGTATATATTTATGATAGCTTTCAATTAATGATGAATTAATCCCTTGTATCTGCTATAAAAATACAGAGTTGTGCGGCAGGGTTGGCAGGTGCCATCCTCCGCTGCTTCAGATCCTGTTCTGTTAGGTCACAAACACAGACCATGCAGGACCATGCATAGCTGAAGCCCATTCTGAACTAGGTTTAACTGAGTGTGCTCCAGCTGGTGAGCTCTGACAGAAGAGGACCAGAAAGGAGATCCAGATGATTTTTTTGCAGGTTTAAAAATATAGACAGTTTTGATAAAAACATTTGGTACAGGAAAGGGGGCTTGCAGAGAGGATGGAGTTTTTGGGGAGGTTTTCATTCTCCTTTAAGAATATACTATACATCATAAGTGAATATTAAAAGATTAGTCAAATGCTTAAGATTAGCCAAAATACTGTACTGAGCATTGGATGTCAGTTTTTCATTTGTTTTAACTTGCTTTCTCGCCTTGTATCTTTGTAACTCTGACCGCTCTGACCCTATGCCTGGCCATATGGCGCTTACAACCCTCTTGATGGCTAGTGTCCCTAACACTCACTCCAACTATGACATGGAGGAACCAGTGAAAACTAACCCAAGGAGCACATTTCCCCCCTCTCTTAAAGATGACAATGGCATTACTCCTTTTGATGTAAAACTGGCACTGCAGATATAACTGTAAAGGGTGCTGTGAACATACAGTTTGAGCAACAGAAATATTTTTGTCACTAAGTTTGTGATATGTTTTACTAATTCTCCCATGCTCAATTTTTAATATCCAAATCTAAATTTCATCCTGTCAGAAGAAAATAGTGGCAATATGAATTGTCTAAAAATAATTTTAAGTAGTGATGGGCGAATTTATTCGCCTAGGTCGAATTCGCGGCGAATTCCCGCGATTCGCCGCTGGCGAATAAATTCGTGAATCACCAGCGAAATTTCGCTTGGCGAAAATTCACTGAAAACGAGTCGCGCGTCAGTCGCGCGTCGTTTTTGATGCGACGAAAACGACGCGCGACAGACGCGCGACAAAATTGACGCGATGCACGACAAAATCGTCCCGCGACTCGTTTCGCAAATTTTTCGCCGTTTCGCGAATTTCTCTACAAATTCGCGAAAAATTCGGCGAAGCGAATCTCGGGAGATAAGCCCATCACTAATTTTAAGCCTGCGTGTTTGTGTGCGGGTGGTACACTTTTTTTTTTTTCCCTCGGTAGAATTAGCAAGAAGTTTTGATGTATTCACTCTTCAATGAAATCTTGGCAAGCTGGCCTTTGCGTATAATTTTTCTTTATTTTGATATTTTTTTGTGTTTAAAAAGCTGTGTAAATACGCTATTTAGAATGACACTCACATGTAGTGGTTACCTTATCCCTTTGACTAACAATGATGAGATTCCTGTCATGCTTTACCTCTCCTACAGAGCCACTGATAGGATTTTTTGAAATCCTATTATTGGTTGCACTGTCGTGGTCTCAGATGGGACTTTCAATCAAAAAGGCAATCAGAAGGTTATGCATCTGTGAGTTAAACTACAAAAAAAACCTCTGTGCAGCTTTAATATGCCCAAAATTACTGTAATATTTGCTAGAAGGAAAACGTGATGCAATAAAATGTAATTCGGTTGAATAAAATAAATATTCAAGCTAATTGTATTCTAAACAGTAGCTAATTTGAAATGTATTTTAATGAAAAATATTTTATCATCCTTTTACAAAAATTTTTAGTTGGAATGAGCCACTAAATCCTTGGAGGTTAAATGTATGTAACAGATATGAATGTGATTCTGCTAGTGGGACACAATGATATAACCTTTATATTGAGAATGCAAAATAACTGGTGTGTCCTTCCCAGAACAAAATTCTACTTGGCTTTCCAGAGTGCAGCAAATTATATTTAATTCAAGGATAATAAATAATATGCTGATAACATTTTCAAGCTTCCATTATGGCAAACATAGCACATATTTTTAAATATTCTGTATTCATTTTACACCACAAAAAATAATTTTACATAAAAAAAAACGTAATGCTGGTAGAAATTGTCACCATTTTTATAAAGCAGCAGGAACTCGACAAACTGAAGTAGAAAGTTATCATATCCTTCCTTCTTGGAGTATCCTTTCTCCATTTTTTTTTCAGTTTGTCCTACCTAGGATTTGCTGAACTAGAACAGTGTCTGATTTGGCAGCACTCTCCTTGTACAATTCTCCACCAGGATAAGATTATAACAGTTTTTTGCTTCACACCTACAGGATCTAAGGTCACATCATCCTTCCATATCAATGAAGACATCATTTTACCATAATTTTTGTCCTTCTCCTACCAACAACACGAAAAAGAGCTTCACAGGCTTGATCCAGTGAGAGCACTTAAATTCTACTTACACAGAACAGCTGACTTCAGGAAATCTTATTCATTATTCATTCTTCACAGTCCTAACAAACAAGGCTCTTCAGTAGTGATGGGCGAATTTATTCGCATGGGGTGAATTCCCACGAAATAAATTTGCGAAACGCCAGCGAAAATTCGCAAAAAAGAACGAGTTGCGCGACTTTGACGCGACGCGTCAAAAACGTGCCGCGACTCGTATTGCAAATTTTTTTGCCAATTCGTGAATTTCGCGGCAAAGCGAAACGAGGTCGATTCGCCCATAGCTACTCTTCAGCTTCCTAAAGATCCATAGCAAGATGGATAGTTGCGGCTGTTTCCCAGGCCTACAAATCCAAAGACAGAAAACCATGTTTTTCTATCATGGCTCACTCCACAAGGAAGCTTAGTGCTTCTTGGGCGTTTCAGAACATGGCCTCACCAGAAATGACCTGCGCTACTTCGTCCTCACTGCATACATTTTAATAGATCTCTAAGTTAGATGTTCTGATCTCTTCAGAGGCAGTATTTGGCAGGAAGGAACTACAAGCAATGGTAGCTGGTATTTAACTTCAAGAGACTTTGTACACTGCTGACCCTTTTTCGATGGCTTTGGGACTTCCCCAGTCTTCCTGTACTGACAGATAGGACTGCCCTATTAAGGAGATTTTATTGCCTGAAAAATATTTTTATAGCAGGCCCGTACTGTCAGTGCAGCATCCTGTCCATTTTTGGGGTGCCAATTTTTGCTGCTCAACATTATGTAAGGATAGTTAGATATGTTTGTTTTCCACCAGTATGCTTCTTACACAACTGGAGGAAGAGGACTAGACTCCAAGATGGAGGGAGGGGATAAGTTTTTTCTTTAGTTTGTCCTGTCACCAGGAAGAGCAACATCATAGCCAGTTGTGCTGTACTGACAGTATGGGCCTACTAGAAAAAACTTTTCAGGTAAGAATATCTTTTCTGCACCATTTGTTACAACACTTAATAAAACTGCCCTTTGGTTAGAATTGGAAAAGAAAGGGCCAAAAATATGCCCCTGTTCATTATTTATTAGTATCATGCCATAAAATTGATATTTTGCTATCAAATTAGCAGCAGGTGTTAGAAGCCCCTGCTTATTACCTATGTCTCTTCTTTGTTCTTTTAATGTTGTAACACTTTTTGTGGCCCATCTGGCACACAGATAGTTAAGCGCCTCCAGCTACGGCATAAGCATGGGTTACACTGCGACTTTACACATCAGGGCAGGGCTTTCGCAATGTGGAAGCGATCCCTTTAAGAAGCGGTTGAACTACAACCCACAGGCACTGTACACACACACAGGGAAAAACTTGGGCACCAGGAGGTTCTTGGTGAAAACAGTAACTGGGTTTATTAAACATATGCACAAGGCAATGGACCTCAGGTTTACTCACACAGAAGCGAATGATGAGGAATTAGGATATGACATCCACCACATCATATCAGAGGCAGGTTTACAGCAGTAGTACAGACATCCAGCAGGCATTTGCAGTTACACGATCCCTTCCCTCCTGGAAGTCCACAGGGAAAGTAGCCTCTACCCTCACAGTCCCTCCTCACTGAGGTCCCTGCACTCAGGTTTTCAAAACCCGTGGGAAGCTACTCCCTCCTGCAAATCCTCGTTGGAGTTGAGCTACTCATGCTGCTAAACCTCACTACCTCACTCTCCTAGAGAGTCTATCACACAAACTCCCCTAGGATAGCTAATACTCATTCACGGGATTTCCTGGTTCCCGACTTACCCACCAAAGGTATCACCTCCCTTTGGGGTCACTTCAAAGCATCAGGCCTTTCTGTACCCAGGTCCCCCCTGGGCACACCCTGCTGGATCACATCCAGAGGCCAAAGAGGAAGCTGCCCCTCCCTTCCCAGCATTATGTAGCAGTGTGACAGGGAGGTGCCACTACACTTCTGGGCCAATGATTTCAGGTATTACACATAAACAGCAGCATAGGCTTCTGCCTAGCAACTAACAGGGTGGGGTTTTAAAGCTATAGGAATCTAGTATTCCTATAGATCCCTACATGGTAATTATCTTTCTTATTTTGGCCTTAGGACAGTCATGTAATGCAACACTTTTATAACAAGTGATGGGCATTCAAACCAATGTTCTCCACCTTAGAGCAGTGCTCTATGAAGCTAATTTGTCATAGGGTGTGCTGGATTGCTGTATAGCAGTGATCCCCAACAGTGGCTTGTGAGCAACATGTTTACCCGAACCTCTTGGAAATTACTTGTGTTGGCCTCAAAGCAAGTGCTTATTTTAGCATTCCAGCTTTAGTTGGATAAAAACCAGATGTATTGCTAAACAGAGCCTTCCATGTGTTGCCAGTCCATATTGGGGCTATCAAATGGCCAATCACCACCCTTATTTGGCATCTCCAGGATCATTGATCATGCTTGCTTTGCTTTGTAACTCTTTCTTTTTACATTTGAATGTGATTCGCGTTCAAAGGTTGGGGGACCCCTGATTTAAAAGCTTGGTAGGTGTTAAGAGACCCATTTATCATTCTAATTTTAACAATTTTAGTGGTTTTTGAAACTAC
>CM044437.1:45454526-45476598 GCA_024363595.1 Xenopus borealis
GCAGAAAAAAATTTGATCACCTCTAAAAATCTTAATACCTAAAAAAAAAAAAATTAGTTCTATAGGATCAACGCAGCTCCCATTGACTTCTATGGGAACTCGAATGCTTTTACTTTTGTATTAGTATTTGGTATGTCTCCTGAGAAAGCATGACATTCCATGTGAAACACGTCGAGAAAAAGGACAATTATGCTACATGAATTGGGGTTGATCCATTATGCAGTGCTGTTGATTTTATGAACTTTGTGAGTAATCATATTGAGTTTTTTACCTTTTCAATAATAAATTTGTATTGGACATCTGGTGCTATATTATCCCTTTATGTAGTGAATCCAGAAGAGTTCTATACCTTTGGATGTTGTTTGGCCTTTAATTACCAGGCATCTGGTTAGTAGGTGTTAAAAGGACACCACTCAACTGCAAGTTTTATTAAAAATTGCACTTTATGTAGTTATAGTTTACATTTTACACTATAAAGGTGTGTTGTACTTTATATATTTTTATAGAGGTTACTGTATAAGGATTTTCATGTATATTTGTGCTTCCCTAGAGAAATATATGCTTTTGTGTGGTTCCAGCAAAGTGGATGGTTAAGATGGAGCTGCAATCACTATAATTTATTCCCACTGCCTGAATAAACTTTTTTTTTTATGTATTAGAGTTTTTAGTGGTTTTTACACTTAACATATGTCAAATATGTTTTAGAGAAAAAACACAATTCAAGAAAAAAAATAGAAATCCAAACAAAAGTAACTGGCCCCATAGACTTAAGAATCATAAAGCTTTGGCTGAGGAAACAGAAATGAGAGCACTATGTAAAAGTTGTAAAACTGTCTATAAAAAACCTATATTGTGTGTGCTACAGTATCACAATACCACAAGTAACATAGTTATTTAATTAATATTGGTATCATTATTAAAGTGGACCTGTCACCCAGACACAAAATTATGTATAATAAAAGTCCTTTTCAAATTAAACATGAAATCCAATTTCAAATTTTTATTAAAGCATTCATAGCTGTTTTAAGATCATTTAAAAATCTCAGCTGTCAATCAAATATTGTCTGCCCCTCCTCTATGCCTTAGGCATATAGGCGGCGCAGATAATTACTTTCACTTTCCATTCAGCACTTCCTAGAAGTCACTGCTCCCCACACATTCCCCCAGTTCTCTTAACCATTTAATTGTGTAGCCGGGACATGGGGATAGATATCAGGTCCCCCATTCTGGTGTACAAACAAGATTCTGAGATGATGCAAGGCTTGCCTTAATGACAGTGTCCACAAAATGGCTCCTGCCTGCTTGCTATAATTATGAATTCCCAGACTGAAGAAAACAAGATTAAAATAATTTATATAGTGTAATTAATGTTAATTTTGCTTGACTAATTTGATAAAATATGATTTTGAATTTTTTTTGGGGTGACGGGTCCACTTTAAATGACAAATTACAAATATAATTCCACTGGCATGCCTCTTCTTTTGAAGTAGTTATTTGGTGTTTCCAAATGACATGAGACAAATAAATTATTTATAAAAATATATTTCACCAAGTATTAAACAGTACAGGAGTTTCTCTGAATACAATACACGGAGTAAATAAACAAATGATAATATAGCTTCAGAGTAAAGTAGAAAATTAAAATGATCTGCATGTGATACGTATATTTATCATACATTTTCTACTGGTAAATTTAATATGTTTACAGCCACTAGTGTTGCTGTTGTGTGCAAGTGTTTCTGTGCATAACTATTCATATCATAGAAAGGAAATGTTAACATAATCACTTAAATGATATACACACTGATTTTCGATCTAAAACACTTGATAACTACAAGCTTGATTCTGTCACTGTACAGTGTATTGTGTAAAACTCTAAATTCTAAATATTCACATGAACCTGTTTACTCCCATATGTTTGTGCTTGTAATAAAAAAAAAACACAATATATCATACTGTAGTTCATAACGAAATATAAAACTGACAAATTCTCTCAGAAAAAAGGTTTCTGTCTTACCAGCCTTTTAAATGCAACTACTCAGACACAATGTTCATTTTTAAAGGATGAGAGTAATATTTTCCCAATGAATTTTCCCAATAAAATGTATGCCTTTTACATTTAACATAGATATACATGAAAAAAAGTTTGTAAACTAACAATTTATATACAGTGATAAAACATTTTGGGCCTGGTTTACTAAAATGGGTGCAAAAGTGCAAAAATTGGTGCAATACCTCATGGTTTTGAATGCACAATGCAGCACTCATTGCCTCATCATTGTGCTCCCTACAACACATTGTTCTAGCTGCTAGCCTTGAGCAATAAGCCAATGTAACAATTTTTCATAATTTATGCACAAATTGTGTTTCTCATACCACAGTTAATGACTAGGTACAATAGCACAAGAGTCTAAACAAAATTGCCACTTAACCGTACAGGGACATTGTGCAAGTGCTCCCTTTATGACATTTTTTATGGATATTAATTTAACCCATGTATACTTAGCCCTGTTTCCATTGTTAGTAAAAGAGGCCCGTAATCTTTTAAATGCCATAAAAAGAAACAAATTAGGATTTTTGATGTTAACAGATAAATAAGCTTAAGAATAGTAACATTTGAGTTTTTGTATCTTTTTTCTCAGTTTGCATTTTGTTGCAATTCTCTGTAGGTGTTGGTTAGGATTCGCATGTTGCCTCTTCTTGTGTGCCCAGTTCTCTAGATCAGTAATTCCAGTCCCATTAATGAAGACCAAATGTAAATTTTTCTTTTAAGGCTCAACAATGATATGTAATTGGTATGCACAATGTAATGCCATTGCACAATGGAAGCTAGTTGGGAATTAAAATATCAAAAATTCATCAGAAGACCAAATATTGCTTTAGTAATACGTGGTTGATCCCCCTTTTTTTTTTCTTCATTTTTTTGTCAAAAAATCTTGCAATAGACTACATTGGTAGAAGACATTATGACAGAGTACATTCCTTTATATCCTCTAGCTTTACACTACATTCCAATGTATGTTCTTTTATTTATTTTTTTCCAAGATATCCCAGAAGTCAAACTCCAGACACAATGTTGGTCCGTGTGAATACTGAACATCCAAAGACTTCTAGATACTTCACAAACTGTACTTTATACTCCACAAGACTGACCCCCTAATGTACACATTTTTTGGTTCAACGTTACAAGGTAATTGATTTTTTTAGATGACTGGTTCTAATTTGTCTCTAAAACAAGTTGCCCACATTTGTCATAAATAACAATGACCCTAAAATATTACAGAATTTGAGTTTGTATGGGCTGCAAAAAGTTGGCTCATTGTCAAGTTTCTCTGTCACTTTCTCCAACTGAGTATAGTTCTCCAAGTCTTTTAAAACGAGGACCCCAATCAGTAAGGTAGTCAAAATTTTGATCTGAGTCTGATGCTGAAGACTCCAAAGAGCTAAGTGAACCTGCCACTGATCCTCTTCCTTCATATCCGTAAATCTGAATGGAGTCATAGGGAGGAGCTGTGGGATCATTATCAGCTTCATGGAGCCGCACATTAATAAATTCATCCACATCAACACCGTTGGGAGTAGATGTATGTCCTTGTCTGGGCATAAACTGAAAATCAGGTTTAATATCCTTACGAGGCAAGTATCCATTTAGCCCATCAGGATTTTGTAAAGTTGCGATGTCAAAAGCTTCTGTATCTTCTTCTCCACCACCTTCATCATCATAACGAATTATATTTTCCCTAACATCCTCATCATCCTTAATAATAAGAGGCTCATTTTTATGCCTTCTAAGAGTCACAAAAAGTACCACGATAACTGCAAAACAAAAAGCATGAGCTTTAATACATACATAAAATGTATAAATAAATACAGTGTGTTCCACTTGAACCCAGGGAAAATGTATGCACATATTAATGATTTTACCTTTTTGAGGCGGAATCCATCATAAACTAAAATTACAAAACATTTACTTTTATTTTTGTGTGTGTCCTTCACGTATCTTGGCTATTAGTCCTTAGCCTAGTTTAGACACTGTTTTGAGTATTTTTTGTTAAATATTGCAGGTTTTAATAATGATACAGATTAAAAACATTTCTGTATCATTCACTCATCATATGATTCTGTAGATGCTTTCAAAAGGGGCTTGGATGATTTTTTTGGACAGATGTAATATCAAAGGCTATTTTGATACTAAACTCTACAGTTAGTAAATCTATGGGCATAAATGGTTTGTGTGAAAGAGTGTAGGGTGTGTGTGTGTGTGTGTGTGTGTGTGTGTGTGTGTGTATGCGTATGCTGGGTTTTAATTTGGAGGGTTGAACTTGATGGACTTTGTCTTTTTTCAACCCAATTTAACTATGTAACTATATGTTCCAATTTCTAAGACAGAAAATAAGTTTCAGTCCCAAATGTTACTCTAAATCACCTATAACATGGACTTACAGTGTGTGTAAGAGAGCAAATAGGCATTCTTTAAAGGCATCACTAGCCTACAGGCCACTCCACATTTGATTTATTTTTTCCTAGGAGTAACTACTTCCTCCACAGCAAGTCTTTGACCAATGATTTGATATTGAACTAACACTTAGGGGCAGATTTATCATTGGTTGAATTTTGAATTTAAAAAAATTCGAAATTCGACCATATGAATAAAAGGGAAGTAAAATCCTTCGAATTTGACCATTGAATTTGAAGGATTTTACCGCAATTCAATTCGATTAAATTAAAAAAAATTTGATCGATCAATCGTTCGAAACGATTGTTTCGAATGATTTAATCGATCAAATTTTTTTTATTCGATCAAAATCGAATCGAATGATTCCCAATTCAATAGCTTGGTTCTGGCGAAGTAGGTGGTTGAATAAAAAGGGGAAGTAATTCGACCATCGAATAGTCAAATTTGCCTAATTTGCATATTCGAAGATTCAAATTTATTTAAAATTCGATCAAACTTAGTGAATTTAGTAAATCTGCCCCTTAACGCAGTCAAGAAAAATGCCCTCTAACTTAATATTTTGGAGATAGTACTTTTCTCTTGATGCACAACCATTACAAACCTATAATTTATCAAAAAACAAATAATCAGTATTGTCTGGACTCAATTTTACTGACTGATCAAATCATTTAGCCATAGATAATAAACTATCTCATTCCCCAGGGCTTTAGTGTTCGGCATGCCAAACTAACCAAAATAATGACAGGTCTTGGATTCTGAATCACACAGAAAGCTATAGAAAATGTAAAATAAAATTCAGTACAGAACTGATTCACTTTTCCTGGAACAATATCATTAAAATTAGATGAATCAATAATGGATCTATTTTACCCATTTTTGTTAACAGTAGATAATCTCCCACCTCTTCAAAAGTAAGTGCAGTTACCATATGCAGATATGTCATGTCATGTTTTACAGAATCTTTAAGTCAAAAAGCACCTGGACTTTCAGTGCAAAGTAGTTGAACTGCAGAAGCCACTCAGATGACTGGAAATGTGTTCAAGAAAACTCTAAAAGTCCATTTGGCTTTTGACTTCATTCTACTAGATACTGTATTGTTAGGATACATTCCAACCTCCCAAATTAAAAATAAAGCCCTTCTGAGATGAGGCAAAAAAATTGTCCAGCTGCAGTAACACATAATAACAACATGGTTCAGTAGTGACCCGCTGTTGGTTACTGTAGGCAGCTGCTTAATTCATTAGATACCCCTCCAAGGTTATTAACGGACTTCCAGGCCTTAAAAAAAATAGAATAACTTCCTCACTTTTTCTTTCACTTTTTTCTTTGTGCCTAGTGCACACATAGATATAAAATTTTATTGTGTGTGTCAAGGAAAATACATACCAAGAAGAAGAACAATACATGCCAAAATGGCTATCAAAGCTCCCATACTGAGTCCAATGGGAAGGACATAAGCTTCGGCATTACATGACTGCACAACACCATCATGACTGCAACCACAGACCCTTATGGTGAGAGTGCTGGTACTACTCAAGGGGGGATTGCCGTTGTCACTTATTATAATTGGTAAGAAGTATACTTCTTGCTTTAGTCGATTGAAACCATTATGTCTGGCAAGTACACTAAGAGAATTATCTGAAAAATAAAAGAAAGACATATAATCAATGAAAAATATGTTCTTTAATAACAGTCTGAAATAATACATTAGTATAAAAGTACACATTTTGCCATTCTCTTTACAAGAGAATGATATTTTTAATGTTTGGATTAGAACATTCCTACAGCTAAGCTGGCTTTATAAATGAGAGATTTCTTCCTTAGGAATATCATTTTAAAACTAGCCATTGAGCTTTTAGTTTGCCTTGCTAAGCTTGCATATCTTGATCACAGCTAATGAATATGGGCTCAGCATAAGTAATGACAAAATAACACCATGGAATAAATGCTCTTTTATAAATTATATCAACAATATCAGTCTATTTCCAATAATTTGATTGCATTTCCATTTATAAGCACAAATCATGAGTTTCTTTTAATTTAGATAAAATATTTCCCAAAATGTGCTAGAATTCTAATGCACCCACATCCACTGATCATTATTTCATCTGTCTTATTAACCTTATAGCAACAGTGACAGTAGGATTTAATGATTTATACTCTCTGGCAATACACACCAGTGTGGTAGACCTTTTGGTTCATGAATGTGTCAAGATTAGACAATTTGGTAATCTCAGCATAATAAAGAAACTCTTTTAAGTGATATGGAGAATAAAAGGGAAAAATACTTGGGACCGGAATACCAAATATCCAATGCGAGATGTTAAATGGAAGATCAGATTTTCTAACGAGGTTCAGGGAGTAAGGTATATGCAGTGAAATTCCCCAAGATAACATAGAACTATATTAACTAATCATACCAACATCCCCATAACTATTTTTCTGTCTTCAAGTTATACCAAGAGTAGGGGGGAAAATTTAAAATTGCCATTTGTTTTCAAAGCATGACCTGTTGATATTTGCCAGAAATATTCTTGTGGGTGTGGGGTTATAATACTGGAAGTTTGTTTTTTAACATTGAATTCAATTAATTGCTTTTTGCTACTCTGTAATGTTATTAGGCCTCTTCTACTGTTTGCAAAGAGAGTACAATATCATTAAGTCAATAGACAGCAGAACATTTTCAATATTAAGTATTATACACTTTAAACCTTTCACTGTAACCTCTACCTTGACGTTGAGAATTATATTAACTGCCCATATTAATATTTGATTTTGTCGTTTTATGTGGTTATGGAATGTTTCTGTTCTTTGAAACTCACACTTTTTATTGTTTGATAATGCCAACTATAACTTTTCTTTCTATTTCAAGCCCTTGTTCACTATTTACATTTTGCTAGTACCATAAGGTACCAAAAATAAAAATATATAAATATATGTATATGTAAAATATATGTAAATTGGGTGGTCATATAGCAATAATCATATCCAACAATTATTTCTTTTGCCTTTTCCATTTGTATGATGTAAATAATAGAATGCCTGACCTGACTCAGATTTAAAATCTTTGGCTTTTTTAATAACACGTCATACTAATAGAGCAATCAGGGTCAATACAATAATAATAAATGCAAAATAAAGTTACATTAAGGATTAAGTGCTGTGTGTTAGAGACAAGAGAAAGCAGGTACCCTGTTTTTTAGTGTAGGGATGGGCGAATTTATTCGCCAGCAGCGAATTTGCGGCAAATTCCTGCAATTCGCCAAACACCCGAAAAAAGTTGCGCGCCGAAAAAAATGACTAATCTGCCTAGATTCACCCATCACTACTTACAAGTCAAGTGGGTGGGTAACTCCCTTTGGAGACTATGGGCATCATTTTTGTGGAGATACTTGGAAAAACTTAACTCATCACTAGTTGTCACTGCCTCATAAGTGTCTGTATGAGTTAGGTGGTGTGCAAGTTATGTATGAGGTGGCCATTAACTTTATCTTTGAAGAGTCTGAGTTCTTAGTCTTAGTTGATGCTTATAAAAAGCTTAGATTGAAACTACTGACAATAAGCAATGCAAACTTATGTTTTACCTAATATTTCCTGAGTTTGCTAAGGCATAAACTATAACAGCATAAATGAAATAAAGCAGATTTTACAGTCCAAATATACAGTAAATTTAGCCTGTTGATAGATCTGGCCAAATTACAATAACTGTGTATGAGAGATTACAGAAAGGTATCTATGAACATAAATTCCATAATATAATTCTTCCAAATGTACACGCAGAAATATGCTGCTTAAAGATATCAAGGACAAACCTACACTTTAAACTGGTTCACATTAAATCCAAATGTAAATTGGTTGTAAGCATCACAGGTTTTATGTTGTCATATAGGCTAGATATCTGCTTTATGCCAACAGCAAGCTATTAGGCAGGGCACAAACATCTGAAACTGAGCAATGGTCCAGAAAATATCTTTATTGGAAGAAAGATGTATGCCTGTCAGACGGTGTCTGAAAGTAGGCTAAAGGTAGACTAATCCTGTGAAAGTGACAGCACAGTAAGCAAGAACTATCTTGAGCAATTTGTTTGAAGAAATGACTAAGCAGAAAAAAAGATGACCTTAACACAGTCATCAGCACTGGCAGTTGCATCAAATCCAACATAAATGAATGGAACAACACAGAAGCATTTCTTGTACTAGTATCGATGTGCGTACACAATAAATGGCATAGTTATGAATGCTCTTGATTTTTGATGTGCTGTGCAGGGTGGCAACATTAAATGGTAACGCACACTAGTGTTTTATACACAATCCCCATTGGTCTAGCTACTCAAATATAAAATCTTACTCAAGGACAAATTAACTCTTGTATCCACAAAGTGGCTTAAAATCCCACCCTTTGAATGCCTGCACTGGTGCCAGCGTTTCTGTATTTTTGCACTGGCACAAAATAAATACCTCTGCTATTTCAAGCCTAGTCTTGGATGTGAGTGTTGGTTTCCCTGCACACACAGACATTCTACCCTATTTTATAAGCAAGGTGAGTGATTGCAATGGTATATAAAAAGCCAGGGTATGTACCAAGGTAGTCTGGTGTATGCTAAGGAAAGCTCAAAACCTGTTTTATATATTGAAATTACTTTGTTTAGCTTTACTCCAGTTCAGTGGTTCCATACCAGAAATTAATTCACAATAAAAAAATATTGGCCTCTTTAAAACTGATTTAATTTCTCTAATTGCTTATGCAGTCCACGTAATGCAGCCAGGGGCCTTGTTGACATTGCCTGTTTAAATGATGAAATAACAGAGCCTGTGTTATCCACTTCAAATGTGTTTTGACAAAGCCTTCTGTAATACTACAGTGTAAGTTCTTGTTGAGATGTGAGTTATTCTGCCTTAATCAAATATCAGGAGCAAAGTAAACAATCAGACCAAGAAACAGGAGGCAAATATTTGTGCTAATGTTTAACAGAAAGCACTGTCCTAACTCCATATAAGAAAAAAACAGGGTATATTCAACTACCTCTTTTCAGGCAGCCACCATTCACTTGGGCATAACCACTTTATCAGCAAGTAAGACAAACACATTTTGTTGAAACGTAATCTGCAGGTTTTACAGAATATATGATATACAGACTGCACTGGGTCCTGTGTTGTCTTATAATATAATGTGGATTTTATAGTTTTTGTATTGTTTAATGAAAACTTTCTCCAACTCTGCAGAACCAGTGGCTGCTGCAAAATATCCTCCACATAGAATCCCAGTAAATCTGGCTCCATGATCTTTGTTCCTGTAGCTGGATTTGGGAACAGTAAAAAGGATGTAAAGGCAAAAATAAAATCCAATACAAATCTCTACACAGTCTTTGACTGCTCCACAGAGAAATAAAGCTGTTTGAGTTATGCAAGGGGCTCCCCCTGCTGTTCATAACCATGATTGTTTTTCTGCAGAGCAGTTAGAGACAGTCTGACAATCCCTATCCACAGAAGTTAATGAAGGGAGAATTTTACTGCATACAGTCAGGTTTCTTAGAAAAACGGTACACATTTTTTAATTAAAGTATATTGGAGATAGGTTTCTTTTTCATTAAAGAAGTAAAAATGGGATTTTATTTGTTTGCCTTTACTTGTCCTTTAAGCTCAGTGCATATATCTTGCACACACCCAGTGCTAATGTCACATTATATCAAATGGGAATGGATACACTTGGAAAGTAAAATTTTTGGGGACTTTTGTGAAGTGCACATTTATATCACACATACAGACTGAAAAGATAAATCACTGTGCTGCCATGCGCCCTCGCACGTACACAAACAGGTCAGTTTTATGAGAAGCTAGTTGACCAACACAAAGGGGCATATTTATTATGTGGTGTAAAAAAACTGTGGTATAATACACCATACATAATCGGGTTTCATCAAGTGAAAAACATACATTTTTTTACGCATTTTTTCTTAGAGTGGAAGCAATGCAAAATGGTGGCAAATCTGCAGTTTTCAAGGTGTAAAATAAAACACACAATGATACATTTGTCATTTATTTTACACTGCATTTGACACCATTTTTTGTCAGATTTCATTTTACATAGCATAATATGCCCTTAAGGTTTTGGACTGCATGACAGCCCTGCCAACAAAATACAATGCTTAAATAAACTTAGACCTGTTATTTTTTTAAATCTATTATATGTATACTTTACCTACTGTTTCTGTTTTCTAATATCTTGTAGGCCTGACATGGTTAAATGTAAATGGCACGTCATAACACACCTTTTATCTATAACATTGCTATATTTGGTCAGTTAAGAAACTCTACCCTTCAGTAAAAATATTGTTTCCCATTTCCCATGAATGTTCTCTTTTGATTTGTTGTTTTATAGCTGAATTCCATACTTAACTAGTTTTTATATTGATTTAACTTAGTCATTTGTCAAATCCTTTCCCTGATGAAGAGGACATTCTAAGTCGTATAAAGCTGTCATGATGATAACATATTTTTCAAAATACACTTCCAGTAACCTACTTGCTAGAACCACTATCAATGAAAAGGGCCTGAGGGAAATTCACTTAAAAAATAATAAGTATAATGAAAATAACAAAGAATGTCAGCATGTATTGCCTTGCTTGTCTTGCTGACTGCTCATTGAAAGTAGCTTTTTCTATGCTGTTTTAAAACAGCTAAACATGTAATAAATATAGTTGCACAAACATACAATTTACACTTATTTTGGTATTGCTTTGATGCATCATTCCTTCACTGTTTTAGGGTTCTTACACACGAGCGTTTTTAGCTGCGCTCCCCTGCGTTCCGTTATGCTGCGTTCAGCCTCAGGGAAGCACAGGTATAGACGCACTCAATGCTTTTCAATGGGGCTGTACTCACACGAACCCACGTAGGCGCCGAACGCAGGTTCAGACGATACATGCTGCATTTTTCCTGCGTTTGGCGCCTACATGCGTTCGTGTGAGTACAGCCCCATTGAAAATCATTAAGTGCGTCTATACCTGCGCTTCCCTGCGGCTGAATGCAGCAAAACGGAACGCAGGGGAGCTCAGGTAAAAACGCCCGTGTGTAAGGGCCCTTATGCTGTTTTCTCTAGGTTTATAATGCTCCAGTATTTTCATGGAGGCTTACTAAATGACAATTCTATATTTAAGTACTTAAAGGAAATTCCTACTCCCAAGCTTTTATTAATAAAATTCCATCTGGAAGTATTATATGTAAGAGTTTTCTCTCTTGACAGGCTACATTTCCTGATTTAAAGTGACTTATTTGAATGATATATGTTTGGTGCAACATGGGATTCAAATGACTTCCACTTTTAGGTAGAAATGGACAGTTTTACTTATGAAAATCCTTGGAGTCTATATAAAGTTTATATAAAGTTATTTTAAATATTTGTCATGCCGTATCTTTATAAATGTATTTATCAATTTAGGTTTATCAGGTAGCATCATCTACTTGTCAGTTTTTTGAAAACAATCAAAATTGAAAGTGATGGACTATTATACCTGGGCAAACTTTGGCTGCAAAACTTTTTTTTTTTGTTTTTACTAATTTCTGCATGAAGCTGAGATACTGTAAGTCATAAAACCTTCCCTAAATCTGCTCCCTACTCATTTTTAACCTCTGCTCCTGATCTTTTCTCATATTTCCATTATAACTCCGTGGCACTTTCTTTAAATGTTAATTTATTCTGCTTTTCATAATACATATTGTTCCAGTTGTAACATAGTAAGGACTTGTTGCCAGTGTATGCCTGCCTTTTTCAGAATAGTAAACTATTGGCAATATTTGCTTGCCTGTGACTCCCACTCCCCCTTTACTTTTTTCTGTACCCCTATTCTAAAGATTAAAAAAAAAACCTTTCCCAAATCTGAACCGTACTCTGCTCAAGGTTTTTTTTTTTCAAAAACATAAATAAACACACACATATATATATATATATATATATATATATATATATCAACAAAAAAGTCCAGACCACATGTGAAGGTGAAAAAGAAATTTTTACCAGATTCTGGCAGTGTGCAAACAAACAAACAAACGACGTTTTGGAGCTCCCGCCCCTTTTGTTGATATATATTGTTTGCCTACGAGAGTGGGCTAAGTCTGGGACGGGTCTAGCACTCCACTCCAGTTTGTACGTGTATATATATATATATATATATATATAGATATATATATATATATATATATATATATATATATCTATATATATATATAGATATACAGTAGATATATGAGATCCTCTGCACTCATTATCAATATATTAAGGACATTGACACATTTTGTTCTTTAAGCTACTAAAAATGCCTTCCATATATTGCAATATATTTAAACTGACCAGCAATGTCCATCATCCTAGATATGGCCAGTCTTACTCTCAACTTTCATCTGATTCAAAAAGGATTCAAATGCTCATTATACATTTTACAAAGGGACTAAGTTTTACCTGCAACTTACTCACTACCAAGTTAAACTCCCAAACTTGATTGCCCTTTTATTAGCCACCTGTGGGATCACCTGGCTATAGCTGGAAGGGGTGAAGGGGTGAGAGCTACAAGGAGCTGGCTAGTAATGGGCGAATTTATTCGCCTAGGTCGAATTCGCGGCGAATTCCCGCGATTCGCCGCTGGCGAATAAATTCGCGAATCACCAGCGAAATTTCGCTTGGCGAAAATTCGCTGAAAACGAGTCGCGCGTCAGTCGCGCGTCGTTTTTGGCGCGACGCGACGAAAACGACGTGGCGCACGCCGAAAACGACGCGACGCGCGCCGAAAACGACAAAAATTGACGCGACGCGCGACAAAATCGTCCCGCGACTCGTTTCGCGAATTTTTCGCCGTTTCGCGAATTTCTCTAGAAATTCGCAAAAAATTCGGCGAAGCGAATCTCGGGAGATTCGCCCATCACTAGAGCTGGCTATTGCTCCTATATGAACTGAACAAGGAAAAGTTGTGTGTTTTCTGGATAACTGATCTTGCTGTAATTTGGATCTTAATACCTTGCCTAATAGAAAATCATGTAAACATTAAATAACCTGGTTTTGCTTCCAATAACTATTAATTATATCTTAGTTCGGATCAAGTTGAAGGTACTGTTTTATTATTTCATAGAAAATGAAATTTTTTCAAAAGTGGATTATTTTAATATGATGGGAGACCACCTTTCTGTAATTCAGGGCTTTCTGGATAATGGGTTTTGGGATAATTGATCCCATACCTGTACTGTCTTTTGTTTTATTTCATCAATTAGTGGCTGTGTATTCTGACTTGATGTGAAATAGCACTATCCTTAAAGGGAAACTGTCATGGGAAAACAAGTTTTTTTTGTTTCGTTTTTGAAACGCATCAGTTAATAGTGCTGCTCCAGTAGACTTCTGCACTGAAATCCATTTCTCAAAAGAGCAAACAGATTTTTTTATATTCAGTTTTGAAATCTGACATGGGGCTAGCCATTTTGTCAATTTCCCAGCTGCCCCTGGTCATGTGACTTGTGCCAGCACTTTAGGAGGGAACTGCTTTCTGGCAGGCTGTTGTTTTTCCTTCTCAATGTAATTGATTGGGACATGGGTTTTACTATTGAGTGTTGTTCTTAGATCTACCAGGCAGCTGTTATCTTGTGTTAGGGAGCTGTAATCTGGTTACTTTCCCATTGTTCGTTTGTTAGGTTGCTGGGTGGGGGAAAGGGAGGGGGTGATATCACTCCAACTTGTAGTACAGCAGAATTTTTCTGGAACAGCACTATTAACTGATGCATTAATTTTCCCATGACAGGATCACTTTAAGGCTACAACTTTGGGAAGTGCTATCATATGAGGACAATTACTTTAAAATGTTTAAAGTAAGTCAGATGTATTTATCTGTTCTCTTAGTAATACAGTACACAGAAGGGTGAGCATGCTAAAGGGCAATAAGTATTCTCTCCCTACACATAAGTTGTTGTTCAACTGTTAAAATGCTCTCTGTGATGCAAACAGGCCACCAGGCCCGGATTTGTGGAGAGGCCACCTCGGGCAGCAGGATTTTAGGAGGCGGTATGCTGCCCAACCACACCCACATTGGTTTAGAAATTTAAATTTCCTGTGCTGCCATTGATGATGAAAATTTGAGCAAATAAAAGGGAGGGGAAACGGTTGACAAACGACAGCAGGCCTAGGGCTGCCCGCTATGTAAATCCGGCGCTGGTCGCCACACTAGGGGCTATTTACATTAAAAATACAGTGTGCAAATTGCAAACATTTTTATCAAATTCACAATTTTCTTTTTTTTTACTTTGTGTAGTGTTCTGACATTGCCCCGCGTCTCTGTGCTTTATTTCAGAGACCAGAGACTTGCCCCAGGAATACCACAGTAACTGTATTGAACAACACTTTATTGGAGAGGAATTGGTGGAGGGAGGCAAGAATACCCCCTCCTGCCCTCTACACCCCCTCTAGCTTCTGCATCATTCAGATGCTTGCTTGCATGCCATTGCTTTTTTGATCTACAGCTTGGCTCTTAACGCAGCATTCCCTGGAGCACAATTACAGGGTATGTGAGTACCAAGGAGCACACTCTTGCACCCATCAGTGGTCTATTATTTGGTCCCTGGGTAACAATAAATTACCCTGATACATTTTTGGAGTGGGGAAATTAGTACCTTGGTAAAACTAATGTGAACATGGGGGGAACCGACAAACTCCTTTCAAATAGCACCCAGTTTGGAAAATAACTCTGCATCTACACTAACCATATAACTGCCATGTTTCTTATAGTTTCCTATATAAATTGATAAAAATTTACTATTTAAAAATAATGGTGCAAAGTTTCTGTACTGGTGAAATACAAGACGTATATCGAAACCATATCATGCAAAGCTTCAACTATAAACTTTCATCAACCTATTTGAAAACGAAGTTAAACGTTGTAGCTCATGAAACACTGGGACATTATTAGTACTTTTAAGGTGCTTAAATGCTTTTAGGGTGATTATGGACCAGATTTTGTTTATTTCTCATGAAAAATAAATAAGATGGGCAATGTAATATAGTTAATATACTTAATCTACAGTATTTACTTGCATTTTATATTTATCTTCCATATTAAGTATTTAAAAGCAAAACTCAACCTAATTATTTGCATATTTCATTTCCTTTCACTCTATGATTGCCAAATGCTTAATAAACAATAAAAGAATCAGATGAAAACTGGTGACATTTAATAATATAAATCACACATGCTGAAGAAGGTCATTTCTGCTAAAGTTAAATAAAAGGATAAAATATCCCTTATAATAAACAATAATTTCATTGCTCCTAAACCTTCAATAAACCTCCAGCTATTGGGATAATGAATTATGAGGAGGAGTTTTATTAATGTTAACGTGTCCTTAATTCCCTTCATCTGCTCTGATTTTGAACACCTTTCTTGAACAAGGTGCACCAAAGCAACAGAGCTGCTAAGATATTTGTCTCACGTCTCCAAAAATGAATAAGCTCTAAGTTGACATTCACCCAATGTGCAATTGATTGACCCGTCCCGCATTAATGCCAGCCTGGCTTTGTTCATATGTGAAGGTAAATGAACGCGCAAAATGTCAGGGGTATGAAATAGTTGAGTAATCCGTATCTTCTGCATCTTGTTTACATTGGAGAACTTGCCAACAGGAAGACTGGCATCTGAATCACGAAATAAAAATTTGAATACACAAGTTCAGCCTTTTCCATTGTCCGTTAACCCTTGAAAATAATTAAATGGAAAAGATGATCATTGAATTTCAATGTCTTCATAAATTTCCTTTAATAAAGTAACCCCAGATCTGCATAATGTTTCTCTAGTCCAATAAATGTATCTTCAGACATTGTTGCATTTTGTTTCAAGGTAAGGTAAATTACAGCATATGTTGGTGCTAAAATATGCACCATACATAATTTTCCATGTTTGAAACAATGCTGGATTTATTATAATCAAGATGACTTCGGTCCTTTTACGGCAGTGACAATAATCCACCTCCCTAGGCTTCACATAATAACACTTAAAATAATGTTTTTTAATGTTCCAGTAACAGTGGTTACAAAGAAAAATTATATATATATATATTTATATGTCCTTTGACTTCAGCGAGCTAGGATTTGGTCTGCGAGTACAATATTAACTTTAATCATTTACTAATTCCACATTGTTTCTTTCTAATAACATTTATTGTCCCCAGAGCAGCAGATATCTCCTCAATATGCTGAGAGACCCATGGCTAAAATGGGTATACTGCTGTGAAAAAGATACTGGCTTGACTCACTAAGCAGCAATGAATGAGGAAATTAGATCTTAGAGAGTGTAATACATTTTAAAATAGCCTTTTTAAATGTCTGCAGATTTATATGTGCCGTGTCCAAAAAGTTCATAGTTTTAACACAGTATGAAAGAACAGTATGAAAACCGTTTTTACGCTATGCATGAAATCTTCTGGGAGCTGTTTTTTTAAACACACAAATACTATGTGCAAAGAAAAGCTCATCGCTAATACAGAAGATGTACCATAGAGTCTCTTAACTAACAGTTTTTGGTGTGGAAGAGTCCTGTCCTTTTCTACACCCTCTGTGTTTTTATGACTCCTCACAGAGGATAGTCTGGTCCTTAACCCATTTGAATAAAATCAGATACGCTTTATTGGAAATAAATAAATTTTAGCATTGAATTGTAATGGGAAGCAGACTGTGTATTGGAAATTGGAGGAAATATATCCTGGGATATTAGTCCATAATATATTCAGTTTATCTTAATCTCTGCTTGTCTGTGTGCAGATAGTTTTGCTGTAAACCCCTTTTCTTCCAGTACAATGTGGAGTTTACTTTCCTCTATTATGAAATCTTCATATGACTATATGACGATTATGATTTTAATCGAAGGAATGTCTACATAAAGGACTATTTACAAAAGGTTGAATTTTTGATTTTTAGGTATTAGAGCTTTTTCATACCTATTTGCAGATCTTATTATTTTTAAATAATAATCATATGAAAAATGTGTTTGTGCTAAAAAGTATTTTTTGGAGAAACAAATGGTCATAAATTGGCCCCTGGGTGGTCTGGTCTCCATTGTGCTATTATTCTGACTTTAACATCGTGTGAGGTGGGTCATGGTAATCCCATTAATTAATGAAACTGGTAGAGAGGAGTTATAGTTGTAGCAATTCCTGCTAACTAGACCCTGGTTTCCAGGGAAAATAAGGGTAGATACTGGAATTAACCTGATTATAAACCTGAGACTGAACAAAGGGAAGCACACAGTATGTGAGGTTCCTCTATACTTTGAAAATCTGCAGTCTAACACAGGGAATACCTGAAGGGCTATGCCATAAAATTATTAAAATTATGGAATAATTCAAATATAATCATTAACCTGTTGACAAGGGTGGAGCTTTGGTTGTACTGGATTATGGGTACTGTTGACCCAATTATCAGATGCCAATTGTTATTGTAAACTGATATTTAATCCTCCAAATTTCATTTGCAGTTCAAAAATCTGTTGGTGAAGCTCGCTTGCATGAATGAATATGAAAAAGCTTGAGGCACGAGGTTTATGTTGAACATCCGGTAAGACTAATGATATATATTCACTTCAGAAATGCATAAACATTTGCTGTACACACCTGGCATACAGATTATATCAGTCAGAGAATCACTGGTTATAAAAATATATCTAGATTTGTGAATATACTTTTGCAGCCAGTCATTATTAAAGGATTTGCAGGATAGTACAGATTGTTAGTGTTTAATAGTATAGATCCTGGTGAACTTTATTTATTTATACTCTATGGCATATTTAATATGAAAGCATGTTCACTTTATAGCATTAGTCACTTTATTCCAGTTCTTGTTTACTACTGCAATGGTCATTTTAAGGTCAGTACACCTTGCATTAGTCACTTTGTAGTATTTCCTATTGACTTGACTAAAGTAATCACTTTATGGTATTTCACCCTGTCTCTTCCTGTTGGTTTGCCTATTTTGAGTATATATGCTATTTTTTTAAATACACACAACTGATTTTTCACAAGGAATCTGTGTAGCCTGGTCTCTCATAATATACAATATGTGTGATGAAGGTCCAGCATTCCAGTAGTTAATTAACTGCTGTTTGTAATAAAATACTTTTAAAGTTAATCACATAATGGTGTGCTGGTCCTTCGTCAAAACATCATAGCTCAGACTCACACGATTCATCAGGGCTGACTGAACCGATTAATAATAACATATATTTTTAAAATGCCAACAAATTGAACAGCACTGTAAAATGAATATGTACACAAAGAAATCACACAAATTACATACATAGTTACATACATAATGACCAGTACAAAAAGTGAGGAAGGTCCTGTGAAAAGTTTACATTTTAAAGGAGAAGGGAATGAGACACAAGGTGTAGAAGTGGGCAAAATCAAAAATAATCAGGTGAGAGATGTACCATATGGCATTTTGTAGTTAAACAGAGTAAGGGGAAGGCGTCTATAAATAAGTGTGTTCTAAGATCTTTTGAAAGCAGACAGGTTGGGAGAAAGTCCGACAGACTGTGAGAGAGAATTCCAGAGGATTGGTGCAGCCCTTGCAAAGTCTTGAATGCTAGCATGTGAGGAGGTAATTTTAGAAGATTTGAGGAGCAGGTCAGTAGAGGAGTGGAGTAAGTGGTTGGGTGAGTATCTAGAGAGAAGTCCAGAGATGTAGGGAGGGGCAGAGTCATGAAGTGCTTTAATGTCATGGTCATTAGTTTGAACTTTATTTTGAAAGGTACTGGAAGCCAGTTCAAGAATCAGTTGAGTGGCATGGCAGAGGAGGAACGGTTGCTGAGGTGTATAAGCCTGACAGCAGTGTTCATTATGGATTGGAGTGAGAGTCTCTGGCAGGGAAGGCCAATTAATAGAGAGTTACTGTAGTCTAGAAGTGATATTATGAGAGTGAACAAGAAACATAATTTAATAAGTGACTGGATATGAGTAATGAAGGGCAAGGTAGAATCTAGAATAACCCCAAGGCAACAGGCCTGGGGAGATGGGTTGATAGTGGAATTGTTAACTACAATAGATGCTTCTGGGATATTACGGATGTTATTTGGGGGAAAGTTAACTATGTTTTAAAGTGATTTAATATGAGGTAGCATTGTGACATCCAAGTAGAGATAGCGGATAGGCAGGAGGAGAACCGAGTTAAGAGCTCTGGATTGAGATCAGGAGAGGAGAGAAGGATCTTTGTTTCGTCAACTTAGAGGTGGTATTCGTAACTATACAAGTTTATTAGTTTGTCAAGGAAGGAAGTATAAAGAATAATAAGGGGCCTAGGACAGAGCCCTGAGAAACCTTGACAGAAAGAGGTAGGGAGAAGAAAATACTCCATTGTAGGAAACACTGAAGGAATAAATAGTGCGATAAGAAGAGAACAAGGACAGGGTTGTTTCATAAAGGCCAAACTAATGTGCTTTGCATAGTTTTTAATCCATTTGAGTGCTTTGCACTTGCATTTGGAAATGAGCCTCATGAAGGTTAATATGATAGTAATGCAAACAGATCTAGGGTGATATTATTTTATATTTAAGTGAACATAGGTTACAGGGTCCATTTACATTTTCCTTATTACTATTGGTAGTCTACTGCCACTTTGCATGCTCTTTAAAGTATGCATTGTAATTGTGTTCTTTGTTAGGCGATACTAGACTATCTGTGCACATACAAACATGCTTGGCTTATGTAGACTGCAGTTGCAATCATAATAGCATAAAAAGGGGTTACGTTTATGGATCGGTGACACTCAAGTGCAACTATTAACACTGAGGAATCCTGGAGCTATCATCACCTTGATTCCAGAGTTCCTACTATGTGTTTACCAATAAGTGCATCACACATCTGCACACATCTGCCTGGCATATTCCTGACACAAAAATTTTGAGTACAATTGCATTCAATGCATTAAGATGCAAACAATTGCTTTAGATTCAACACCAGCATTTGTCCACAATTACATTAGAATTGTGGGTGAAAATATTGCATTTTGTCAAAAAAACTGGCATATAATGTTCAAAATTGTACTTTGCATGTGTCAAAACATAAATGAGACCTACGTATTAGCTTTGTGTAATTTAATTATACAGCACTTCTGATCTATTGGTTAAATAGTTAATAAAAGATCTTTTGCAATTATAGTGGTGACTTCACTGCATTTTAACCCAGTACTCCTAGTTATACATAGTGATGGGCGAATCTCACCCGTTTCGCTTCGCCAAAAAATGTGCGAATTTCCAGCGAAATTTGCGAATTGGCGGAAAAATTTGCGAAACGAGTCGCGCGCCGTTTTCGTTGCGTCGCATCATTTTCATTGCGTCATTTTTGGAGCACGTCGCGAATTTTTGCTGGCTAATTTTTGCTGGCGTTTCGCAAATTTATTCGCCAGCGGCGAATCGCGGGAATTCGCCGCAAATTCGCCCCTGGAGAATAAATTCGCCCATCACTAGTTATACAACCATGTATATTTCCATGTTCAAAAAATGAAATAACCACGAAACAAAAAATAACCATGGAATAAAACTTAGAACAGAATGGATCTAAAACACAAGAGAAAGGCTGCAGGAAAGGACTTAATAAAAATAGAAGAAAAACAGGATAAGTAGATTAACAAAGGTTTTGCAGCTGGAAACCAGCAAGCAGCAGGAGAATCATTGTAATGTACAAGTCAACCATTGCTTTTTGAAATGTAACATATTAGTTCCTTTGTGTATTTTTTGCAAGCGCTCAAGTTCAGAAAACGTGTCTATTTAAAAACTCCTGAGTGGGGCTGAAGCAGTAAAACAATTGTTTGCCATGGTCATATACAGCACAGTATTTTTCAAGGTCTTTTCTGCAGAATTGCACTATGCAGTATGCAGTCACTTCACATGACCTAACAGTGAAGGGCATCTCACAGCTCAGACCACCTACGGAATGGACAAATTCCGTTACGGATGTCACTGCCCTGCATTCAACTTCCCAACCTCTCTTTGGAAATTCTGCAGAGTAGCAAAAACTGTGACAAGTCATAACTCACCAGGGTTCACTTCCATGAGAAAGCATGTTTTATACTAGGCAAAAAATGAAAACGATATAAAATATATAAATAAACGTGCAATCTGTAGTCTTTGTGTGACTGAAATCTGTTTCTCCTTTTTGTCCTGTGTAAGAGTCAATTTTTAAAAATAGTCTACATTGCTTTACACAAATTGTATTTCTGTCTAATCCAGAATGTCTGTGGGAAGTGAACCAGGAACTGGGAATTACAGGGTCATGACAGGGCTAGGAAGGAGGGAACCAGAATAGGGTGTCAGGGATTAAGGGGTATTGTAGTTCTGGGTTTGCTATGGGGATGGGTGTAGACACGAGGTTTTAAAAGAGGAAGGGAGTGAAAGCATGTTCTCTCTTACCTTGAACAGCTCCTGCTCACCCTCCCCAGAACAAGGGAAGTAGCGGTGTATGGGGGAGGTATTAGTGTAGAGTTGCAGCAGGAGGGGGTTCCATGGGGGTGGGAGTCAGTGGTACATAGTGCAGGGCATAACAGGGGCTAGATCTGGGGTCAAGTGATCTGTGGTACAATTCTTTGCAGCCTTCAGATTACACA
>CM044437.1:45480325-45514276 GCA_024363595.1 Xenopus borealis
CCCTCATTACTCCGCTCTGCTCATTGCCTAGGGGCAGGGAACATGCAGGAAGTGAAGGCATGGCTTTAAAAGCAGTTCCTTCAGTTCCCCATTAAGCCCCCAGTATGCTACAGAATGTAGAATCTACATTCTGTCGCATTTCAGCAACATTCGCCACAGAACATTGTCTACTTTCTGTCACATTTAAAATGCTTAAAAACAATAAAAAAAATAATAAATAAATAAATAAATAATAAAGACCAGTTGGAAAGTTACCTGGCCATTCTATAACATACAAAAAGTTAACTTAAAAGTTAACTTAAAGGTAAACCACTTTTTTAATGCACACACATCGTTAAAGCTTGTTACAGCGTGAGTAAAATTATACCAGTAGAACAGAATGCCTGTCCTACTGCATCTTAATAAAGATAGAACTTTCATGATGCACTTTTAGCATATCAATTTTCTGAAGAAATATAAATGTATTTATTTATGGGCATATACAATTTATGGGAATGTCTGGAGGGGTGTGTGTGTGTATGCTGGGTTTTTGTTTGGAGGGGTTGAACTAGATGGACTTTGTCTTTTTTCAACCCAGTTTAACTATGTAACTTTCCATTCCATGGGGGGTATAATTGGTCTTATAGATGTCTTTAGCTGTGGGGTTATTTTGAACCAGGAACTTAAGAAGCTCAACCACTGGGCTGGAAAATGAATGTTCAGTGCTTGGGCTTTAACATAATTGATCCTAAGGCTTGACAGTTCCTCAAATGTGTTGAATGTATGGATCAGGTTAGGTAAAATAAGCGGTTTCATTAAAATGTCATCTGCAAAGAGATATAATCTATGGTGTTCTGGTCCTTGGTTCAAGGATGTCTTTGTTTTCTCTAATTGATGCTACCAAGGGTCAAAGGGCTAAAATAAACAGGATTGGAGATAGGGGGGCATTTCAGCCTAGTTTTAATTATGCTCTGTGAACACCAGGTGTGCAAAATTTCTGAATAAAATTACCAGGAAATGTTGTGTTGTGTTTTATTGAATACTAGTTTATTCAATAGAAGTCTCCCGTAGTTACCAGAACCTCTACTTGTTAGGTCCATTTGTATGTTTCTGATATATAATGGACAGTATAGTATTATTTGTAAACACAATAAATTGATAGCAGATAAACCAAAAGCTATGAAAAATTAATCTCAATTATCTCAATCAAAGCTCATTAAGTCTTTTAAAATATACAGTGATGTAAGCCACTTTCCTGCTTATTCCATGAACATTCTTGTGTCAAAATAAAATGTATCACATATAATTATAAGTTGAATTCAAATGTCTTAATTCTATTAAAAAAAAGTTGGCTTTCTGCTAAAGTTGCTATTAAAGCAATTAGCATTATGGGGCATTATTAAAGTTAATTGTTTAAAGCTGAATTTTATGGTGAAAGCCGCTCTTTGACTTTTTGTCTTGAAAAATTTGAACTTTAGATAATTGTCTACATAATTATCTGCCTATTCTTATTGAACACAATGAACTTTAGACAATACCTTGTACAGTTGAGTAGTTTCTAGTGACCTTTAGACTATTTGAAAGTGATCCAACCTTGTCTGCCAGGTTAGGGTTATTATTGCTTTTAAAAGTCTTTTTTATAAAAATCATACTTCCATAATATGTTCACAGAATGTTTTAAGGGTGTTTTTTGTATGCTGTATAGAAACTTGCAATTGGTTTTCATTTTTTAATGTTTAAGGTTTTTGAGTTATCTAGTTTTTTATTCAGCAGCTCTTCAATTTGCTTTGTACACAATCTGTTAGCTAGGTTCCAACTTACCCTAGCAGCCATGCATTGATTTAAATAAAACACTGGAATATGAATAGGATACAACCTTGCTAGAAAGAAGATGAATAAAAATGAGCAATAATAACAGATTTGTAGCCTTACAGAGAATTTGCTTTATAAATGGGGTCAGTGACACCCATCTGAGTCCAAAGTTTCGGCCCTCGTTGGGGCCTTTATCAAGCATATATAAAGATATAGATATCCTTGTATGCATGTATATATATAGATATATAGATATATAGATATATAGATATATATATATATATATATATATATATATATAGAGAGAGAGAGAGAGAGAGATAGATAGAAACAGCAAAAGTCCTAGGTCTTGTGAAAAAAAAAAGAATTCAACGTTTCAGTTCCTAAACGCGAGCTGTCATCAGAAAGTGCAAGCCAAACTACGTTTTATACACTTGCATACAAGGAGAAAGAGCGCCAAAAACACAAATGACGCCAATTGTGGGCATGAACGGGTTAGTGACATCAGTGCTAATCATCCAATCAAGCAAACTTCAAGAGTCTACCCATAGGATAATTTATTATGTTGATAAAAGAAAACATATTCATATGTGTACTGAACATGATTGAGGCAAGTGCTTCACTAAAAGTGCGAATTTAAGCTTAAAAACAACAAAGGGGACCCCCTGTTGTGTCATGACTGTGAGTACAAGGATGAAGCTTTTGCTTACCTCTGCCAGGTCGTCAGCATATCAATAGTATCTCTCTGAAATATCGCTCCCAATCCAGGTACGGGACAAAAACATACAGAAGAGCAGAACCTGCGCCCTACATTGACTTCGCTACTACGCTTAGCTGATCAAAAAAAAAAAAAAAACTGGGAATACAATAGGGTTTGAATCCGGTTGATGTTTCATTTATTTGATATATCTACATTTTGAACATATTGTGGTTGAATTGGAATTTTTTCCCAAGTTTTCATTTTTTTATGTTTATGTTTAATTCTGTAATTTTTTATGTTTTATGTCAGTGCAACAGAAAATCTACATAATTAATTAATTAATTACATAATTAATTTGTTCACAAACTGGATTGAAAATAATCACATTGAGGAGATTATTTAAAAGGATATATGTGTCCATACGTACTCACTATAGTTAATGTAGTTGATATATGAAAAGTTTTGTAAGTGGTTTTTTTGATGTCACTTGGGGTTTAATAGGGTCAAAGTTTGCTTTGATATTCACTTTGAGAAAGGTCAGAGTGCTGCTTCAGAATTACATTGCGAATCGTTATTGCGCATTGTGGATTGTAATTGTGCACTCTTAAGAAGTGCTTGCAGGTGTTGTAATATTTTGGAGCAAACATTGTGACTTTTTCAGTAAGAAGTTTTATTACATTGACAGTGCATTTGCTCAAAGTATAACATTTGCAAATGGCGGAAGTGGTCGCTAAACAGTTCCCCAGTTCCCAAAAGGTCTATTGCATTCGCGCAAAGCAAAATTTGTTTGCCCAAAGGCTTAACTTTTCGCATTGCAAATAAATTTGCTATACTGATGTATATTACATTCCCCTAATAGTCTTAGTTTGGGAGATACGGGATTACTGTTGACACTCAGCTGTTTTAATGTAATGTTTTCAGTTGTTTTTCTAACAAAAAAAATCTAATATAGAGCTGACTCACATAGCTTGCCTACAGGGTTCATCGAGGCACCTTTATATACCATAAATAAATATAATAAATAGTGATGGTCAAATCTGACCCATTTTGCTTTACCAAAAATTTGAAAGGGGCAAAATTGCCACAATAAATTGGTCTATGGGTGACAATTTGTTTTGATGAGTGACATTGGGTGTAATTTTCATGGCAAAACTTGGCGAAATAGTTTGTTTGTCAATAATAAATACGTACAGATGCTAACCATACATTTCATTAGCTATAAAAACTGATATAGTAAACATATTTGCAAGCAATAGGCATGATAGGGCCCCCACTATATACTGTATGTTCCAGACTCAACTAAGCCTTTACAAACAATTTAGATCAGTGTTCTCGATTATTTCAATCTCTGCAGACCACTTTAACTGCCATTTGTGATTGATGTTTTCATGTTGACTGCAGGCTTTTAGCACAGTTCCATTTCAAGCCCGAGCATAAACTCTCTTTTTCATTTTATATGTTGAATATACTCTGAGATCGTGTACCTCCCAAAAGCAAACATGGATCAGATGTCTTATTAATTACATGATTGTTGGGTAATTTGAAATCATGATACCCATGAAGGTTATTTTGTGCTTTCAGGACATTGTGGTTGAGCAAGCTGCATATTCAAGTAATCCTATAGCCCTGCCACCAATGCATACATGGCACATGTTTAATTTAAATATATAATATTTTCTTATGCTGCATTTGGGTTTTGTTTAAATAATATTTTAGAATTATATTGTTTAGAACAGTCAGTTTAACTTATACAGACAACTTGGATCATCTATCAACAATTTTTTACCTTTTATTTTTAAGGTATACTATTAATAGCTATTATACCGCTCATATCTGTATGTGTTGAAATAAGCTTAAAAAACATCAAACCTTACTAGAAATACATAGTAAGCTTATACGTGGCATCAAAATATAAAGCTGTCAATGGTGACAAATAACCCTCCCTATCTTACATAATAGGATCAACATCGAATGGTAAAGGTTACAGCTTATTTGTTGGTTTATAGTTTTGGTTCCCTTATAAATAGATTGTAATAAAGTTTACTTGTTGGCCAGCAACTCCTTTCTTAGCACTTGAATGGAAAATATGCTCTAATGCAAGACACTTCTGAATGTAGGCAGATCCCTTACAGAAAACATTGACTTCCAGATAGATTCTTGATCACTTAAAGGGGCTGTTCATCTTTAAATTAGCTTTTATTTTGATGCAGAGATTTATATTTCGGAGACCGATTGCACCTCTTTTTCATTATTATTTGTTATTTGAGTTATTGTGCTTTTTATTCAGCTGGAATATGAATATCAGAGGGCCTGAATAGTCGAGTATCAAAAAATAGCAATGACAATAATTCTGTAGCCTTAAAAAGCATTTATTTTTAAATGGGGTTTGCACAACCCCCCCCCCCCCCCCATTTGAAAGCTGAAAAGAGAGAGCTGAAGAAGAAGGTAAATAATTCAAAAGCTCTAAAAAAGGTAAAAATGACGCCTTATTGAAACGTTGCTTAGCAGTAGCCATTGTATAACATACTAAAAGTTAACTTAAATGTAAACCACCCCTTTAATGGTGGAATCAGTTATTTTTACAGAAGGAGTTCCATGCTTCTCTCTAAGAAGGCAATGTTCATCACAATGCCTCATGTTCCATTTCCCTAACAGGCTCACTGAAACAAACCACTACTTTAAATCAATAAACATTTTCCCATCAGGATTCCAAATACATCCAGTACCCATATGACTAATCCTCTGAAGACAAATATGCGGCAGTTTGTAATGCAATCAATATCATTACCTTCATTATTCTTGATCGTAAAGTTTGGATTGTTGGCCATGTTTGGTAGAAGACTATAAATGAAAAAGTGTCCATTTCTTGGATCATCTTTGTCAATGGCACTAACTGTCTGAATGATCTGCAAAAAAATCCAAAGTGGAGTTCCACAAAGCATTAATAACAGAAAACATTTGGTTCTGTCAACAATTTACATTTTCAATTCAGTTTAAAGTGTATGACAGGTTCCTAGAATAATTTATTTTATTATCACTTAAAAATATATGTAGCCATAGAGATCTGAGCATAAAATGTTTTTTTTTTTTTGTTCAACCACTATAAATATATAAATAAGTATATAAAGTATTGGTATAGTATCTATATGACCTGGAGTTTTTTTTTTTTTGCTAATTTAGATCATCATGCCTGTCTGCTGTAAAACAAATAGGATTGTTTTCCTACTATTATGGCTTTATGAAGCAAGTACAAGCTAAAGTTTCATTGTTATAGAGAAAAAAAATCCTTTAAAATATGTAAATTATTTGCCTAAAATTCTACCTATATGAGTTGGCCTTCCAAATATATTCAGCATTCTGGATAATGGGTTTGAGGATAAGGGATTCCATACTGGTACAGAGAATCCAGCAAAAACCTGTCTTTCAAATTATAATAAAATATCCAGTGAATTAAAACTAAAGATGAAACAAGCTGTTTTCAGATTTTAAGTATGAAAAATGGTTTACTCTTGATGCTCCTAGAATATAGAAGTCTGGGAGTCGCCTGATTTTAATTTTACATGAGTTTTGAGAGAAGGTGTCACTCCCTTTTGCCTCATTTAATATTTTAATAGCAGGGCTTTTATTTCTTTATCTCCATAGTACACCTATTGTATAATTGTTGCTTTTTTAATACCGTATATGTTATTTAAAAGTAAAAAAGCACCAAGTGATGTTTGAATGTAACCCTGGAGACTTTTGGTTACGGATTGTGTTTTATGAATTGTAAACTGGTAATGAGAGACACTTTCTAGTCCAACAACCACTTGCATTATATCAACTGACATCCTCTCCCAGCATTAGTTTGTTGCCAAATCCTTTTAAATGGACATCCCTCACCTAGACAATGAAATGTAGAGAACTGTCTTTTTTGCTGACTGTTGTTAAACTACAGTCCATTGCTTTACTACTGCTTCTCAAGCTAATCACGTCAAAGTATAACAAAATGGTAGTTCAAATGATGTCCATTCAGAAACCATGATGCCAAAGAAATGGAAAGCTGGAACACATGCGTATCTGAGATGCTTCTAATTGGTGTAGGCTCTTACCTACTAAAGTATAAAATGGATGTCAGTACTTTAATGTTTAGTTATTGTTGTAGTTTTTGTCATTTGCTGAAGTAAATCACAGAAAATCTTCTAAAAAATGTATTAAAAATATAAACTATATTCAAAAAGAACTTAGGGGACCAATTTGAGAAAATTTAATTTCTCGGAGTGTTTGTGACCCCTAACAAACACGCTTTAATGATTCCACTTATTAAAATTTATATTTGCATAGTTGGTGTTAATTTGTAAGTATCGATCAACATCTTCTTAGAAAGTTATATGCATTTAGTGAACAGTGACAATTGTTGACAAAATTATCTTCAGCAATTGTTTTGCAGGGGGGTGATCATATAGATTAAGTAAGCTTTCAGCATCTCTTCTGTCCTTTTAGCAGTATGAGGTAGATCTTTTGAAAGCTAACATGAAAAAAAATCTACCGCCTTTAAAAGCATCATCTTTACTTAGGAATTCATTGATTTTTTCCCCCCTTGCTCCACTGTATATTATGCTGGTTAACATGGAATAACTCTTCTCAACTGAATGCCAATGCAGACCACTGTATGCCCTCTAAATGTATGACATAAATGGTCTGTATTAAGCTAGATCTCCTAAATGTCACTTTCAGCCTTCATAGATATATAAAGGAAAATACAGCATGTGTGGGACATTGATAAACTAAAAGCATGTTCCTTTGTTTATTGTATCACCTCAGATTAAGAGGCTATACATTTTCTCAGCATTAAAGAAATCTATGACACAAACGAAAAGGTCACATCAACAAAAAACATGCTAGATTGATTTAGTGCTCCATAAAAAATGTCAATTGATCCAGTGCGCATTAAAAAGCTCTGGTGCTATAAAATACATTTCTGTGGCATGAAAATACATATCCTAGTCTCATGTAAAAAATGTAAAAGCTTTTAAATTTTTGTTGTGCTTTTCCAACCCTCTTGAGATACTGGCCCTCAGTCCCAATGCATGGTCAAGAGTCTCCCTTTAATAATAGAAGAAGCCTAGGTATGCTATCAAAACAACATCTTAAGAGGCTAATTTTATAAGTACTTCATACTAATAACTAATAGAACTGACATGCACAAAAAAGAAAAATGTTTGCTGATCCACTTTTTGTGTGATTTGTATAAAAATGCAAGGGCAGTTGCTTGAGGAGCAGTTTTTCAGTAGTAAAGCAGCTTTAAATTTACAAAGTTGGCCTTCATAGTAAACAATAGAAACCCATGAACAACCGACAGGTATTGCTCTACTACAGGTGGAAGGAAGGTTGCTATAACACACTGTTGCAGCACAGTCCAGTGGTTAGTACTGCCACCTTGCAGCACTTGGGTCCTAGGTTTTATTCCAACCCGGACACTATCTGTATGTCTATGTATGTTCTCATTGTGTCTGGGTACTCTGGTTTCATCTTAAATTCCAAAAACCTACTAGACACATCTGTGTGAATGTGATGACTAGAAGCCCCAATTGGTTTATCTCTGTAAAGTGCTGGGACTATGTCAACGTTATAAAAAAAGAATTATTATTACAGGTATGGGACCTGTTATCAGGGCCTGGGGTTTTCCATGTAAGGGGTCTTTCCATAATTTGGATCGCCATGCCTTAAGTCTACTAAAACATAAAAAAAAATTATAAAAATTAAAAGCGAATATTATTTTGCCTCCAATATAGATTAATTATGCTGTATCTTATTTGGGATCCAGTAGAAGGTTCTTTTTATTACATATAAAAGCAAAATAATTTGTTAAAAAAATTTCTGGATAATGTGTTGTCAGATTACAGATCCCATACCTGTATTATTTAAATAATGTTATAATTAGTCAAACTTTCCCTAGATTGCTAATTGAACTCCAGGTTTTCTGTTGCTTTTTTTCAGAGATACAAGGTTAAGCATAGATTTAGCTAATGAGCATAAGGTACGATATGGGATCCATTATCTGGAAATCTGTTAGCCAGAAAGCTTCAAATTATGGAATGGCCATCTGCCATAGACTCCATTTATCCAAATAACCTACATTTTTTAAATGTACAGATGAAGCCACTTTGACAGTGTTTGACACAGAATAACTAAACCCAGATATACCATTTATCCCACTTAACACAGAATATTGTGTCACAGCATCACATCCAATTAAAGAGTTCACCATTAAAAACAATGGTGCTTTGATATGCTAATGAAAAGGTTAAATGCATTAACAATGCATTTAACACACAAATCCAAGTGGCTGCATCTGTATTTACTTTTTCTCTGTAACAGTACATTATAATTCTAAGATATAATTAATCCTTATTGGAAGCAAAACCAGCATATTGGGTTTATTTAACATAATTTAAATAAATAATTTTAATTTTCTAGTAGATTTAAGGTAAATTAAGGCAAATTACAAAAAAATCCATACTCTGAAAACCCCAGCATACCTGTATCATAATTGCATACTGTTGCTTTCTCATGGTAGCATGGAATAATTTGCTTTCTGTGAGCGAGTTTTCCATGGCAATCATTCACAACTATATTCATTGCCAACTCAGTTATATTCCATTACGCTTTGTTCAGCTTCTATATTTTCCAATAGTAAGTTAAGACAAAAATATATTTTTGTCCTTCAGGTGTCATTACAAATATGCTATAAAATAAGATGCACAAATTATGTTGTTTATACACCAGAGAAAAGTAACCTTATAGAGCGTAAACAAGCCAAAGTTATTTTTTTCCGTATGCCTTATATTTGTTCACCTTTTATATTCTTATTGTACTATTATTGTACAGCTGTTCAGTAGACTCTCAGATACCTTCTACACTTTTCACTGTTCTTTTATTGATAAATGATGCTAGAGTAAGCACATGCTCACTTACTTGCCCAGGTTTTCCATTTTCACAAAGAAAAGCTTCATAGTCTGTTGCAAATTCAGGAGCATTGTCATTGACATCAAGAACCTTGATAGCAACAGGCACTCTAGATATCTGACTGTGGTTTCCTAAAAGAACAAATAAAATGATCAGACACACACTGTGTTGTAGACATTTCAATGAATCATTTGTCCTATTCTGTTTAAATAGAAAGCTGTTAAATATCTAGAGAGAAATTAAAGGATAAACGATCCAACATTTTAGGGAGTCTGAATAAATCTTTAGGAGCAGACATTTATTTTGGTTTATATTGATAGAAAAAAGTCTTAGAAAAATAAACCAGTTGATGTTCACTTTCACATATTTGCAGTATTCTTTATGCTTCATTTAGCAGATTTAAAAACCAGGATATATTTTTTGTGCATCCGAGGATCACTACACACAATGCCTTTTGTTTACATGTTTTTACTTAACTATTTACATAATTCCAAGTTTTGCTAGTGGTTGAAAATGAGAAAATATATTTCATATAGTAAAATACATTTGTATCCTAATTTACAAAAATATTAACTATACAAATATCATGTAGACTTGCAATACCCTAATATAGTTATACATTAAAAGTGGTAGATATTGGCTATTGTTCTTAAACTACTTATAGTTTTTACCTTTAGGGCTCTTCCAGACGAGGAGATTGCAGGGAGATATGTTGCCTGCGACAAATTGCCGCGTTTTTGGGGCAACAAATCTCCCTGAATCTCTTCCCCCAGTCTTGCACCCGCTAAAGTTAGTCGCCTGCGCCTATTCACACGCGGCGCAGCGCTTTCGAAAATCGCTCGCAAATCGCAAAAATTGTGTGATGTATTTAAGAATGCTATGTGATTTACATCTTAGATAATATCAGGACACAGCAGTGACAACCTTCAAACACATACTATTTAACACACAGTTGCTAAGTCCTTCCTGTCTCCAAACTGCCTTTTCCACCTTCCAGTATCCTGATTCTTGAATGGACTGCCTGAGAAATCCATGCCCTAACATAGTCACTGACCAATCAGAACCTGACACATGTACCTATGAATAGTCTTTTAGTTATTACAATAGGCTAAGTTAGGCAGAAAGTGATGGGAGTTCCTGGAGTGAGGACACAGATACCAGACCAAATGGAAGGATGGGTATCAAGAAGGCAGTGCTTTTAGATCCAACATATTCATATTTGTAATTGACTTTGTCAATATTTGTTATACATTCTATGTAGTGTAACTTGTTTTATGTGTATTATTTCTGTAGCTATGTGTCTATAGCTTTTGTAAATAAATGCATATTTTGATTGAACTATCTCTTTTTTTAAAGAACCCTTATAACCAGGAATATTGAGGTACATGTGTATATGAGAATAAATATACATATTTACATAAATATATCCTTGGTCAACAATAGTTGTTCATTAATCAATCACATATCTCTGTGCCGATTCAATAATGTTTAGCAGCAGCCCAATTTATTACTCCGTCAGGATACTTTTTACAACATGCACATCATATACAAAACAGACTTTAATGATTTATTTGACTTAGCACAGTGCCACCTTCGATTCCATTATCTTATTGTTGTTTGTCCATAATGTAATTCACAATGATGATCTATAATACAGACCAGCTTGAAAATTTTTCATAGTTACATTGTTCTATTACCATTTACATTACTGAACACCCACTTACATTGCTTTATAGGTATTTAAGCAGCCTAACTTGATTTCTTAGCAATTTATATGCTCAGAACCTAGTTAAAATGCTTTCTGACCACTTATATTATTTTGCACATATTTACATCTCATACCACCTTATTACTTTACTCTGACCATAGATGGATTATGCTCAATTTGAATCTCACAAGTCTCCAATGGGGTGTGCCATGCAAGCATTAACTATAAACCAAGCACTTTAGTTTGTCATGTCAAACAGGTCAGCGGGTCTATAGTGAGTTGATAGTCTGTTTCAGATTAAGGAAATTGCTAAAGTAGTTAAATGGCAATGGTAGGTAAGAACAGAACACTTTAGTTGGCATTATGTAATGAAACAGACCAGGTGGAAAGAGATGTATACATGTACATGTGGTTTTTATAAAGACATATGTATTCAGCGCTTTGCATTTCTACAATACTGTATAATAATACATAATGTATGTAATACATAATGCACAGCCTGGGAGCAGCAGTACAAATAAATTATACATACAATATATGCAATGTATGTATTCATTACAGTTATAGGATCTTTTATCTGGAATGTTTGGGACCTGGTGTCTTCCAGATAAGTTTTCATTAATCTGGTTCAACATACAGTATCTTAAGTTTACTAGAAAACATTAAATAAACCCGAATTTTTGCCACTAATATTGCTTTATGTTGTTTTAGTTAAAAAAAAAAAGTAAAAAGTACTGTTTTATAAAAATAACAAGAAAATGATTATAACAATATTTAATTATTTTAATGATTTGGGAAGCACTTGACTGCCGAAAAGCATGTGTTCCTTTTGAATTATGATCAGGTCACTGAAAACAGCAACTAAATCTGTTTTATAGTAATAGTAGACCTATAAGTAGCAGACAAATTGAGATGTTATTTTTTATACTGCATTTCATTTGTTTGGGCATTAAATATCTTTGGTGCTAATGCAGAAACAATTAAGATATTTTACCTAACCATGATAATCTAAACACTGGGCTATAGAGCACATACATCTTTTTAATCCTTCATGAAATTTCCATTATAAACGTTGCTAAAATAAAATAAAAACACGGTATTACGGTCTATATGTAACTACCATTCATTGATTCTTCCTTTTAGTAACATAAGAAACAGTGAGTGGAGTTGCCTGAAGAGGCTTTCAACCTTAATGATAATACTGTTTAGATGCCAATATACTCTCTTATTGGGTGGACAACAATTACATGGGTCCTTCCTGTAATAATTTATTTAGGTGGGGGTTATCTTCCTGAGTATCACACACTATGTTGTATCTCTGTCATATTTTATTACATCTTAGCAGTTTAAAGACCATTAAGAACAGGAAACAGATATTGCTTACAAGCTTTTTCATACAAAATAGGGATGCACCAAATCCACTATGTTGGATTCGGTCGAACCCCCGAATCCTTCCCAAAAGATTTGGCTGAATACCTATCTGAACCCACATTTGCATATGCAAATTAGGGGTGGGAAGGGGAAACATTTTTTACTTCCTTGTTTTGTGCCAAGAAGTCACTTGATTTCCCTCCCTGGCCCTAATTTGCATATGCAAATTAGAATTCAGTTCGGCCGGACAGAAGGAATCCTGGATTTGATGCATCCCTAATATAAAGTTAACTAAGGAGCTGGATGAATACGTTATGATCTTTTAGAGGAGGATCATAACTATGCATTATCCATCAATGAAAAAACATGGACCGGGAGTGGTCCCAACTAATAGATAAAAACAGACCTGATAAAATAATTGCTATTTATGGTGATACTCCTTCTTTCATGTGCTCTTCCTTCTTAATAATAATAATGAACATTGAGCCTTGTCAATATCCAGAAAGTCCATTCAAAGTTGCATTTCAAGCTGGAAAACTGGTCAGGTGGCGTAGATGATAAAAGGTATACAATTGATGTACACCACTGTGACTGCCATATGTACACCACTGTATGACACTCCAGTTGCATAAAAGCATTAAAAAACTTTGTTCAATGTAATATTTATAGCTGTATCTAAGGAATTCTACCTGCCATATACTGTAAATGGTTGATTTAGACTCTTCAGTTTGAATGCAGGTAGCGGGATATAGTATTTCATAGATATGTGTCAAGGTCACAAGGTTTCTGTGTCTGTTAATGTTACCAATCATTTTAACCTACAAAGCAGCCTCGAGTTTCTATCATTTTAGCTGTTATTAATTATGCACTTATTGTAAATGAACAACTCCTCAACTATGAAATTGTATTCTCCATCATATTACTTTCATAACAATATCACTCAGGTTATAAAGTCTTCAAGGTTGGGTTTGCAATAATGCAACAATGAACATGCTGTCAGAATAATGTTTTGTTTAAAATAAATGTCTTATTTAATATTTATATTGTAGGACAATTGCCATCTGAATCACTCAGACTGCTTAAGGTTAAACACTGCCAAGAATCATTGAAGCTTTAATGCCTATTTAACCTTTCCAAATGAACAAAAACTTGCATAAAGTCAGTTCTAAATGTGTTTAGAAAAAAGCATAGTAATTGAGTAAAATGTTATTAGGGTGCATTTTAAGCGTGAGGAAGCCTTGACGGTAACTGTTTTTTCATTGTTTCATTCTTTGCTTAAATGTTAGTATTTCACAAAGTGTTTGAAATCAATGAGACAAGCCACTAGATGTTGCAGTGTAGCCTTCAGAAAGTTATAGAACTTACTGTAATTGCAGCTCTAGATTTACTAATATTTGGGACAAATCCTTTTCTGGTTCTCAACATTTTTGGATATTTTTCCTGAAGTAGAAATGTTTCATGTGGTTTACATACAATTAATATTATTATTATTAATAATATTTTCACGTGTGAAAAAGAGCAACACAAAAAAATACAGGTACGCAATCAATTATCCAGAAATAAGTTATCCAGAAAGCTCTAAATTATGGGATGGTCACCTCCCATACACTCCTTTAAAAGCAAATAATTACATTTTTAAAAAATGATTTCCATTTTCTCTGTAATAATAAAAATGCCTTGTACTTGATACCAACTAGTAACATTTAATTAAATAAAAAAAGGAATCCTTATTTGAAGCAGAACAAGCTTATGAGGGTAGATTTTCTTGGTTGTTTTCCCTGGAAAAAAGATGTTCGCTAGGCGACATGATTACACTTTACAAGTACATTAATGGACATTATAGACAAATAGCAGGGGACCTTTTTACCCATAAAGAGTATCACAGCACCAGAGGCCACCCCTTTAGACTAGAAGAAAATAACTTTCATTTGAAGCAACATAGGCAGTTCTTCACAGTGAGGAGAGTGAGGTTGTGGAAACCTGGGTGATGATGTGATGGCTGATTCTGTTAATGCTTTTAAGAGTGGCTTGGATGATTTCTTGGACAGACATAATATCAATGGCTATTGTGATACTAAACTCTGTAGTCAGTATAGATAAGGGTATATATAATTTATGTTAGGGTATGGAGGGGTCAGTGTGTGTATGTGTGGATGGATGCAGAGTTTCATTTGGAGGGGTTTAACTTGATGGACTCAAGTCCTTTTTCAACCTGTTTTAACTATTTTTGAAATATTTGAATAAATCTAGTTAATGGGAGTGGTTTTCCGTATTTCAGAGCTTTCTGAATAATGGGTTTACAGATTCCATACCCATATTTTTTTTTTCTGTTGAAGACTTCTGTTGTTCAATTCTCCCATGTGTATGTTGTCTTCATGTCTGCGTATGCTGCTGTAAAGTGGCCAAAGATATCCGTAAACATTTTTTGACTGGTGTAGGGGACAATACCCAGCAAATATGTTGATTCTTTTTTTGTACTTTAATTTTTTTAAATGCAGGGTATTTTTAATTTCCTACTAATTTTAAGTGTACAGACGTACATTTCTATGCATGAATCATTTTCCCATTCTGTTTTATGAATATGCACACAACTTGCTGTTAACTGTCTTTTCTACATTTTCAGTACCCTTGTTGGAAAATACAGTATATTGTTCATGGCATTACTTTAGTCTCACTCTTTAAATATGAATAATGGAACAAATACAACAAATATTGGGCTGCTGAGATTTTAGCAACACCTGCAAGGTAAATTTTACTTTCCTTATTTCCTTATTTCATAGGAAATGCTAGATGATACGTTATTGAACTATGCTGAGGCATTTCTACTCATCAAAGAGACGGCTCCCAGCTTGCTCCAGTGTTGCAATGACTGTAGTATTATGGATAAAATGGAACAGTGTATCCGTAACATCTGTAGCATTGCATATTAGACATGGAAATTAAAAGGTAGAATTTCTGCAATTGAGTGTACATTTTGATAAAAGAAAGATTGTACATATATAGGATTCATTATCCAGTAACCCATTATCCCAAGTACCAAATTACAGGAATGTCATCTGCTATAGACTCCATTTTAATCATCATAATGTAAAATACAAAAATCTTTTTTCTCTGTAATAATAACTCAGTGCCTTATATTTGATCCCAACTAAGATGTAATTAATACTTGTTGGTGGCAAAAATATCCCATTGGATTTATTTAATTATTTTTTTAGTAGACTTGGGGGGGGCTAAATCAAAGGTAAATTTTAGAAAATTTAAGAAAGAACTTGGATGATCAAGCAAGTTCTGCGTTAACAATCTCAAATCGGGGTATAATAAGTATTGAAAAATGTAAGTTGCTTTTTAACTTGAAAAATCCATTTTGAATGTTGCCAATAGTATCCAATGAGATATTTGCTTTTGTGTTTTAACTGTTAAAATCTAATTGCTGATTGGCTGCTATGAGCAGTATCACTGGTAATGCTTCACTCCACTTTTTTACACACCATGATAAATAGGCCTCATGGTTTTTCTGACAAGTACAAAGATATTACACATATCTTTTTACACGCGACTTTACTCAATACACTGCAATACTGCCTTACTATACCCCCCTTACCATACCCCCTTACATAGCCATCTCTAGTTTCTTTCGAATCCACTCCGTGATACCTTTCAAGAAGAATTTTAACCCATCCTTTAAGTAGCTGCAGTTCCTTTTTCCAAGGAGAATTGTTTTTTAAGCGCTGGTGCTTTATTTTTCTGCCAATTGTTATAGCGAGCTATATAGAATGATTTGGGGCTTTTTGGTCAAGTTTCTGGGAAAAAATAATAGCAAGCTCTTGAATGTATTCATATGCCCTTGTCCTGAGAAGTCTATGGACACAATTTGCTACAAGGTTTTGCTACTTATTAAGAAGGAAGTGATGAGTGTTGAGAGTGCTGCTTTCATTTTAGAATTTTAGCTTTCTCTGCAGAAGATTGTAACTATAAATATTTATAAGTTACATGTTCTGCTAAAAAATACACATGAATAAAATAATTAGCTTACTTTTTCATCCAATGTAAACTTATAAACCAAATAAATGGAATCCTAAATAGATATGTGATTATTGAAAGGATTGGAGAAAGAGTCCAATGCACACTATAAAATGAGATAACAGTTTGAATTATTTATAGCTAATATTTAAGGAGTTAAAAAGATTGAACGCATTGTTCTGTAATGAGATGCAACTGTGTAAGAAATGTGTAAAGAAAGAATATGTTTAATATTTGATGCCAGATTCTCTTAACTACAGTGAACTAGTAGATACATTCTTAAAAAGGATCATGCTGAAGGTTTATTTTAAATGACTATGATTCTTCGGTGTTCGACACATTCTCTTTGTGTCAGCAATGCAGTCAGGCAGCAAATAGTTCTCCAAAATGAGAGAAACTTGATGTGTTACTTAGTGTACCCTTGCTTTTGGAAAACAAGTGATGGTATCTGAACAGCAAGAGGGAGTCGTTTTTAAACTTCCCCCAGCTATTATTTATTTAAGGTCAATTTGACTTCATAAATGAAACTAAAAAAAATACAGTATATCTTGTAAATGACACCTTAGTATAAAAATAACTGATTATAGTAATATGCATATGAATCTCTGCACTAGATTGTATGCTTTAAGGGCTTTGTGAGTAAGGCAATAAACAATGCAACATTTAGCTTCAAGTCTAGTAATCCACAACAATTAATCTGACTGGTGACATGTAAATGCTTCCTAGTAATTGATTGCTAGTTTTTTCTAGCAATCAGTGCAACATTTTTTCATTTTTGGTCTCCCCCTTGTTTGGCGATTTACCTAGCATAATATTTTAGTTAGAAGTAATCTAGAGCACAGATATAGTAGACAACTTGTACTTACAGGTGTGCTGCTTCTAAAACTGCCTGAAGATGTTCATGTTTCCCTGTAACTATAATTACTTATCTGTGGGACTTCCATGTGAACTATTGATAATACATTTTTTAACATTGTTAGTGCTCTGTTGTTATGAAAATGGGTCATAATGCAGTTTCTGATAATTTAAGAATATATGCAGGATTATAGTCATTGAGTTAAATAGATGCAGCAGATTCCTTTGAGCCCTTAATAAAATATATCTTACATTTCTGTAACTGCAGCAGTGAAACATTTTATTTGAGAGCACATATTCTGTGGCTGTTAAATCCTTCCAGGCATCTTTGACTAAACACCTACAGGGTCGTGATAAAGTTATTGATAGACCTGGGGACTTGGCCCACAGCTATAATGTACTGAACACATTTTCACATTCTATTATATTAGTTTAGTAATGCTCACAAGTACACCAATAGCAAGGCAGATAGACAAAAGCAATTATGTATAAAGAATCCAGTGAAGCTGACTCTATGGCATACAGTCATTCTTTTAGTGATGGTGTACTTTGGGTTATGGAAATTGCTTGCACATTTGTATAAAGGGTAACTAGTAGCTTACTTTTGGAAACTGAGATATGTCTCTGATACCTTGTCTCAAGCTCCTCTGTGCAAACTGCTTTATTTGAAATGCACCAGTTTGCCCAAATTTTATCATTCTCAATAAAATAAATTACTGTACTCGTGTACAGCTGATGTTTTGCCTTTTTTTTTCAAGGCCATAATTCACCTGCAATGTATGAATTGAGGAATTATTAACTAAAGTTAAAATGTGTGATTTTATTAGGGACCTGTTATCTTAAAATAAAGTTAAAAACTGTGGATGCCTAATTACAAAGATTTGAGAGTTAGGCCCCGCTTTGCAGCAAATGTCATCCAACAACTAGGAGGGCATCACAATCTAAACTTGCAGCTTCATTTGATAAATGCTTATTGTCCTCCAGAAATTATCCTCTTTACAACACTAAAATACTATGATTATTTCTTTCCAATATTCAGTTACATTAGAGACCTGACTGAAATAGATGTACCAAAAAGACAATGTTTATCTTCCCAAACCAAGGAAGGTCACTATGCCCCTCAGTAATCTACCATGGCCATGAAATTATCCTTATGATTGGCGGAAGGGCCTTTAAATTCTTTCAGAGAACAATTGTGTTAATCCTAACAGACTGGGGTAAGGGGCTAGGACCACATACAATTCAAGGCTATGTAATTGATTTTGCAGTCAATTGAATTTATACAGAACACAGACTTATTCTTTTGTTTTATTTTTTTAGAATTATTATCCTTATGCAAGAAGCAGAGACGTGCTGGACAAGACTATAGTTATGCCCTATAACACAAACATGTTCCTCCATTAGCTGCTTAAAGAGTGTTTACCATAGCCTAGCAATTAATGCTAAATGATTTTTGCTTGTTAAAGTGGCAATTCCCTGACACATCTATCTATTGTACTGTAAAAAACAGAATAATAGCTTGATTTTTTGTATAAAGTTCAAGTTATCAATAAAGGTTCTGTTCTGGGGTTTAGCCAAAATGGGAATTAACAATTAATGGATTTTTGTATTTTTCTCTCTAGCTTTTATATTCCACCAGCCTGACTATAAAATTGAAATTGGTTTCAGAGGGACTATTTTCATGTTGAATCCTATTTTTCAAATGTCAGAAATATAAGTAGATAGTAAGGATTTGTACAACGTGCCACCTATCACATGCTGAAGCAGAATAAAGTTTCAATTACATCTGGTCTGTCTGCAAAGGTACAATAAAGTCCTCAGAATGTGGAAGTTATTACCACACATTGTTTCTTGTATTGAATTTACTAGATCCACAAAAGCACTTGGGTAATCACTGTTTATTTTTCATATTTTAATGAAAGAAAAATACAAATTGCAATGCTGTTTTTTTTAATCTTCCACTCTGTATTGATTTATTAGAATTAATTGGGGATAACCAAGAATAGAAGCGATATAGATCTTTTTTGTGTATGAAAATATATTGTGGCCTAGATTACCAATACAAAAAGCAAATCACTGCAATTACTGTGCTATTCTGCGAACCTGATTTATCAGTGTCTAAAATTCTCCTGCATGATAAATGTGCTCTGCAGCATTACATAGGTTCTGAAGTACATTTTCCTACAGCCACGTAAGCTTGGGAACTTAATGCTGTCGTACCTATCATGTTACTAATATTATAAACATGTCAGGGTCTAGTTACAAATCAATTGTTATCAAGTGCTGGCTAAATGTGTGGCACAGTTATTTACTACAAACTGTTAAAGTAACAGTAACATGAGAATGTAAGCCATTTTAGCAAACAATTTGGATATATTTCCTAAAAAGGTAGTTTTTACATTTCTCGAAACAATAAATAGGGGATCATTTACAAAGTGCTACTGCAATTGCAGTCCTGCAAAAATAGGTGCAGTTGTATTAATTTCATTCATTAAAAGTGCAAGAAATACATTGTGCAACAAATTGCAATACAGTGCAACATAACTAATACTAAAAACATATTTCTTTTTATTCTAAAGGAAAGGGTTTATTCGCCTATTTAGCATAAACCCCACTAATTGGTGTTTCTTTTCACTTTATAGGTTGTGTGGTGAGCGCTGTGTACAGGAATAACCATAAAGAGGTGACCGTTTTGCACCCTTTCAGTGTAAGTTATCAGCTCGGTGATCTGATGCTAGATTCACATTTCATAGATGTGCTTATTTTTGATTATACAGTTCAATGTACTTTATTATTTTTGGCTAGCAGAAAGTGAATGTAAGTGTCCATGCAAAAGCCCAGCATTTATATAAACAGTGTTACAAAGCACTTCTCTAAAACATCCTATCCAATTATAATGTTCAATAACTCATAAACTTTCTGATATGTAAAGTGGTGGTTCACCTTTTTTTTGTATATTGTAGACAATGATATTCTGAAACAATTTCCCATTGGTCTTCAGTTTTTTGGAATTATAATATATATTTTTTGTTCAACAACTCTCCATATAAAAATATAGCCAGGGTAACATTCTGGATCACAGGTCCTACATCTGTACATTATTTTAGTATATTATCTTAAATATCTAATGCATTTACATTTTATAATATATATTAAAACATCTTGTTTGTAATTAATAGAAACATTTATTTTATTATTACAATAAGCAAGCACCCAGATTGGCAATCACTGCAAAAAAATTCAAAAACAGAAAAAAGCATTGAAAACAAAACCTATACTATAAGATGTGTTTCTTCTAGAATTTAGAGTATAAAAGAACTTAATTGGTAGTCCATTAAATGCTAGAGAGATCAAGTCATCTAGTTTTGCAAACACATCCACGATGGTATTCGCTAACGTACAAGGTGAACATATGACAATCCGTTTAATTAGCTAGATTTCCTGTAAATGTATCCACTGCACTAAGCTATTTCACTCTGAGAGTGAAATAATTGCCGACCAATGGGAAAAGAACAGTAGAAGAGAATTATCAGTTCTCAGCAGGATGTTAAGTTGATAGATACGGACATAGAAGAACTGTACATTTTGAAAGTAATTTACAATAATTATATAGCTTTAAAGAGTGCAATTCATTTAAGAGATTACAACTGTGTTTTAGGTGAAAAAAAAGAGAGAAGCACTTTAGGAACAAGCATTCATTCAAACGAACAGCAGAAGGTCTAACTGACATTTTAGTGTAGAGATGTAAAGAAATAACATTTCCTGACATTTCCAAAGGAGAAAGAAAGAAAGAAAGAAGAGAAACATATTTTTGTCAGATGAAAATTGGATGAAATGAGGCATAGTGGCAAATTTTGGATTGTCCTCTGAGGAGCAATCTGTAAAACCTCCACTGGCTTTGTGTGAGAAAAGTTTTGATTTGCTTTTTGGTTGTTATTTATTGTTTTATTTAGTGGTCTGCAAAATATATACATATTTTATTTAAGCTTCTTACTACTTTAGGAAAAATTGCCAAACCTTGGTAGTTTCTTGTTGACGATGAGCTAGAAAACAATATTGTCCATGGGTTCAACAAAAAAGTACTTCCAATTGCATATCATCATAAAGGAAATAATTAAATATTTAGCTAGATTAATTTTTAGAAGTGTATCTTAAGTATTAGAAGGATTTATCGAAGGTCAGATTTAAGTGGGTTTAGAGGTTTTTGAAACTACGACCAAACTCACAAACTCACAGACAGCCTGTTTTAGTCTTGTTAGATCTCATCAGTGTAAGATTATGGAGTAGGACTTAGGTGGAGTAGTGAAGCAGAGAACCTGGCCTGGTTTGGATGACATGCAAGACATGCAGCATAATGCCTGCTAATAATAAAGGTATTTACTTGCCTACTGCTATATAAATAGCTCAGCAAAAAAATTCAAGTTCAATTTAGTAAATGGGCCCACTAGTAAAACCTAGGACCATCCAATGAGGTATGAGAAGGGTATTAAAGACCTCAAGTATTTATGGAGTGCATTCACAGATGTTGTGTGGCATAAATATACATGCAGTCTCTGGTGGCCAGGTGTAGTGACGGGCAAATTTTTTCGCCTGCCATGGATTCACAGCGAAATTTCACTTTTGCAATTTTTTTTGCAAAACTGCAGTGAAAAATTTGCAGCAGAAAAAATTTGCAGCTACAAAGAAGTTACAGAGAAAACACATTCATAAGAAAAAAAATCCGATTGACTTTAATGCATTTGGACAAAAATAGTCACCATAAGAAATAACGCCAATTGTCTTCAATACAGATTTGCTCATTTGGCATACTGTTTCCAACAAGTCTAGTATAGAGCAAGAAGACATCTTCAACTCTATCCAGAGCCAGAACTAGGGGTAGGCAGAGTAGGCATGTGCCTAAGGCGCAAAGCTTGGGGGGCGCCAGGCACTTACCTTCTCTCCCTCTCTTACCCCATTAGTCCAGTCCCCAATTGGCACTCTGCCCATGTGCCATCCTCTTTTTTTGCACCACATCGTTTTGTTTTTTAAGCAGGGGTTATCACGCATGTGCAAGCGCCTGTTGCTCTGACTGGCCAGGCTACCTAATGCATCTGGCCGGGCTGTCTCGCTACTGACTCCATCTTTAACTACCACAACATTCAATAAATATCCCCTTTTCGTAGCAGATGTAAGTTAAATCATTCATTTTCTTTTTTATATAACATGGATGCCTGATTTTCTTCTTTCTAAGTCAGTCTCCTCATTCTCTGCCTCTAAACGGCATTACCTGTAGAACTTCACATGATACCTAAATTAACATTCAAAGCATTCAGCTCTTACTTTTAAACAAAATAGCATTTTTTTTAAATTACTATATTGACATGCAGAGATGTTCCTTATTACAATGTAAAGGAATAGAATTGCAAACTAGACATTCTAAATCATGATTCAACATGACAGAATAGAAGCAGATATTTTATGCTTACCATTTTGAATGAAATGCCACTTTTAAAAAAAAACAGCTTTTTGTAATATAAATCAATTAATTCTGACCTATATAAGCACACTGATACCAAAAAGTATATGTATTTTTACTTCTTATAACATCCTAAAATACTCTAAGTAGAGCAAACTTGCCTAAGGCTCCCTTTTGGCTGTTGCCCATTTGAACATAGTAAGAAAATCACATTCAGCTGTACTGTTTGTGCGGTTAACCTTTTCTAAACCTGCATAAAAAATAAAAGGCTTGCTCGCATTTTACATAAAGCAAAACATTTACTCTCCAACCTTCAAAGTTTTTGTATTTTTATGGACCTTTATATTGAAATTTCCAATTCAGTTTATTAAACATTTATTCAAGATTTGCCATGTGTACACATTTGAGGATATTTTGAGTAAGCATCATAAAACACATAGTTATGATGAAAAATATTACATAGTGAGTAAATATAAAATATGGATACATAGACATCTGTCAAATGTATAGAATAATCTACAATGACTTGTATATGAGTATAGCAAAGCTATTAATGGACAGGGAAACAATACAAATGCTGGCACAGAGGGCATTTTGTTCAGAATAATAAAAAAGTGTGCAAGCACGCATCTGTCCAAAAGATTTGGAATATCTTTATTCAGTTGTCATTTTTGTTAATGCCTAACAATGGAATTAAACTTTAGGTTTGATATAACTAGGTAAAAAAGGGGAGGATGCAGTGAAGTATTTTGAGTGCAACTGACATGGAGAACTGTGTTTTCCCACCTACAGCTTCTTCCCTTATAAACAGTGTAATTGCAACTGGTCTACCTATAGATGGCAAGGATTGCACAGGAATGTGAAGCAACAAGCATCATTCTTGACCTGACAGAGCCAGTGTCTCTTACAGGTAAAAAAAAGTCCCATTCATATGAATGAAAAAAAGTTACAGACAAGGACAGCATACAGAATGCACAGTTCATTCTGGAGTAGACAAAATGCCTCCTGAGGCATGTTATAGGGGTCATTTACAGCAAATGTATTTTCCCCCCCTACAATGCAGTTTTTTCTTTTGTATTTCTAGAATTTGACGTGACATTTGTGTGCCCCCTATTTTTCTGCCACAACTGCACTGCTGCAATTTGTTAATCTTTGTCACTCCCAGCGCAAACTCCAGAAATTGTCCAAAAGTACTACTACTATTACTACTACTACTAATTTCAAAAGGAGTATATCATACATTATAATATGTCCATTCCCAATTTAACCTTTGCCTGCCAAGCACATGAGGCATATGTGCTGGCAGGCATATGCTCAGGCTGCCAAGAACATACTATGCACGTTCTTTAGCAGCCAAGTTCTTCTTTCTGCGTCAGCGGCTTTTGCTGACTCTGCAGAGAGTGGGGAGGGATGACAGCCCCTGGGCAACGAGGCCAGGGGGCTGTCATGTCAGATCTGTGATGTGATCATTGCAGATACAACCTCAAAGTAGCAGACAAAATCGCATGGAGCATCTGCTACTTCACTTACCTCCTCCTTCCTGCAGAGCTGCCCATTTGGTGGTTATTTTCTATCAAATATGGCCATTTTTGATCGAATAAAAAGCGTATGATCTTATCGTTCGATTCGAACAATTTTGTGAAAAATCCTTTGAATTCCTAGGACTTACAAAGATTTTAAGGACAGGTTCTGGGAGGTCCACCATAGGCTGAAATGGCAATTCAGCAGCTTTAAGGTGGTGAATAGTAAAATTCAAAGGATTTTTAAAGAGCCAGTAGTTGAAATTCGAAAAATTTTATTTTTTTATTTTTTCATATTTTGTTCAATAGTCGAAGTAGCCCAAAATTACTTAAAAGTTAAAAAATTTTAAATTCAAATTTTATTTGAATATTCACTTCGACCCTTAGCAAATGTACCCCTTACAGTACATTTATACACTTACACACGCATTTTAGCAAAAAATTTTATTTTTTTATTTTGTACGCTTTTATCATTTTGCACACTACATCCTATATTTACACACTCGGACAACTTATAGAAGTGCACACACGTATACACAAAAATGCACAAATAGTTTTTTTTTTTTTTTAACTTATTCATTCTTTTGTTTTATTCACCTAAAAACTGTTTTCTCAGCATGACTATTGGATAATCAATTTCACCACTAATTAGGCTGTCAGATAAGTTATTTTATTTCATTGATTTACAAAATCTTTGTGGTTTAATGCAATTTTATCCCTGCATTATTATTATTATTATTATTAAAATGTATTTCTATAGCGCCAACATATTTCGTACATACCATATACCAGGGGTCATCAACCTTTTTTGCTCATGAGCCACATTTAAATTTAAAAAAGAGTTGGAGAGCAAAACAAGCATGAAAAAGTCCATGTGGATGTCAAATAAGAGCTCTGATTGACTTTTTGGTAACCCCTATATGAACTGGAAGCTTACAGGAGAGAATGTTTGACAGTACACTTGGGTTTTATGCAACCAAAACTTGCCTCTAAGCCAGTTATTCAAAAATCAGCACCCGCTTTGAGGCCACTGGGAGCAACATATAAGGGGTTGGAGAGCAACATGTTGCTTGCGAGCTACTGGTTGGGGATCACTGCCATATACTTTGGTGATTCTATGCATTGTGACAGCAGGCCAGTAAAGGTTTGTAGCTTTGTGCAGGATGGTGTCTGTCCCAGACAGGATGGCCTGTCCCAAATTTGAACCGTTTGCTCTCAGTTTCTGGTAATGCAGTCAGCTCATAAGCCAGTTACCAAGCTCAGCAGAATCTAATCTGCTGATCCAGGTTTCTATAAGAATTCCCAGCCTGCAAAGGGATTCGCTCCACCATGGAACCCGCTCTGACATGAGATGTCAGGCTGGGGGTGCTATGCAAAAAATGTATTTTGTTCGGTAAGCAAACTTTTTGGGTTTTGGGTGAAATACAAAACTTTGTGTGGTAAAGACTGTTGTTGCTAACATAGAGACCAGAGCCATGCAAGGTGTTTCCGGCCTGATAGTCAGGGAAGCCTGAGTGTATAGTTAGCTGCCAAGCAGATAATACACAGTCTTTGTTCACAGAAGGCAAATTAGTAGCAGAGAAAATTCATATGAACTATGTTTATTTGGGGTCCACACATGCCAGCTGCTTTGGTATATCTAGGCATACTGGGCATCAAACTGTTCAGTATACCCTTGGCATCAATATTTAGGGTATTTTTACAATTGTATGTAAGAAATTGGGTGAGATAAATGTGGCTGATTGCAATATTTTTAGATGATTTTCAGAAATCTCATAAAAACCACTGCCTTTAGCGTAGCTTTGCAGTATGGTAGTTTGGATTAATTACATATTTTTGCTTCATCAGAATGTGTAATTTCCAAAAATATATGGCTCTGAGGTGTCTTTGTGCTGTTAGGAGGGTCTTGTTGCAAATAATACACTGCAGGGGTCTTTGTTCACAGAAGGCAAGACAACTCATTTGAACTATTTCTATTTGGGGTTTGCACATGCCAGCTGCTTTTGTTTATCTATGCATATTGGGCATCAAACTGCTCCCCCAAACTGTGTAAATGTGTTGATTTTTCAGTACTTGAAATGACACACCATATGGGAGTGTCTTCATTTTGGCACCCCAATATGCAATGTGTGTTGGTAAACCTATTCATTTTGGGCATAGAACTGTTCAGCGGACCCCAGGCTTTCATTTTTAGGGGTGATATTTCTTTATACCTAATAATATGGGGGAAATACAATGCTGCAGGGTGGAAGTTTCGAGGTAATTTTTGGAAATGTCACCAAAATCACCAGATCCAAGGGAATGTGTACTTTCCAAAAATATTTGGTTTTCTGGGGCGAACTTACTTTTTTCTAACTTTAAACCCCCCCACAAAATTATGTAAATGTTTTGATTTTGCAGTACCTGAAATGACAGACCATATGGGGTCCTTGTTTTGGGGCTCCTATATGCCACGAGCTTGGCACCTATACATATTAGGCATCAAACTGCTCAGAGGAACCCAAGCTTTCATATTTGGTGTGATCTATCTTGATACATAAAAGTGTGTGTGGAAATATGATTCTGCAGGGTTCAAATATTTAGGTGATTTTTGGAAATGCCAACAAAATCGCCAACTTTGGGAAAGGTGTGCAGCTTGGTGCTTTGGAGTAAAAAGACAGGCATAAGCAATTTGTGTTTGGGGGAATGTGTACTTTCCAAAAAAAAGTTCTGGGGTGAACTTACTTTTGTCTACTTTTGCCCCCCTCAAAATGATGTAAATGTGTTGATTTTGCAGTACCTCAAATTACATAACTGACAGAGGGTGTCTACATTTTGGGGCCCATATACTTGGGTAAACCAATACATATTGGGAACCAAATTGTTCAGTTGACTCTTGGCAATCTTATTTAGGGTGTTATACATTGGTACATAATGATGTGTGGGAGATACAATGCTGTAGATTGGAAGCTTTTAGGTTATGTTTAAAAATTAACCAATTTCTATATAAAAATGACAACTTAAAGTGATTCTGACACTAAAAAATAAATTTTAGCATGTGAATGTACATTATATGTTACCTATAGGTCATGCTGATAATTTTTTGCTGAGAGGTTTGTTTTTGTATATAATTGTTAGTTGGATTTCCTAAGCCTGACTCTCTGACACTGACACTCTGAGTTTGCCAACCTAACAGTCCCATCTGAGTCTGTTAGTTACAGTTTCTAATGATAACAGATGCCTGCTGCACAAATATGGCAGCCCCCTCATACAGGAACATGGGGGATCAGACAGGTAATGTAAAAGCATCATGCAAATACTTTCAAAGCCAGTTATTATAATAGATGTAAAAAAGAGTTTAATTTCAGGTGTCAGTAGCTCTTTAAGTATAGAATTGCAACTTGGCAGTTTAGAGTACAGTCATATAGTTGTCAATGTTTGATTCTCCAGGATCTGTTCTTTGTAATAATGAGTAGTTTTCTAGGGTAAACCTACCATTCATGGACTGTTTGGCCTTGAAATCAGAAGTATGTCGTTTTGTGGAGGAGTGCTTTGGAAATTTTTTAGTGTACTGCTTAGAGATTTTGATCTAAGTGAGAAATCTCCATAAAACAATAAATATAAATAATATATAAATATATATTTGGTATTGCTATGTTCAGGAGACATATGTGTAGAACTTTCCAAATCTGTTCACATACATAAAATAAATTATGCTTCTGATATATGTGATTTTACTATGTGAAACATGATTTTTTTTCATTTTATAGACACATAGAAGCCTATTTTTTTTTTTTTACAGAAGTGGAACTACCCCAAAATTGTAGCATATTTTGGAAGCTCAGGTTGTCAAAAATAAATAAATATATATATATATATATTGTTTTCCTGGGTAAACTAAAAGACCCCTCCCCCAAGGAAAGGCCCTTAAATTGAAAGAGTATGAAAGGTTCAATAATTGGCTGGCAGCGAAAGAGTTAAACAAGCCATGATAAACTTCACAGCCACTGCAACAATGCAACCATATATCCTAGCCTTTTATTTAGGGAAGGTCTTCATTTTTTTTTTCCAGACATGTTATCAGTTATTTATAAGGCCAGATGGAAGGATTACACCACCACCACCACCACTACCACAGCTTATATTCTACTAGGAAAATGTTATTTGGGTTTACTTAGAAAATATTCAAACTGTTCAAATACTGTAAGTATCACTAAAAAAAAGTCCAAAATCTGCAGCTATCCCATCCAAATGAAACTTTTTTTCATCTTAAAAATGTATTTGTGGTATCCCCAGCAATCATTTTTGTGATGGTTCTCAAACTTCATATTATGTTCCAAGTTTAGGATTAAACATAAAACCAGAAAACTAGAAGTGCCAGACATTTTCTGTCAAAATGGAAGTGGTAAAGGTGGATTTAAGGTGCAATGATCAACCATCAAATGATTCCCTCATGGCAATTCTCTTTTAACACTATGCACCAGGACAGACCACAGGATAGTTTTAATTTCAATGGAAAAGAGAGTGGTACTGATCTATTTTAATACAGTAGGAAAAGGTAAGTCAAATGCCCAAATAAAATTTGCTCTGTCTGTCAGGTAGCTGTTCCAAAACTCAAAATATTAGGCCTTTCTTGACTGTGCTATTGGTGCCCTCATGAATGTGCTTATGATACACTTGGAGCCTTTTAAGCTTGAGCCACTGTGTTAATAGGTATGTGGTTAGGTTAATCGCAATTGCCTATGACCAGCTAATTAGCTGAACTACCTAAATACTTACATTCATTCTGCTTGATGATGCAACTTTCTTTCTTACATTTCTAAGAAAATGTGGAATACCGCTCATATTATTCAGCTCATATTATATTTCATGTAAGTTGCTTTCTTTATGAGGTATTTTAAAAATGCACACAAATACAAATCCAATTTTTGGGGGTTATACTTTCTAATTAATTTTGACTGAACATTGACTTTAATGAAGTCAATTAGAGTCAAATTCTTCTACTTCAATGACCAAATCAAAAATCACAGTAGGTGAATGGCATGTGCTTCAATGTTAATAGTCTAATTTGTCCCTCCAGCATATTGCTAGAAGTGACTCTTATAGTGATCTCAATAGCACTTTATATAATTGGATTCCATTTATTTCTTTACTGAAAATATAGACACTTTCATACAGTTGTAATTATTAAAAAGGGTTTAACTGGTAACATATGGGTTAAAATCCAAATTCATCATATAAAGAAACATTCATATTTCTACTCCACACATTTGTTTTTATAAATGAACATGTATCCCTATCTGGGATAATTGGAATTTTAACTGCCCATCTCATTAGAAACTCAAAATAAACATGTGATCTGTTATAAGATTAAAACTATTCTATAAACTAGATTTTATAGACTGACATCTAATCCAAATTAAATCTAGTGTCTACTTTCATTTTATCTTCTGAAAGACATAAAAATTCAGAGGTAAGGTAACCTGCAGAGTTTGCTGAGTTTAGATGTTAAAGTACCCACAACCCAGTGTAACAAAATCTCACCCTGGTGGTCTAGTGGTGGTGCGGCGGGGACGCCCGCCGCACTGCTGCTCTTCCTAGCGCTGGGCTCTATAGTGTGCGTGCGGCGCTATTTAAAGGTGCATGCGTGCTGGCGTCATTAGGTCAGCACACAATGGCGCCAAATTCAAATCTTCAAAGGGGCACTCGTGTAATTCTCATTGCCTGTGATAGGTTTATTCCTGGTGCCTTGTACCTGTACTGTAAAGCTTCTGTTGATATTGATTCCTGTGTTTGACCCTGCCTGGCTTTTGATTATTTCTGATTATCTGTAGCCTGACCTTAGCCTGTTTATTTGTATACCGAATTCTGCCTCTTCCTATCTGACTGATCACCCAGTTTTGACACTTTGCCTGCCTGACGACTCCTAGCTATCTGCCTGCCTAAACCCAGCCTGTTTGACCATGAATCTGCCTAATCCCACCTGTACCGTGACCTTCGGACTTAAAAGACTCTAACTACAGTTCTTCCCCATTGCTGGCCAGAACTCCTGCTCTGCACTTCTCGTTTAAGTTCAGGTGGCATCTGAGTAGCTGAGAGCTCCTCCCGAAGCCAAAGGCGGTCACACTACTGGTGAAGCACAAGCCAAGACCAGGGTGCTTGGCATTTGTTCTGTATTGGGTGCTGACCGTGACACCCGGTTTTCAGAAATGAAATCTTAACAGAAAATTTGTTAAAATAGAAACAGTGCAGCAGCAAAAAATTATTTGTGGCAAAGAGTGGTTCTATATTTAATTCTCTTTGCAACAAAAAAAATAAAAACCCTCAAATTTTCATTTGCTTTCCTGGCTAGGAGAGTGTGGTTCAATACACAGACCCACTTAAATGAATAAGAATTCATTACATCAGTAGAAGACATAATTATTATTGTTTGAGCTACTGTTTAAATGCAAGACTTGTTTAATCCCTATATTTAAATTTTATTTATTTACTTTCCATATTGTCTTCAATTTAAAAATATTTAAAATTCTAACAAAATATAAAAATAAATGTTTTAAAATATACTCTGCTTTAATAATGGTAAGGGAAAATTGCACAATTCATGTTTTTGTGTGGTGCTGCACTCTGCATTACAGGCTTGCCTTTAATATAATTGAAACTTGCAGTAGTATGTGGAACTACATTGATATTACACCTCAAAATACTTTAAGGAATTAGTCTTTGTGAAAATGAAAATCTGTTGTCTTATTTAATTTTCACATTGGGGAGAACTACTGTGTAGATTATGCTGTTTAATTATACGGTCTAAAATATTTGTAGTTGCATCAATTGTAAATTATAAAGATTTTGGGGTGTATGTTTATTTAAAGGATGATTTGCACCCTTTACCAGCTTTACTTTTATAAGGTTGTTAGGAACTTGTAGGCTTTATTCCTTCTCTTGTTGATTGCCTGTCCTGTGCTTAGTTTTATTTGAACAATATATTTATGTTCTTTCACATTCATATGCATCTATAATGCATAACATACATTGCCATATGTTGTGACAGAACTCACTCTGTCTCAAACTCAAAAAACATGCTGGATGTATTCATTTAAGCTGCAGATATTTGTTGTCGGGCATGGATTTGCTTAGAAAATGTAGCACAAGTTCACAATTTGTCAAAACTACTTAGTGAATATTTTTCCACCATCAAAATTGGGGCATAACTCAGTGAATGTGTGCATAAATATTTCCAAATATGCCATATTTACAAAGCTCCAATGTACAATTGCAGCACAAATAAAAATTCACTATTATGTTTGCACATTAAATACCAATCTTGCCCTAATTTATAAAATAAAAACTTGCAGAGTAAATGTGTTCATTGTGTGAATCATTCTGCTCTGCTTGAAGGTTTAAAAGGGCCCCATTGATGCCAAAGCATTTTGCATAACTAGTGGCAAAAAACACCCTTTGTCTTAAATACATTTCAAATAAATATATAAATATATATTCCATCTAAGGAAAGTAACTGAACATTCTGTAGTACTTACTTGTTTCCGTTGCTACGACTGTGATATTGTGCCACATATTAGTTTCTCTATCAAGTTCTGTTGCCAACGTTATTTTTCCATCGTCTGCATTAATATTGAACTGATGATCAAGGTCTGTATGTCTATCAATAGAAAACCTAAAAATACATACAAAATCCTGTCTTCATATATATATTATAATAAGGATAGAAACTGAAATAAACAGAGAGATCGAAAAACACAGGATAGATTGCACAACATTGACACCATAAAATATTTTTCAACACAGAAAAATTAATGTGGTACAGGTATGATGCCTGTTATCCAGAATTCTCAGGACTCCGGTTACGGGGTCTTTCAGTAATTTGGACCACCATGCTATGCTTTGTCTACTAAAAAATTATTTGGGTATATACAGTATTTATTTAATATAAATGCATGTTATTATTAATAATAATAATAATAATAATAATAAGATATTCAGATATACATACACCAACTTTACATACAGTTACATATTTTAATACCATGATGTCATTTCTTGGGTCTTTTTAAAAGTAACCCCCCCTGCAAGTTAAGGTCTGATATTATCCATTGTTTTATGGTATAAGTTTTGTGAATTAAAAATTTAGGACCCTTAAAATAAGGATTTTTTTTCCATATTTCACAATCTTTATGTGTTTATCTCTAAAGAGATATAAAGCAATACTTGTGACAATGACTATAAAAATAATAAAACTAAGGGGCAGATCTACAAACGGTCGACCATCAAACATTTTTCTGGGGGGAGGGCATTTTCGATAGAAAATTGACCAAACAGGTCTGTCTTTGATCAAATTGAATTTGTTTGAACCATTCAAATGCATCGATTCGAACGATTTTCAATAAAATCTATTGAATTCTTGGCACAGGACAGGCTCGAATTCAAAAGATTTTAAAGAGACAGTACTTCGAAATTTAATTTTTTTTCAATTTGGATTGAATTTTGAGCTATTCAATAGTCAAAGTAGGCCAAAATTACTTTGAAATTTGAATTAAAAAAAAAAAATGTGCCCCCAAGTTTTGTGGTGGAAATTCTAAAAAATAAAATGTAATAATATCTATATCCGTAACATCAGCTAGATCATCTAAAACATCCCAAAGAAGGAAAAATGATAACACTGGTAAAGGTTTTTTAAATGTAATTGGATTACCATAATATTTCATTAAAGGTTTTTAATGTAATGCACCTTCAATATTGAACGATAGCACACACTCATTAATGAGGGAACATCAGATAAAACAAAATGAACATATGTTATTTTTCCCACTTTTAGATATAAATTAGCATATAGCATATGCTTTTAAAGCATACTGTGAATCCTGGTCTTCTTTTTAATAAACCAATCAACGATATATATATTTCTCATCTTTTTGACATATAATTGGCAGTCAAAATTTGTTTGTTGTACTTTGGATTTTCACTTAATTCTCAATTGTCAGACAACTTATTGAACACACAAAATACTAGCAGAAAATATGGTCCATGTTATCTGAGCCATAAATATATTTTTTTAATGTTATATAATACATTTTAAAGGTAACTAAATAATGGATTCCTTCATCCAGGTCATGATTATCAGTAATTAGTAGATTTTAGGGGGTCGAATTTCGAATTGAAAAATATTCAAAATACAATCATGGGAATAGTTAGGGAATCGAATTATAAAAACCATTTGATCGAATTTTTATAATTTGATCAAAATTCACCAAAGCCACTTCAGCAGATTGAAACTGGCAAACTAGGCAGTCGAATAAAAATATAAAGGGGAAGTAATTTGATAGTCGAGTATTCGAATATTCAAATAGATTTTTAGTCGAATTATTTGAATCATTTGATTCAATCGAATTTACTGAATTCACTGGTCAAAATTTCCTAATTTGCATATTCATTTAGTATTTTTAGAATTTATTAAATTTCAGAAACTTATATAAATAAGCAGTTGTATAGCCATGGGGCCAGCCATTCAAAGGAGAAAAGTCTCAAGTTAGCAGATAAGCTATGTAGAAGATAATGTTATCTGTTATCCATTGCTTATCCTGTGCCATGTAGC
>CM044437.1:45522700-45534309 GCA_024363595.1 Xenopus borealis
TTTTTTTTGATGCACAACAAACAAAAATTAGAGTGTACGGACTTTTTTGGACTTTTATGGAGAAACTTGGTGAAAAATTAAACTCAACACTAATATCATGTATGGAATTGTTTGTTCTTAGTGTTTTAATATTTCATGAATAATGATAGCTTATTTGCACATTTATGTATTTAGCTTTTCAGATCACAATTTATCTTGTTACATAGTTACTTAGTTAAATTGGGTTGAAAAAAGACCAACCCGTCCAAATTAAAACGCATACACACACACATACACTCCCCTCCACTCTTTCACACAAACCATACATGCCCATAGCTATACTTAGGGGCAGATTTACTAAATTCACATGAAGGATTCGAAGTTCGATCGCATTTTCAAAAAGATTGAAATTCAAATTTTTTAATGTTTTTGAAGACCATTTTGACCAGTGAATTTTGAAAATTTGATCAAATCGAATGATTCGAATAAAAATCTATTCAAATGTCGAGGTACTTCCCCCTTTAAATTTTTATTCAACTGCCTAGTTCACAAGATCAAAGCTACCGAATTGGGTTTCATTATTTTTGATCGAATAAAAAAAAATTCAATCAAATGGTTAAAATCGGTTGATTCGAACGATTTTAACAATCGATTGAATTGTTACTATTTGATCGTTCAACGAATTCGAAGGATTTTACTTCCCTGAATATTCCCATGGTAGAATTCGAGGGTTTTTTAATACTATGCAAAACACAAAAAGCAATGCTTATGATTTGTGGCACAGAGATTGCTGTGCTCTTTCGTAACCCCTAAACATAAAGCAGAAAACTGCATTACAGAGCAGTTGGTTTTTGAGACCACAATTAAACTAAATCTAAAATAACAAATGTCATGAATTATTTAAAAGATCTGAATAGAAAAATGAATACCTCTAATCTCTTAAGTTTTTTTTAACAATTCATAGTAAAAAAGAAAATAAGAAAACCTCTAAAAGTCCAAAGAACGTCAATTACTTTTTAGACATTCATGATTATTAGTAAATGGGCCCCATAGTCAGGTTTTGCTTATCACAGAAAAGCAACATGTTCCACAGTGATTTATTAAATAAAACATCAAGTTTTAGATTTGTAATCTAAAAGGCCTGCCTATTCTATTTTTAAGGCTTATGAACCAAGATGTAAAATCACTGTTTATTTTATTAATATAGGTTTTAATTTCATCTGGAAAATGCACATTGTCATTGTCTATAGAACGCAAAACAGTTGTAAATTATGCTTTGGGCTTCTGTACCAGCACAAGGCATCAACAGTGTGTTAGCAGGGGAGATATGTGCCTCCAAAGCAGCCTCAGTAGCTCCCTATCTTATTTTCTGCTGATTCCCTGCACATACTTTGTGCTTCTGTCCGTTACTGAGTTTAGGGACCCCCTCACAATATACAGTACACATAGAATATACATGTCACAATATTAGACTGATTAGTAATTAATGCAGATAATTACAACATGGCAGCACAGAAACCCAGGTGCAATTAGCATCAGAATTTAATAATTAGCCCTGTAGCATCAGCTTTTAATACAGGTTAACCTCATTTTCTGCTTGATAATTTCCAACAACCACTAAGCTTTGCTTCTCAACAGCTGCTCAGAGCCCACTGAGCATGCAATTGTTGGAGACACTTTCCAAGTTGCTCACCCCCCTTTGACAAGTTTGAATCCTGGATCATAGCTCCTATTGAGAAGCTGAAACTTTAGGCTGGAGCAATAAGTTCAGTATATAAAATGACAATTTTATTCATTTTTAGGGTTTAGTTCTCCCTTAATACTCACATTTTTTGAATTTATTTAAAAGATTTTTTGTTGATGACTTTTGAGTTTGTTTGCTAATGTTTAAAGGACATCAAAAAATTAAATTGGTTTAAAGTAATAAAAATATAAGGCAGTGTTGCCCTGCACTGGTAAAACTGCTGTATTTGCTTCAGAAACAGTTCTATTGTTTATATTAATACTCTGCTGTGTAGCCATGGGGGCAGCCATTCAAAGGAGAAATGGCTCAAATTACACAGCAGATAGCAGATAAGCTCTGTAGAACATAATGTTATCTGTTATCTATTACTTATCCTCTGCCATGTAGCCATTTTTCAATTTCTACCATTGCTACTTACTGTAACAGCTTGCTTAGTGTTTCTGACACTTTCATTTTTTTGGTGTTACTGTTCATTTAAACAAGGAAACATTGACTTGAAACAAGTGGTGCCAATGCAAAGCACCTATCAAACTATAATGTATTACTTTTCTCATGAGTCTTATGAAATCAAACAACATGGTTAAGGGAACTAAGGAAACCACAAGGAATAATTTATTACCTTTGATAGATTATGGACTACCAAGGAAACTTGTTGAATTTAATTCATTACAAAGGATTTCTGGCAGTGTAATGATCCTTTCAAACTGATTTAGGGAATCTGTATGCTTAGACCTGGTGTAGCCTAATGCAGTTTTTTTTTTCTGGATTGCTTTCTAAGGACTCTTTTCACAAAGACATGCTATTCAAAGTTCAGTATATAGCCAATTTGACTATTACAATGCAGAATATGCCTTAAATATGCCATCTTTAATGTTATATAAGCATATAGTAGAAAGCCTGTAACATTATTTTCTGTTACAATCCATACTTTCTGGTGTTGATTTTAAAAGATGAGTAATTTCTTTTATTTATTTAATGTGTATAGAATAAGAATAATACATCTTCATTTTGCTTCTGCAAGGCGTTTTAATGCATTTATGAATGTTTCTTACTCTCCTTGCAGATTCTACCTTTATTAGAGATCCATTCATTTGTACAGACTCTCATAATCCTCCACATCTACTTACAAAACCCTTTTAAAAAAGTAAATCAGAGTGTGAAAGCTAGTGGTAAAAAATAGCACATGCAAGGGTAAAATCAAACAAAGACATGTTAGACGTCTATAATATTTTTTAACACTTCTGTGTCCAAAACTGGCAGTTCAACAGATAAAAAAATTATTTTTGATCTAACCTGGCAGCAGAAAGTGTTTACTTTACCTTGCGTAGACGAATCATTCCACCTTGAGTTTGGGAGTCAGTAGTAATTTCAAACACATCTTTACCATCACCATCAATTATGTCAAAAGAAGATTTGGCATTGTCTCCTGTATCTCTGTCATTTGCTTTCACCCGACCAACTGTGTCACCAATGCCGATATCTTCTGGGACTACAAACTGATACTGGCCTTGCAAATAAGGGAGACAAAATGCAACTTATTATTTCTATAAAAGTATACTTGGTAATTGTGCACAGCTTTAATTGCTGAAAAACGTCCCAAAATGTAGACACTTGCAATTTTACATTCAACACATAGTTGCAATACTCCAAAAAATAATTCATTTTTGTATTTAGTTACATTAGACAAGCAATTTTTATTAACTTTTATACTTACATACATATAACAATACATTAAGAGCATTGATAGTAATAAGAGTTTGTTATTGTGTTTACAAACTTGTTGTTTCTCAAGGCAATCCAATTACAAAACATGCACCAGTGCCCTTTAGTAAGCTCCTCAGATGAATGATGGTTCTAGTTTCTAAAACCTTTAATGCACTGATGAACAATCCCCCACTTTCTGTCCTAAATCTCTTGGTGGTACCTAATTAAAGAATGCGTGTATATTATTGGGTGAGATATCATATTATCTCATTAAAAAAGATTTAATATTCCCTTAAAACTAGTGTTCACTGAAACACGTACTCTAATGTATTTATAAGAATGCAAATAAGCCTCTTAAATAAGTATAAATACAGACCAAAGATACCAACACCCCAAGCTTTTTTTGAGCTTAATTTTCTTCACAAAAGAATCCTACTGTTGTCAAAGCTAAACCCAACATGTAGCTAATTGATGCCAATCTAACAATTTAGCCATTTTGGGATTATGATTTAGCACTATTCCGCCTTAATACATTGATAAATTAAAAATTTGTCATTTGCATTCCAAATTAGATTTTCAAAATGTCTTTCAAAAAAGTATAAAGTATGAGCCCACATTAACTGGAAAATTGACAAATGTGCAGCCATGATAGAGTCAAGATGGAAAGAGGGATACTCATCATATAAAACAGTTGTTAAGCAATAAAGGTTAAGTAATAAAAGACTAGGCTCATGGGAGAGAGACCCCAGAAGCACTTTGAACAGTGCAAACCAATTATTATCTGATGAATGACCTCCTTAGACACATCCTTAGGGAGAAAAACACAAAAAACACAATGATCAGCAGTCATAAAGAGTTGACCGTGAACATACCACTGAAAGATTTAATGCCAAACTCTCAACACCTTTCACAAGCATTAAAGGAATATTGTGCCATGTATAGTTGGTACAGTACAAATGTTTATTTCCATCAAATAATTTCTATATTCCATCTATGCACAATTATGACATGCACTTTACATAGTGAGCAAAAATATAATTATTAATTTACAAAAAAATTATATATTTATTTAAAATCATCCTTCACAGACCATGTTGTATAGTTTGCTATAAAGAACCACCACACTCAATATTCAAAAAATCTGAAAGTCTACTGTACATCAGGCTGTGGATAACTGAATGCTTTTAGCAGGCTATAAGGTTTTGTTTTTTTGTTATTGTTCTTTCCAGTACTGGTGAGGGTAATAACCCTTGTCTCCTTGCACAGTTCCTTTATCTGAATTTTATCTGAATTTTTAATTGATGTTGCCCATAGCAACAAATCAGATCTATGCATTTGTATTCTAACTTGTAGGTGACTGTTTAAATCTAATTGTTGATCGGTTGCTATGTCCACCATCACTGGAGATATTTATCTCCAATGCCCCTTTATCCTCCATCATCTATATAAATAATTAGCTACATTTTCTTCTTGTTCTTGCCGGAATACCATCAGCAATGCTGGTACAGAATTAAGAAATGTGAGTATTATGGATTAGGATTATTTTTGACATGCTTTATCAAAGCAATGTCTGCCCCTACACCTCATGATAGATTGGAAGAGCTTCCAGTATGTACACATATCAGCATGCACAGGCTATGTTATATGGTTTATTCTAAAGCACACCACTCTCAATATAAGAAAGAAAATCAGAAAGTCTACTGTAAATTTGACCATAGATTACAAATAGACAGAAGGTTTTACAGCTGGCTCTGCTTTTTCCTTGAGATTTGTTTTTTGTTTTTTTCCAGTACACCACCACTCTACTGTAATGGAAGTTTCTTATTGTCCCTGACCCCTTCAACTGGTCACCTGAGTAAACCCTTTTTTCTGGTGTTAGTAGAGTTTCAGTTGGAATTCACCTGAATCTTAGCTATCCCTTTATCTAGTTAAATCTCCAAATCTAGTTGCATGCCATGCATAACCTAACTTCCTCTGAATTGGATTTTTGGCTGTCCCCTATAAATCCAAATCTAGCATCTTTCTAGGTATCATCATCATTTCCCTTTATTAGAGATAATCTACCTATAGCTACCTCTAACACAATGATGATGAACACAAGAAGACACATGTATAAACACCTAATATATGGCATTTTGACATAGACAAACACTTGTGAATAGTAGATGAAGCCCTGGAACTTACTGACAACCATTCAAGTTAGGTCAGCATGCCTATTTAAAATAATTTTTCTAAAAAAATATGTATATAAATATATAATTAAAATTCTAAAGCAAAACTTTTAATAGAAAGCCAATGAACCACATACCACTATAAACCCTCAAACATCATGTCATCTACCACCTTATAAATACAGAAAAACCTAAAATAAAAATGATTTCAACTTTGACAAACATGCCTGAGCTCATTGTTTTTCCACCCAAAACGAGCCATACTTCCTCTAACCATTACTATTGAAAGCATGACCATTAACCCGGTTAACTCCGCATGCTACTTGGGGTTCATCTTTGACCAGTCCCTGTCCTTCTCTTATCATATTAATGATACTGCCAAAACCTGTTTTTTCCTCCTTAATATAGCAAAGATTCTTTCACAAACAGCCAAAACACTAACCCATGTTATCTTATCCTGTTTAGACTGTTGCAATCTCCTCCTAATGCCCATCTCTCTCCCCTCCAATTAATCTTAAAATCTGCTACCAGGATCCTTCTGCTCTGTCATAAAAGGGAACCTGCTAAACTCCAACTAAAATGCTTAGCGTGGCTGCCTGTTAAGCAAAGGATAGCATAGAAACTCCTTCTTCTAACATTTAAAGACCTTCACTCCTCTGATCCTCACTACATTTCTTCTCTTGTCTCGCTAAATGTTCCTGGATGTCTTTTCCCATCATCTCAGAGCCACCTTCTCTTCACACCATCCACATTCACTGGCACCTCTTGTATCACATCCTTCTATCTCTCTCTATTCCTCTGTAAAGAACTCTCAATCTCTTCAAGAAAAAACTACCTACCTTCGCCGCTGGCGAATAAATTCGCGAATCACCAGCAAAATTTCGCCAAGCGTAATTTCACCAAAAAAACGAGTCGCGCGTCGTATTTGACGCCGAAAATGACGCGACACGCGTCGTAAACTACGTGACGCGACGAAAACAACGCGACACGCGTCAAAAGCGTCCCGGGACTCGTTTCGTGAATTTTTCGCCGATTTTTCTAGAGAAATTCACAAATTTTTTGGCGAAGCGAATCGCGGGAGATTCGCCCATCACTAGTTGTGACATCATTATCCAGTGTATATAGTGAAGTGCTAGATACGCGCTCTGCAATAACCTGGAGCTATCGATCAAGCTGTGCTGATCAATATTGTGCCAACCGATCTGTGTTACTCGTGAGCTATTTAATTAATCATTAATATTATTCATCACCTTATGTGAGTGCACAAAAAAGCAAACAATATTTAAAAACACGCGACTAGTACGCGGATGCCACATTAGACTGAATAAGGGTCCTGTTGTCAGCTGGATGCAATTCATTATACGCACAAAATCTATTGGAGTGTGCAATGATGGACTTAAGGTACTGAGGGATAATACTGAGATTATTAGTGATGTGGACTGCATTTGAAGTTAACAGAAATTCAACAGCACACAGTGAAACATTTTTCAAGTAGATTGTTTTATATTCCTTGTGGTTTTTTTTTATTATTTTTTAGTTTGTGCACATGAGTACATGTTGTTATTAAGATTGAAGTGATAATACATTTAGTACACTTTAGTACACATATTAGGAGAAATACTAAGGTGCAAGTGGATACACTTTGGTTTTTGGATTTTTGAATACATTTGTGAAGGTAATAGGTGAGGGAACTTTGAAGTTTAATATGGGTGCCAGTAAATATATTTTTTTGGGGAGGATGTGACCATCCATAACAACAAAGGGTAGCTGTAAAGATAATACAACACAGGTCTATTAAAAATTTCCCAGGACCAGTATAGTAACATTCATAGATGGTTAGCAAAAGTAATGATCGATTGAGGATATTTATAAAGAACATGCAACACAGGCTGTTTGATCCATGTCTGCCCCAGCATAGTAATAGACAGATAGGGTTAATGATAGAGAGCCTCTGCGTTAATTTATTAAAAGGGAAAGCCTTACTAGATAAGTTTCATTAGTCTAAATAGTCAGCTGGAGATATAGTTCAGTGTGTCAGACACTATGATTTACACATTAGTAACATAAGTAATTAAAACTGTTCCTTTATAGCAACATAACGAGATGACATATGAGTGTTACACAAAGCAATAGTAATGTTTAGGAACAGAATTGGCTTCTGCTAATAATCTTGATGGATAATGATACAGTATTGTTACACTATTGCTTGTTTTTAACAGTTTTTTTATTATGAATGATGTCTGAGAACCGTGTATTTTACACATGTGGGAAAATTCACTAAGCGGCAAAAAAGCGATAGGGTTGCCTTCGCTAACGTTCACCGCACTTCGCCAGGCGAATTTTCGCCGGCGCTATGCTAATTCACTAAAGTGCGAACATAGGCTCAGGTCGGCAAACGGTAGCGTAGTTGCGCTAGTGTTACTTCGCCAGGCACCGCGCATTTACACTAGCGATGCCTAATTTGCATACGGCGCAAGTATATGTTACAGCCACTACATTATACTACACACGCCCAGGAAACCTTTAATAAATAAAATAACGTTGTCCTATTGCTCTACATGTGCCCCCTGTATAGTTGAGTTGCCATATGTTAGGAAATGTAGGGGGGATGGAGGGTAACCCCCCTAAAAAATTTTGCTATTATTTCAGACTTGCACCCTACAAAAGGTAAAAGACGCCGGTGTTTTTTGGGACTTAGAAAAAATTTCCATTTTTTTTTTCAAACTCCTATCTATTGTATTGAACTTCGGTCTGACCTGGCGAAGTAACGTCTAGCGTAAGTGGTAACGTTCAGTAAAATGGTCATCTTAGTGAATTAGCGTAATTACGATCCTTCGTCAGTGCACAACTTCGCCTGCCATTAGGGTGCGAAGTTGCGCTAGTCTATCTACTTCGCTAGCGAAAATTCGCCAGAGTCAGTGTTAGTGAATTTGCAAGGTTACGATTCGAAATGACGTCACGTGGTGAAGTTTTGCTAGCGTTAGCCACTTCGCCCTTTAGTGAATTTGCCCCATGGAATGTATGTATATTTAGTATAATATTTTATTGGTTTGTTAATGATGTTGATCATGTGCTGCAGCTCTTGGCTTTCCTGCCTGTTGAAAGTTAAAAGACTAAGTTCATTTTGGCACTTTGAGAAAGACCAAGACTGAAACATTAGTTTCTGTTATTTTATTAATAAATTTTGTTTATATTTTTAAGACATGATATATATATTTGTGTGTGTGTGTGTGTGTGTGTGTACACACACATGAAATATTGTTCTAGCTGCCAGGTTTCCCAAATATGTATATTTGATACAGGAAAGCATGTCTAGCAATTACACAGAGGACATGAAAAAGATGTTTATAAAATGTAAGGAAACATTTTCAGGCCTTGAAAGAATGTAAAACAACTAGCAATTCTTTTTATAAACAATTTAGGGTAGCAATGTTACATTGTGCTCACTCCTTGTAATGAAGACTATCTAAGCATAGAACTCTTAACACTCAAACTAATTAGTAAATATTCCAAAAGGCAGCATAAAAATGTAATTGCTTCCCTAGATAATGGAAACCAAAATATGCACTTAAAAACACGTATTAGGCAATATATTGTATAACCTTAAAATGCAGGTCAGTTTCTCTGAAAGTAGATAGATTTTTTTTTCAAGAGCTGAATTATGAAGCATGATGCAAAACATGTTAGTTTAGCTACCACTATATACATGACCTGGAGTAGTAACCAACAGAATGTTTGCTTTTAAACAGGTGACCAGTAAATGCTACCTTATAGTTGTTGTGGGTTAATGCTCCTCTGCAAACATAGTGCCTTTTATTACATAGCCTCCTAGGCAGTGCTTGAATTGGAGTGAAAAAAGTGGAGGCATGCTCTGTGTGGTAAGTGTAGCAAGAGTGTGCTAAAAACAAGCACCTCCCACAACCATAAGCCACACCCATTTCTATAATAAGCCTCACATACCAATACTTTCTGGTTTCACCCACTTTAAAGCATAAAAATTTGCTATTTCCTTCTCATGCACAGATTAATAAACAAAATGCATATATTTACCTGTGACCTTTAGGGACCCCCAAATGAATATTGTGCATATGACGTTTCTTGGCTGTCAATCCAACTTCTGCAAACAAGATCCTTGCCTGTGTATTGTGTCATAACGAAGCACATCCCCATCATATTCTATATTACCCAAGATTATTTCATATATATATCATTCTCTCATTATTCCCTAATCTGCTGCTGTTTAATACCTTCATTTTCTCTTTGTCTTCCCCCTGTTTTCTTCTTCTCTCCTTTTCTCTATAACCTTCTGATGCTACCACATGGTTTATCTGTTTAACACTTCTCTTAACATCTCTTCTCTATTTCTCTCCCAGCAATCTATTCTCCTTTTATCTTCTATATATTTGATTATATTTTATTTTACCTCTGCATTTTATTTGCATGCAGAAGTGGAGAGGAGAAAAAGAAAGTTCTGGGATGCAAAACTCTTGCTTTTCACAAAAATAAAGAAGTGAAAGGAAGGGTGTCTTAAGTAAGAAAGCAACATGCTGTTTAACATCATCCTGCTTCATTGTGATAGATGACACAGTTTTTGGAATATTTGCTATAGTTTTTTTTTTCAAATCAATTGGATTTGAAAAAGCTATTGAAAAAGCAGCTGTAGAAGAGTGGACAGTGGGTCCTCTAACAATGTAGTACATGTGTGTAGCAGTATAATGAGAGAAAAATGCACACAATTTGTCCTCCCAAAGCAGAAACAAGGTACTCCAAAAAAAAAAAAAAACCATAAACTCTAATGTAGTGTGCTGCAAAAATTACATGTAACAAAAAGATGTGTGTATTTTTTGGTGAAACATTACATCACTACTAACAATATTCAGTTGTAATTATTTACATCTACTCTGGAGTGTGCATAGCTATGTTGTTTTCATATTTATGTATATGTTTTATATTCTATTGTGTTTGCACCCCATCTTTATAGTACTGCAGGATATTATAATAATAATAAGTATAAAAAATCTTTTGAAGGCATTCATTCTGATAAACCATTTTGATAAACCAGCAAACAATTTCAAAATAGCTTAAAGGGTTTAAGGAATTTTATACCAAAATAAATGTAGAAATTGTTATGTATCTTGGAGCATATAAACCTCATGGTTTCATAAATCTGTCATTTTCTGTAAGAGGAAGAGCACATTTATTTTAATGAGTTTCATTTCATTTGTGCAGCAAGTCTTGAGTGTTTGCACAGAAACATCATTTGATAATTATGAATAATGCAAAGGCAGAATGTATGCTTCTAATATGGAAGGTATATGGAATTTTACCCTGCAATATACCCAGCTCATTATTCTTTGGTAAGCTTATTTAGTATTGCCCTTCAGTAGCAGTACAGATTAAAATGAGAAACCCTCACGTTCTAGGAATGAACTTTTTGTGTGTATATATATATATATATATATATATATATATATATATATATATATATATATATATATATATATATATATATATATATACACATATATATGGCCTTTAGTAAGTATACACAAAGAAAAATGTACAATACTATTAGAGTCTCATGAAAAAAGTCTAACAACCCTGTGCATTAAATATCCATCAGTTTTTGGTAGACTCACAATGTTTAATCATGCTTTTTGAATTTGTAGAGAAGAAAAGACAAACACTGGATGAAATTGCTGCAGTATACTAGTAAATCTCATTGTAAATGCCTGTATTTCTTTATAGACAATTGACTTTATTTGTGCATTAGAGGTATGTGTACTGATGATGAATTATTTTTCTTCAAAAGCTACTCATAATCAAATTAGCATCTCAATATAAGCATACTACACTCTTGCACCCAGATTTTTTAATATAAACCAACATTATGTAATGAAAGAGATTCATGCTTAACTTAACATTACTTGTGTAGTTATGGAACTGAACGCTTGGGACCTGGGGTTTTTAAGATAAGATAACTTATATTGGAGTATATTGGAGATCCTGTC
>CM044437.1:45536265-45559352 GCA_024363595.1 Xenopus borealis
TATATATATATATATATATAATATGTGTGTGTATAAATAAAACATGGAATCACAAAGGGAAGTTCTGGTCCAGGAACTGTTTGTTCCAGATTGGCATGATTGATATTGACCGTGTACCCCTGCAAGTTATTGCAGTATCAAGGGCAAATACCTTACATCTATAATAAATATTAACTATTTATTTTTGAATAATAAACTTGCACCCATCTAGCCATGAAAAACATGCAAAAATATAGCAGTTTAAAGGGGTGGTTCACCTTCAAGTTAACTTTTAGTATATGCTAGAAGGGCCAATTCTAAGAAACTTTTCAATTGGTCTTCATTATTTATTTTTCATAGTTTTTTAATGATTTGCAATTTTCTTCTGTTTCGTTGCAGCTTTCAAATGGGGGTCACTGACACCATCTAAAAACAAATAATCTGTAAGGCTACAAATGTATTGTTATTGTCACTTTTTATTACTTATCATTCTATTCAGTCCATCTCCTATTCATATTCCAGTCTCTTATTCAAATCAATGCAGGGTTGCTAAGGTAATTCGTACCCTAGAAACCAAATTGCTGACACTGCAAACTAGAGAGCTGCTGAATAAAAAGCTAAATAACTCAAAAACCACAAACAATAAAAAATGAAAACCAATTGCAAATTGTCTCAGAATATCACTCTCTATACTAAAAGTTAACTCAAAGATGAACAACCCCTTTAATACATTTGCAGTGTGTCATACATATACTGTACTAATCCCAAAACCACCTCTGTATGTATTAATTTTTCCAAAAAAAAAGGCATAGATATCAAAATCTCTATTAAGCCCCTTAGGATGTAATGTCTTTAAATTATGGATCCAAAATATCTCCCTCTTTTGAAGTCTGTTGCCCCCCCCATCATGCATGACAAATGGAAATGAGCAGTGACCGGTAGCTTAAGGACCCCTTTCCTTATGGAGAATTTATGTTGGCTGTTTCTATGTCAAATTGGCTGTACGGTCTTACCTACATGGGTGAGCCCACAAGGGCATTTGAGCATGTATACCACATATTGCAAATTGCAAGTAAAGTTGCGCCCCATATCTCACACTAAGGTCCAAATTTACAAAATTCGAAAATTTGAAGGATTCGAAGTTCGATCTAATTAGTTTGAATACGATCGTACGATTTTTTCGGATATTCGAATATGCAAATTTGGCATCTTCGAACATCGAATACTGAATTATCGAATAGATCGAATGATCGGATATTCGATAATTTGATCATTCGATGATCGAAGGATTTAAAATTTAAAAATCCTTTGAATGACTACTTCGCCAGATTGAACCTACCGAATATCAATAGAAGCCTATGGGAACCCCCCCCCCCCATATGCTTCTATTGCTAAGTACTGCTCGAATACCATTCGTACGATCGAACACCTCGATCGTTCGAATAGTACAAATTTTTCGGAGGCTCGAAGGCAAAAGTACGATTTTTTCATGAAATGAAACGATCGGTATCCTATCATACAATTTCATCGAGAAATCGAATATCGAGCAAAAATATAGCCTAAAACTATTCCATAAGTATTTGATAGTCGAATGCTTATCAAATTTCGAATGGATTTGTAGGATTTTGGGTGAATTTTAGTAAATTTGACCCTAAGTATAGAACGTTTTTCCATTTCAATATTAAAACCAAAAGGGTGACATACTTTCAAAATGTATTCAATACTTTCCAAAATAAAAGCAATCATCTTAGTTTGGGGCAAAAATTAATATGCTAAAAACAGAAAGGAAAATGCTGTGTGCTGTTACATGGCTAAGAGACATACATTGCATTTAAATATATGTCTGTTCTTCTAAAATTAATCCTCATTATTTTCTTTGTGCCTTAAATGGAAAGTACTGAAGAATATCTCAGTTGGAAGTAGAACCATTTTAATCTGGCCCAGAAAGATGCAGATTGGAGCTTTAGCAGGAAAAATTGATTTTGAACTAGAGATAATTAGTTTACTAGATATACGTTTGTTATTCCTTTCCTCATTTGTTCACCTTAATTTATCCTCAGAATTTAATTGCTTTTAAGAATGAAGAAAATCTTATTTTCAAAGCACACTATAACCTGTTTTGTTGCCTTTATAATAACAATGTTTCATCCTTCTTGCTACCTCTTTTCTTTTACAGTATTATGTAGAGTGACATTTTGTAAGGTAATGGATAATTAGTATAAGGGTACAATAGTATTTACCTGATCACCCGTCAAAATATTTCTCTGATCGTGGTTTGTACACAAGCCTTTAAATAGGCACTTATAGTAGTTAAGAGCCACATTTGAAAATCCTTGAGCCATTTTCAAACATGGTTGAAATGGGTTATTTCATAAGTACAATTACCATTAAACTGTGATATTGATATCAAGCAATAAATTTAAATACATTTTTATCAATGTCCATGTAAAAATTTTATTAATTCTAGCATAGCTCGTCACCATTAATTGATATACAGTACATATGTGTATATATATATATATATATATATATATATATATATATATATATATATATATATATATATAAATATGTATATATATGAATATATATATATATGTGTGTGTGTTTTAGTGTATATAAAAGAAACTTGAATTTAGAATGTTCTGTATAAACACATTAGATTTGGAATTGTATCCATCGTGAATCTGTTGTGCAAAAAGCTATTTGCACAGACTCCACAGGATTTATTTTACCCTAAAGACATATTTAAAGTGTCTGGATCTTTCCTCTTCCATAAAATAAATGATCATGGCATTCTAGCACAGCTTGACTGTACAAACTATGTGATTCTAATGTATTTAAAAACAACATTCACTGCTCTAAGTCTCAGGGAGAAATCTTTGCATTTTTACAGGATTCTTTAATGGTTACCTTTGGGGGATCAAAATGCTGACTTCTGTACTTATAAACTTAAGGACAACAACATACAACAGAAAAGTTTCATTATTTTAATAGTCTGTACATTTGTGTCAATGTGCATAATGTGTACAATGTGCAACTTTAGATTGTTTCTTAATCATTCACAATTGGGGTCTATGATGTAGAGAAGCAATGACCAATAACTGGCATGCAACCATCATACCTACCTTAAATATCTACCAAATGAAGGGACAATAATACCGTTATGGGATCTGTTATCCATAATGATTGGGACATGTGGTTTTCTGGATAACAGATTTTTCCGTAATTTGGATCTGCCTTAAGTCTACTAGAAAATCATGTAAACATTAAAGAAACCCAATAAACTGGTATTGTTTCTAAGTAATTATATTTTAGTTTGGATCATGTACAAGTTACTGTTTTATTATTACAGAGAATAATGAAATCATTTTTAAAAACATTTGGTAGGATAAAATGGAGTCTATGGGAGATGGCCTTTCTGTAATTCAGTGCTTTCTGAATAATAGGTTTCCGGATAACAGATATTGTACCTGTATACAAAAAAATGGTTGTATGTGACTGAACGCATGAGGAATGTCAAGCATCTCATTACATCAGTATTGTAACACATTTCTTTTATTTGTTTGTTTTCCCTTGCACTGCAGATTTGCATTTATACTGAACTCACCTCTGGCCATAGACAATACAGAAATTAGTTCTAGATAAGTGAGAACAGCCGGCAAGCAGCTACCCTGCTAATAACTATTCTTAAGGGAAGAAACTTCACAGAAACCAACATCTATAAGCAAATCACAGAATAGGATATACAGTATAGCTAGACAGACGACAGACCATGGGATAAATAACAATCTTTTAACCCTTTCGCTGCCAGCCAATTTGGCTGATTTGGTATTTTAATTGCCAGACCATTTTTGAACTCTTTCACTTGAAGGCCCTTTCCTGGGGGTCTTTTAGTTTACCCAAGAAAACAATATATCGTTTTTTTTTTCGGGACAACCAGAGCTTTCAAAATATTAAAAAATTTGGGAGTAATTCCACTTCTGTAAAAAAATATATATATAGGCTTCTAAGTGTCTAATAAAATGAAAAGAAAAAACAATCATGTTTCACATAGTACAATCACATACTGTATATCAGAAATAATTTATTTTATGTATGAGAACACTGCAGATTTTGAAAGTTCTATGTCTTCTGAATGTGGCAATAGCAAATATTTATAGTTTCATGGAGATTTCTCACTTATATAGATACAAATCTCTAAGTATTACACTACCAAATTTCAAAAGCACTGCTCCACAAAACAGCATACTTCTGATTTCAAGCTTAAACATTCAACGAACGATAGGTTTACCCTAGAAAACTACCCATTATTAGAAAGAACAGATCCTGGAGAATCAAAAATGGGTAAATATATCACTGTATGACAAACTTCCAAGTTGCAATTCTATCCTAAAGATTTTTTTTTTATAGAAATTAGTAAACATTTTGAAACATGACCTCAAAGCTTCGAATCTACAGCATCGTATTGCCACACATCATTAGGTACCAATACAAAACACCCTAAATATGATTGCCAGGAGTCCACTGAACAGCTTGATGCCCAATACAGTATGCATTGGTTTACCAAAGTATGTGGCATATAGGGGCCCAAAAATGTACACACTTCATTTGAGCCATCAGTTCTGTAATTCCAGATACTGCAAAATCAACACATTTGCATCATTTTGAGGGGGGCATAAAAAAGGTAGAAAAATAATGTCACCCCCAGAAAACCGTATATTTTTGTAATGTACATATTCCACCGATTCCAATTTGGTTATGCTTGTCTTTCTACTCCAAAGCACCAAGCCGCAAACCTTACCTAAATTTAGCGATTTTGGTTAGTGATGGGCAAATCTCCCCAGTTTCGCCGAAAAATTAGCGGAACGAGTTGCGGCACGCTTTTGATGCGCGTCTCGTCGTTTTCGCCGCATCAAAAATGATGCACGACTCGTTTTTTTCAACGAATTTTCGTCAGGCGAAAGCGAATTCGCCCCTGCCGAATAAATTCGCCCATCACTAATTTTGGTAACATTTAAAAAAATCACCTAAAAAATTCCAATGGAGCATTGTATTTCCACACATACTTTTAGGTATAATGACAAATCACCCCAAATAATGAAAGCCTTGGGTCCTCTGAACAGTTTTATGTCCAATACATATAGGTGTACCCAAACATGTGGTATATAGGAGCCCCAAAACAATATAGTCTGTCATTTCAGGTACTGCAAAATCAACACATTTACATAATTTTGAGGGGGGCAAAGTTATAAGAAAGAGTTAACCCCGGAAAACTATATATTTTTGGAAACTACACATTCCCCCGAATCCAAATTGTGTATGCATGTCTTTCTACTCCAAAGCAACAAGTTGAAAACCTTTCCTAAATTTGGTGATTTTGATGACATTTCCAAAAAGCACTTAAATTTCCACCCTGCAGCATTGTATTACCATTGTATTACCACACATACTTTTAGGTATCAAGATAGATCACCCCAAATATGAAAGCCTTGGGTCTCCCATTTCAGGTACTGCAAAATCAACGTTTACATAATTTGGGGGGGTGGATTACTCCAAAAAAACCCATATATTTTCGGAAAGTACACATTCCCACCAATCCAAATTAAGTATTCATGTTTTTCTACTCCAAAGCATCAAGCCGCAAATCTTTCTGAAAATCGCTTAAAAATATTGCAATTGGCAGCATTTATCTCGCCCAATTTCTGACATACAATTGTTCAACACTCTAAATATTGAAACATTCTAATGAATCAAACAAATATAAAGACATCTTTCTACACCAAACTGTAAAGCTTTTCAAATTGTAGAGGTTTTTAAGACATTTCTGAAAATTGCCTAAAAATATTGCAATTAGCCGCATTTATCTTACCAAATTTTTTTGAATATATTTAGAAAACACCCTAAATATTGACGCCAAGGCTTTACAGAACAGTTTGATGCCCAGTATGCATAGATAAATCAAAGCAGCTGGCAAGTACAGACCCCAAATAAAAAAAGTGCTTTTGAATTTACTTGGCTGTCAATTCGCCTTATGTGAAGAAAGGCCCGTGCCTTATTATTTGCCACAAGACCATACTAACAACACCAAGACCCCCCACCAAACCCATATATTTTTGTAAAGTACAAGTTCTGATGAATCCAACAAAGATAAAGATGGCTTTCCATACCAAACTACCAAACTGCAAAGCTTTTCTAAATGTAGAGGTTTTTACACATTGGCGTTAATGCATTTGGAATGAGAAATAACCAGGGGAAAAAAAAACGCCAATTGACTTTTTGGACAAAAATCCATTAAGACAAAAAATTACTGCAAGAAAAATGTCCATTAACCTTACTTCATTTGGAATGCAAAAAATGTTCTAATAAAAAGGTATCTTATGTCAAAAAAAATGTTGCCTATTGACTTCAATGCAGTTTGAGAATATTTTGCCATTTTGTGAAGTTTTCAGCAGTTTCGTGAATTTATTGGGGTCAGGTTTGCTCATCACTAGTAAAGAAACATCCATAGAAATATTCATCGGCACCCATTGGCATAAATGGAATCAGTGCACAACTTCAATTGTGGGTGTTTTTAATTTAAAAATGCTCACTAGCTCTCACGAAAATTCGCTCAGACAACGCAAATTCACTAAAGTGCAAAGTTGTGTCCAGGGTGGCGAATGCTGGCAAATTTTCTCTTGCATTATTTCTGCAGAGTGAGCAAATCAAAGCAAAGCTTCACTAGTGTTCAATTCTGCCTAGCACAACTTTGCTAGATTTCTTGCGCTCAGGCTAATTTGCAAACTGCGGTCAATTTAAAGTGGAATGGAGCTATTTAGGTTACATGGTTCATCTAATACATTACATTTATACTGTTAACTAGACATGCCAAAGGAACCTTAATAATGTCAATAGAGTTGTTGTAATGCCCTACACATAAGCCCGCAGTTAAATGTGCCTTATGGTAGAAAATTTATGGGGAAACCAGGTGCCTGAAAAAAAAAAAAGTATTCCTTTTGCAGCATAACACCCTGCAAAATTGAAAACGCTAGTGAAAAGGTGCCTGCACTCATTTGTAAATTGGCAAAGTAATGAAATTACATCACACTGGTGAATTTTCACTAGTGTTAGTAACTTCGCCCTTTAGTGAATCTGTCCCTAAGTTTTTATTTGGAACTGTGGGTTACATCTGAGGGCAAGCTTGTATAACGGTCGCCTAGGGATTGTCAGTATGAGAGACATGTACAATGTAGAAAATAAACTAGCCTTCAATTGACATTTCCTCTTAAGTGCATGCATGGGAATTGATGTTCTGTTCCTGGCTGTTATGTCTTTTAAATGTCAGAGTTCAAGTCAAAGTACCAATTTATAATTTTAGTTCATTCATTAAGGGGCAGATTTATCAAGGGTCGAACTGAAAATGAAAAATTTGAATTTTGTGGGTTGAAACTGTCTAATTGGACTATGGAGTTATTCAAATTTGATTTTAGTTTTTCAAAAAAAATTTGAATTAGATTTTCAAAATTTATCATACACTGGCCCTTTATGAACTTGAATCTGACTACTCACTGCTGAAAACCAACCGAATTGTTGTTTAAATCAATCGGAGATGTCCAGGGATCCATTTGGAGTTGTTTGTAGCCTTCCTAATAATTTTGAGCTGAGTTTTCAGCTGATCCTATTCATCCTAGTTTAAAAAATATGATTTTTATAATAAATTTCTATTGGTCAAATTTCGAGTTTTAAAAAATCATGAATTCGATATTTCGACCCTTGAGAAATGTGCCTCTAATAGTATATTCATATTTGCACAGACTTTCTCCTAAACCAATGTCTTTTTTTGGTTCTGCAAACATATTCACTTTCTTTAGATTTGTAATTAGTTCTTGGAATGGCAGTGTATTAACTCCTTATAAAAAACTAGTACTTAAAGCAATTTCAATTTAAAAATGTTGCTGCAGTTTTATTTCAAATTTTCAGTGCATTCATTCTGACAGTTTGCTTTTTTTATCCTTGTAATGTAGAAATATTCCTTATCAAGGTTACTCCACTGCCGACTTATCAAAATATGCGCCCACATAAAAACCAATCCTACTAAAAAGACACATCACAAGATAGCACAATTCTATGTACAATAGTTCGGAGGAGTTCCAGCAAGTTTTTCCCATTCTATTCTCATCAAATGTTAATGTATCAATGGAACAAACTAAACAATACTGTCTGACAATACTGTAACATTAAATCAAAATAATACCATTACTTACTCGTTGCAAATTTGGGAGGATTGTCATTGACATCCGTTAATGTAACTGTAACTGTTGTTGTTCCAGAAAGCCCACCCATGTGTCCACCCATGTCCTTGGCTTGAATGACCACAAGATATTCTTCTCTGGCCTCTCTATCCATATTAGAAAGTGCAGTCTTAATAATTGCTAGAACAGGAAAACAATAATAGAGAATAGTTACCACATTATCTAAAATTACAACATGCAAAGGTATTAGACAAAGCCATACAATCTGGAGCCACATTTTCATATATGATACACAATACATATGATTAGTGATGGGCGAATTTTTTCGCCAGGGGCAAATTCGCGGGGAATTCCCGCGATTCGCCGCTGGCGAATAAATTCGCGAAACACCAGCAAAAATTTGCCGCCGAAAAATTCACCCAAAAAACGAGTCGCGCGTCGGAAATGATGCGACACACCGCGATTGACGCGGCGTGCGTCGGAAACTACGCGATATGCGACTCGTTTTGCGAATTTCTCTGGAAATTCGCAAATTTTTCGGCGAAGCGAAACGCATGAGATTCGCCCATCACTACATATGATACACAAATGCATGTCCATATGTAAAACAAAAATGTCTATAGCACATGTATCTTGCCTTCGGGCATTTGTTTTCTCAGTTTAAAGGTGCTTTTTGAATTGGCAGCGTCTGTGTGTCCTAAATTGAATGTTTTGTTTTTAGAGATTGGCAGAATCAGATTCAGCTATGATTGGGTGAGGACAAATGAGTTAAGGCAGGGGAAAGCCAGACTGGGGGAGGAGAAAGAGAGGGATGTAATGGGATGTCAAGAAGCATAGCTAGATATAGTTAAATAGGGTTGAAAAAAGACAAAGTCTATCAACGTCAACGCCACCAAATGAAAACCCAGCATCCATACACACACCCCTCCATACCTTCACATACATTATATATACCCATATCTATGCTTACTATAGAGTTTAGTATCACAATACCCTTTGATATTATGTCTGTCAAGAAATCATCCACGCATTAATAGAATCCCCTTGCAAGCACCTTATTTTGCAGAGAAAACAACCCCAACCTTGACGTTCTACCCTCATAATTTAAGTCTTCCAATCCCTCTAAGAAGTTTAGCTGCACGTCTCTGCACTCTATCCAGCTCATTTATATCCCTCTTAAGGAGTCTAAAACTGCACTGCATACTCCAGGTGAGTATTTTTTTATACCAGGGACCCATAAAGAGGCATAAATTTGTTCTCATCCCTTGAGTTAATGCCCTTTTTTATGCAGGACATAACTTTATTTGCTTTAGTGACCACAGAATGACACTGCCCAGAATTAGACAAGGTGTTATCTACAAAAAGCCTTAGATTATTCTCAATTAAAGAAACTCCCAACACATTGCCATTTAGTGTGTAACTCCCATTTATAGTACAGTGCCTTGTGGTACTCCACTAACAACACTGGTCCAATTATAAAATGATCCATTTACTACCACTCTTTGTAGTCTATCTTTTAGCCAGTTCTCTATCCAGATACAAATACTATGTTCCAGGCCAACACTCCTTAGTTTAACCAGTAGCCTTCTGTGTGGCACTGTATCATCGGATGTAAATGCCCCCTACGTTGCAGAAGTGACATCTGTGCCCTGTGACATCAGTGCCACTTCCGCTCACCAAGCTTGCCCTGTAGCGGAAGAGATGTCACGCGCACGGCTCACTGACCAATTCAGCACTGACTCTGCGCCTCTATTCTCCCCCCCATCTCAGTCACCGGATTTCAATAGTAAATCCGTGGCAGGGGGGGTTGAGGGAATTTTTTGTTTTATTTTTTTTTTTAAATGCAGTACTAGTTAAGCCAGCTGAGGGCCGCCCACACAATCCTGCTGCCCTAGGCACAGGCCCTCTGGTGCCTATATAGAAATATGGCCCTGGTCACCTTCTGATAAAAAGAAATTAGTCTAGCAAGATCTATTACACATAAAACCATGCTAGCACAAGCTCACAGTATTATTATTTGCTATGAAGTCCAGTATTTTATCCTTTATTAACACTTCGAAAAGCTTTTCTACCACCAACATCCGACTAACTGACCTCTATAGTTTTGAGGCTGAGAATGGAATCCATTTTTGAATACACCACATTAGCAATTCTATCTGTGCCATGCCAGATCTCAATGAATTCTAAAAAGTAAAGGGGTCTGGCAATCACAGAGCTAAAATCGCTTAGTACCCTGGGATGAATACCATCTGGCCCGGACCATTGTTAACATATTTTAGTCTATTTTAAATATTCTCATGCATGAACCATGCCTCATTAGTTGTATTACTTGAATTTGAACTATAAAGAAAGAAACCTTCACTTCCTTCTTCTGAGCAGGTAGAAACACGAGGCAGAGCTTTCTGTAATGTAAAACTATTAGCTGCAGTATGTACACACTAACTCCTCAGTATACTGCTGGCTTTGGTCATGGGTCTCACATGAATGGTGACAATTGGTTGCCTGGTTAACCCACTTGACTCTTAGCGGTTGGGTGGCCTGCATGTCAGGTAGCACAGGAAAGTGGATTGTGGTTGATTATTGGTACGCATTCCTTGGAAGAAGGTTTTTTTCTTTGTTTTAAGTGTGGACAAAATTAAAAGTACCAGAAAAAAATACCATACACTTAACACTTTAGAATGCTTGCCTTGGGGCCTATGGCCAGGCATGTACAGCTGGAGGGGGGCGGGGAGCTCTTCAGAGTGGGCAGGCTGACCTGCACCCAATTTTTATTAATCCAGAATGAAATCAATTTGCATTTGAATGTCTGTGTAAGCATCATAGCCTACCACATAAGCAGAGCAAATGGTAGCAAAATGCAATTAATTCCTTGGTCAAGTTTCCTGGCCAATGGAATGCTCTAGTTGCTCATCCAGTTCTCTAGCAGTGAACTGTTTGGTCTGGCATGGCAGGCAACCAAGTGGTAAGTTTGCCTTTCATTAACCTTTCCAACAAATATACATCCACAGGAGGGTGGCTGGCCTTTCAGGCAATTGCATATGGTCAAAGATTATTTTAAATGTCTTGCAATAAAGGAATGCATTTATTTGTTTTTGCATACATGATATTAAAAAACATTTATACCATAAGGATAATTGCCAATTGCCTATACCTTCCTGTGGTACAGTAGTTTGATACAAATAAAATGTTTTGTCTATTTTGTGAATATTTAATTTTTTTCTAAAATGTATTTGTTTTAGTAACTAATAAGCAATAATTATAAAGCTATGGCGGGGACAAGGCAAACTTAAGGTTTTCATTTGGACTTGTTGTGGTAGTAGGACCTTGTCAAAATGCTTCAAAGTAAATTTGAAGAGATTGAGAAAGGAGGTTCTCTCCTGTGAATGCACAGTGGGTTAATTGATACTGCTGACTGTGTTAGGTGACAGTCTGCTTGGATTTCCTATCACTGCCACACTGCAGTTTCAGGACTGGCAGCAGGACTACTGAACTTCTCTCATAGTTGTAGATGCAGCTTCTGCTGGTAGCAGAATTTGGGGGCATCCTCTCTGTAGGTAGAGGCAGCATAATATTCAGTGGTGGATATAATGGCATAGTGTTGATCTCAGGTTTTCAATGAGGAATGGCAGAGCAAAGTAGAGGGCTCTTATGCAATTCTGACTTTAGAATATTGCCTTGGGTTAGGCTGGCAAGTACCTATTCATTTTATGAAATTTGAATAAATGCTGTATCCATTTTACCCCATTTCTAGCTCCAAGTCTCATTAAGGTATGGAACAATTAGGTTCAGTGGGTTAGCTGAAGGTGAAGGGTTCCTTAATGTAATAGTTCTAAAATTATAAGGTTATTAAGATGAACTGAACATTGGGTCACCCACTAAGATAATGTCATTAAATATATATAACCAATATACTGTAGTTTAAAATGTATTCTAGTAATGATGTCTATCAGGACTATGAAAATATTTTTGAATTTGTGGAAACGGCTGTTGAGAACCCAAAAAGCTTTTAACAACCTCTTCTGCTCATAGAAGAAAAGTGTACAGTTTGTACAGGGATGGGATATAATATGAATATTTTAAATAAACTTTTTTCAATATTCCATGCAGCAGTGCACAATTTGCACATACTTATGTATTTTAACTGTTTGAAGCCTCTTTGGGAAATAATTAATACATTTATTGCATTTTGTGTAAATTATCTCAATTTTTAGCCTGGTTTCCTCCAGCATCTAACTAAGTTTTCTAGTTCTAACTACATTTTGTTTTTTTGCATTATGTTCTTTGTGATTCTGCTTAGTTGTTTGAAGCTTATGTTATTTCTTTAGTACTTAAAGAAGAAACTGAACCTGAAACTGTCATTGACTTTTCTCTTCCTTAAACACATGAAAGACATTGTCCCACTAGTTTCAACCCAATAATTTTTTAAGGCTTTTTAAGGCCATGACTAAGCTATAACAGTAAAAAATCATTTTACATTAATTAAACCCAGTTAGATTGTTTTACCTTCAATAAGGATTAATTAGAATGTGAAAAAGGGAAACACTTTTAAAAAATTTTAAATTTATTAAAAATAGTCTATGGGAGATGGCCTTTTCATAATTTAGATAATGCATACTGTACTCATATTTATAATTCAGCAATGCATGAAGTTTATAAGGAATTGCACATCTTTGCAAAATTGATTCATATTTTATACTTGCTTGTCTTAAATGTATTTTTTTTTCCTTTGGCCTTTTTAACAGTGTTCTGCTGTCATAATAACAACTAACCATAGACTTTTCTTAGGTCATTATTTACAAAAATTTCCAGAATACATTACATACAATATATTCTCCATTACAATACTGATCAAAATAAAATTTATCTCAGAGTGGGTTTAATCTATGATCAGATAGTTAAAATAATGCTAACTTTACATGATGTATGTGTGTTTAATTTCCTACCTTAGAGAAGGGTAAAGATGGGACACCCTGCACCTCCCCCAATCTGGTGATGCTCTCATGTGATGTGTATATCAACTACCAACTGCAAAAAGAGATGAAAAACACACCCTATGAAATGCGCTTAGAGTCTAGCAATGTGTAACTTTTAAGGTAATTTAAATTTTCTATAAAGTAAAAAAAAAAAAAAAAGATATATAAATGGGCCAGGATATTTGTTTTCCAAATTACTTGGAGGTATTCTGGTCTAAGGCCATATGCTAAAATAGGTGTGATTTCCCTATTTGCAGAAACCCACGTCAAACAGCCTGATATTTACGTTCACTAGTTCAACTGCACTAAGCTAAATACCAAAGCTTTATATGGGCCAGTCCCGGTGCTATTTTCTTTTTTATTGTTACAGTATGTTTTAGAATACATACTAATCTAAAGAAAAACAAGTAAAAAACAGTAATTTATTAGGATGCAGATCTTTCATTTGCTTCCAGTGTACTCCTCCCCCACCAAACCCATCAAGAAATGAATTTGACATACTCTGATCTTACTGTGATCTTTGGTATGTTAGATCACAGCAGAAAAATCACCTAGCACATTTTGCTCTTTATTTACTAATATAATATTTTAATGATACATTTTATTTGAGGCTACCTGCTTATAGTGTGTAATTTCTCTATTTGCAGTTGGTAATTACTATCTTTAACCTAACCCTTTAAAGGAAAAATTCAGTATAAAAATAAAATGATGTAAACATTAAATAAACCCAATAGGCTGGTTTTGCCAATAAGGCTTGATTATATCTTTGTTGGGAACAAGTACAAGTTACTGTTTTATTACTTTAGAGAAAAACAAAAATAATTTTAAAAAATGTGTTTAATTTTATTATAATAAAGTCTATGGGAGACTGTCTTTCTTTAATTCAGTGTAGAGATGAGAAAATCCAAGGCACACAGGTTGTAGCAAGCAACTCTTAGGGTGTGCGAGTGCCAACTGTAACTTTGTTTCTTTAATTCAGAGCATTCTCTATAACATATTTCCAAGTTAATGGATCCCATACCTGTAGTTAGTTAGCCAAAAATGTAATGTAAAATGTAAAGGCTGGTTACCAAGCAGAACCAGTGACTTGAGATGGGGGCACATGGGTCATATCTGTTTGCATTTTGAATTTGACCTGCGTTCTAAGGATCATCTGCTAACTCACTGAACAGTTATGTCCTATGTGGCCCCCCTTATAGCTAACTGAGAGAGAGCTGAAAATCAGAAAGTTGTGTTGTGTTCTGTTAGATATCTGCTCATTCCATCCTTTATAGATTATATGTTTTTCTAACTAGCTTTATTAGAAACATTTTTTTATCCTGCGAAGCCTACCTGTTTACACCATTTTTATTTCTATTCTGAAGTATTCATTTAAATGGATGGATTGATGGGTTGGTCAAGTAGTTTTGCAGAACTTGGGCTATTTCCACCAACATTTGGTTGTCATGTTTTGTGTGTGTGCGCGCGCGCGCACCTGAGGCTTTGCTTAACAAACAGGGAATTGAAAAGAAAAATAAAACAACCTTTATTCATATAAGGAATCCAGCAATTTTTTGCATTTTTTGATAAATAATAAGTCCTGTGAGTGCGGTTTTTGTTGCTGTTTCATATATCTTTTTGATATAACCTGCACCCAGGCAGTTGCTTGTGTACTAGAGTGCTCCATTTGTATGCTCTATATATATGTGTGTGTGTGTTTTGTATTTAGTCCTTCATCACCTCATTCCTTATATATATGTTTTTCATACTTTCTACTTCTTATTTCTACTTGCCTGATAAGAAAACAGTAGGATTTTTTTTCTAAGTAATTAGCTTAAAAAGTAGTAGGACGCATTATTTATTATCATAGCTAAATCTGTTTCACCTAAATATTAAGTAAAGAAAGCCCTTCTACAAATCTGTGCCAAGCATATCATAATTTTAAATTCTTTCAGATATTACTAAAGGATATCAGCAATCATAGTTCAGATGTCAGCTAAGTATAATGCATCTTAGAAGCAAGAACAAGTAATATGAAAAGATAACATATCTCACACTACAGTAATGGTATCTTTTTTTTTTTTTCATGGAGATTTTGATAACTTGACTCCAAGAAAATGTTTCTTCCAACTGTAAAACAAGAACAGATTTTTTTTCCCCCTTCTTTTTTTGTGCGAATGGATGTAAGGTTTATTTTTAAAAGGCATTCATCATTGCAGTTTAAAAAGCCTTTGAAAATTAACTGTCTTTCCATGCAACATTCTAGCCATTACATTTATTAATTTTTTCACATCCTGGGTTTCAATTCCTCTACCTTAATTTAAAGAAATGACTTATCCTAGAGGACTTGCTTAATGTAGCAAGTACCTGTAAATATAATATTTGCACTGTATTTTACAAGCTACTGAAGTTTTTGTTTGCCTGCAGTGTTGTTTATACATATGATGACTGTCTATGTCATTGACAAAAGGACTTTGTAAGGTTAATATCCTTTTCAATCTTATTTATCATTATCATTATTGCATGACAATAAGAATCTGAAAATGCTAAATAAAATATTTAATTTGAACATCTTGTATGCTAAGCAATGCTATTCTATAGTTAAAACATTTTGCAGAATCAGGGCATAAATGGAATTACTGTATATTGCACAGACCCTTTTTAGTTTCCTTCTGTTGATTACTCGTCATTAATAATACTCATTATCAGTATGTAGATATTTAATGGTGCTGCAGTATATTATATATAATATTCAGTATATAATATTCTAAATTGTGTAACCTGTAAGTGTTCACTTCCATGTTATTTTATACATTGTAAACATACTGAATAATATTAATTAACTGGATGACATTGCATTAAACAGAAACAGAATATTCTTATATATAAGATTGTCAATGAATTCTTCATCCCATTATATAACAATTATTGTATCAATTACACATGGTGTCATTACACATGTAGATCATATTTCAGACAAAGGTACAATTAAATTGCATCTGGAAAATGTACCTGAGATCTTGTTTTCAATGAGTAATCTGAGAGTATAGTATTCACATAAATCAACATTTTAATTTAACCTGTTTTCCCAACCTAGGTTTAGAGGTAGTTTGCTAGTCACAAGTAATATAGTAAACTACCCAATGAAAAATGAAAAAAAGTAACACCATTTCAGTTAAGATTCTTTCTTTGGTGATGAAAATAACAATAACGTACGTCAAAGCTATTCTGACATGCAAGGGTACTGGGATTTCTGGATAAAGGAGTATATACAAACTTTGGAATACCATACCTAAACATAAATGAAGTCCAGAAGAATTGTTTGGACATAAATACAAAATGTGAAAACATTAATAATTGAGTTGTTTCATTCAACAGTGCTCTTTGGGGAAAGGCACTGCCAGTTGTCAGCTCTGTCTTTATGATTCTGGATAACTGATCCTTTGTCTGTAGTATTATTTATACTACATATAACAGGAAGTGTTTTATTTGCATGGTCAGGCATAACTAATTTCAGATTACAAATATAAATATAATTAATTTTAAATAACCCACCTGTGTGAGGTTCAATAGAAAAATAAGGTTGGCCTTCCAAAATGCTGTATACCAATTTGGCACTGTTTCCATAGACAGGATCATCTGCATCCGTTGCTGTAATCTTTGTGACAAAGGTACCTGGGTGAAACAAAATGTATTTTTATTAACTGGTATTCATTGTATTGTAAAAATGTTCATCAGTGTGTTTCAGGAAAGACATAAAGAAGGGAAACATTTTCCCAACTGATATATGGTTGGTAATATTTTCTGAGAAGTGACTGCAATTTTATTACAATTATTGATCATGGATAAACCTTTTCATAGATGTAAGGATAAACTTTTATTACACCTTTATCGATTTGTTGAAGCCTTTAGGGTTTCTAACATAATAAACTACGTATTCATATTTTACTTGCAATCATATTTAAGAATCGGGATGCTAAGAGGTCTCAAATGCATATATTTTTTGCTATACTGAACACTTCTTTAGCATCCAATTTTGTTGTAATAAAAAGCAGTAAATAAAATTTTGGGCCATCATATTGCAGATTAGCTATATATATATCTTGAAAGATAATGCATGTAAACCATGATTACTGCATGTAGGTGGGTGAAGAGTTAACACTGCCCCCGAACCTTATGATGTTGGACAGTAACAGGGAACCGGAGGTAGAAGGCCTCAGTAAGAAGAGAAAATCTCAATCGAGGTTTGAAATTCATCAATGGAAGCTAAGGAGAAAGGTTAAAAGGTTGTTAAAGCATAAAACTAGCCCCTGTTATAGTGTGTTCCAAAAGTCTGTGGCAGGTGAAGGTTAGATACAAGAGTTGTGTGAGAATAATGATCCCAAGGCAACAACCACCAGAGTAGGGAGACAGTTGACAGAGAATATTGTGGATTCACTTTAAAGAAATACCATCAAAGATGTATATACATAAGTACTTGAAGGGTAAACTGAACTGTGTATATAGATAGCCTTACCAAGGTTTTAAAGGGGAGCAATAAACCTCCCCTCTCTTGAAGCATACACTTTTTAATACAGATCACTGCTTTGGCCCTTTCTGCTAATGACTAACACTGATGCTATAACTAATGTTGATATCAATGAGTACACCTTTGTCCTTAACCATCAATAGTTTGACTCCCATTATTAGTATAAGTGTTTGAATATTTTTAAATCCCAAATGCATAACCTTACATTTATCAATATTGAGGGGGTTATTTATCAAAAGTCGCATTTTAGAGCTTTGTGAGGTTTTTTTATACCTCGAATGAACTCATAACTCAAATGGAAAAAATTGGAATCCGTGAAGTCTGGGTGAACAACCTCAAATTAATAGTGTTCGCGGAAGACCACCTAAAATCTAGAACACTGTGAAGACTATTAATATCTTCAAATGGACGATGGTACTTCTGCCATTGACTTCTACATGACCTTGATAGGTTTTAGCTGGATTCAAGCTTGTAGAATCTTCACACAGACACACACAGCTTTGTTTGTAGGCTTTATTCAAAAGGGTTTAGAACTGCCTAGCTGGCTCCACATGGAAAGTGTCATAACCACAGTATCCTAGGATACTCAATGGACTGCCATAGAGGGTGCCCTCTAGTGTCAGCAGTGCTGCATAGCAGTAAACATAACGCATAAAAAACGTCCTTAAAAAGGGTGTTACAAAACACTACAAAGCTATTTCCAGGTTTGAAGTATAATAAATCTTTAAACATTCAAGTAGTATTACAAAAAAAACCAGAAACCTTTTTTTTAAAACCACAAAAAATAATACAATTCACCAGGTGTTTACCCACAATGCAAATTTATTTGGCATTTTTCAGTTTTTTCAACGAATTGCTGCAAATCTCTGTGATTCCAGTTTTTTTTTTCCTCATTTTATTTGACTCCCTATAATCTGGGGGGGGGGTGTGTGATATAATTTCAATATATAAAAGGGGATTACAATTTCAAATTCATAATTGTATGTCTTTTTTTGCCATCTTATGTGGTCAGAATGGATAACATCCAGTAAATTCTGAAAAATTGCATTATATTCCAAAATCAGCATAGCTTTATGGCAGACAGATCATGTCACACAAATCTGCTTTTTATAAAGAAGAAAGTAGGAGCTTGGGTAGTGGGGTTGCAGTATATGTGGTTTACTTGGAGTCTGCCAAAGCAGATACATAAATGTGTGCTTTGTTAGCCAGAGTTCATTGGTATTGGTCTTGCTTGCACATGGATAGAAAACTAGCTGAAGGATGGTGTATAGGGTGTGCCATTTGTACATTCTGTACATGAATAGGGGTTTTATTGGTGTGCCTAATGGTTTTGTTTTGGGTCAACTTTTTTTTCCAGTTTTTCTGTTTGTTCAGTAATGGCTACATAAAGTGCAACAGTGTATCTGTGTCTGCTGACAAAAAAACTTTGCATGCCATTTAATTCTGTCCAGGATGTGGCATCCTTGAAGGGGGTGGGATCTGGACAAAGTGGCAATCAGGACAGCTAAATGGCATATAAGATTCAGGGGCAGATTTATCAAAGGTCGAGTTGTGTTTTCCTGAAAAAATTCAAATTTTTCAAGTATAGTTTTTAGGCAAACTCTCAAAATATCTGTGGTTTAAAATTTGGCTGGCACGAATTTGTGGCGAATTTCCGTGTTTAACTGCCAGCGAATACGTTTGCGAATCTCCCGTGAAAATTACCCTTCAAAATGTACCCATTGTCAAAATTTTTAGGATGCCTGTCCATTGACTTTAACACCAGCTTCACGATTTTTCATGAATTTTTGTGTAAATGTCTGATTTTCATAATTTTTTTGTGAAAATGTCCGATTTTCATTAATTTTTCATAAAAGTTGTTTACATTGATATTCACTAATATTTTGGTGAAGAAAAATGAGAGAAATTCGCTCATCACTATTCACCAATGGCACTGCTCAGTTGCATTATGGGATAGTTAGTCACATTTTGTTACCCTGCAATGCTATGCCCTGTACATGCAGTTGAAAAGGAAAACAGAAGGGAAAAAATAAAAGTGCATTCACAAGGTGTAGTATTTAAAATCTTCATAGTGTTTTTGTATAAAAGAACTCCTCTAGAATGCTTTTGACATATTGACACACCATACCTTTGTGTTTATCATTTATGCACCCACTGAAGTCAATGTTATAACTATTTTGACATCCTAATCGGGACAAGGTTTAACCTATGAGTTCTGTTATAATGCAACTGACAATAGGAAAACAGCACCTCAAAAGACCAACACCAGAAAGCAGGTCTCTCTAACATGGAAAATTAATTATTATAATATAATAATTATAAAAAATTACTTTGTGTGAGGGGAGGAGGTATGCTACAGAAGCAGAAGAGAAATTAAGATACATACATGAGCACAAAGAGAACTAAAGCAGTTTCTCCTTGTACACTCTTTAGGAGACCTTGTGTCTTTATGTGGCCTTAAATATCACCTGTATGCTAATGAAATCCAGATATATTTAGACATCCCTTTAGACAAAACCACTGAAGTTCAGAACAAGATCTCCTCATGGATGAACTGACACCATCTCAAGCTTAACCTGGCTTAAACAAAGCCATGGTTAATGGTTTTTAATATAATATGTAAACATTAAATCATGTAGTAAGAACAAAGAAAATACATTTGTTTTGGTTATAAAAGGATTCAATAATAAAGATCAGAGAGATACAATGAGGAAGTTAAATGAAAGGGAAAGAAAACAAATGAATATAGGAGAGAACTAAGAATATAATTATTGGTGGCTATGAGAGGACGGAATAGAAAAGAAAGAGAAGAATAAGACATTGGAGAAGGAGCATTGGAATAGAAAAGAGAAAGAAGGGAAGAGCATAGAGAGTAAACTATATTAAACCAACATTCCTTGTTGTTGACAGCATTTGTCCCTGAGAACAAAATAAGTGGAAAAGTATTTGTGAACAGAAAGTTAATTTGCATACATCACATACTGTGATGTTTAGAACCGGAATGAGTCAATTGCATTGTCTTCTTATGTCTTCTAATGCATGCCTGGAAGAGTTCTCAAGTGGTGCACCCCTCCTTCATTTTTTCGTGCAAGTTCCAGAAGAATAATCTTATAAAACATTCCTCTTCAAGGAAACTAATAAGCTTTCTTTCTTCCTGTCTCTTCATTGTGGCTGGCATATTTAGTCATTGTAAATAAGAAAAACTAGAAAAAACACATAATGCATATGCCTTAACCAGCAGAGATCTTTTCTCTACATAAACTCTCATAATCTCTCTCTCCTACTTTGCTATCCATTTTAGTTGCTAACAGCTATTGATTCAGTGCCTTGTACAATGGCCCAGTTGGAACATCATTCACTTCAAAGAGAAAAGAATATTCTGACTTCCGTAAAATTCTTCACTGTAGTATGCTCTATCACTATGTTTCTAAAATCCAATTGAGATAAAATCACATTGAAATATTTTGTTGCAAAACTAAGAATACAGGTATGGGATCCATTATCCGGAAACCCTCACCATTCAGAGAGCACCAATTTATGGAATGGCCGTCTCACATAGACTGCACTATAAGCAAGTTATCCAGTATACTATCAGTCAGAAAAGCTAAAAATGCAGCAATGATTTAAAGCAAGCACTCTTGCTCCTTAAAGTAAAGAAGTCCTATGAGATGGGTTGTAAGATCCAAATTAATGAAAGATCCGTTATCTGGAAAACCCCAGGTCCTGCACATTCTGGATAACAGGTCCCTATATATCCCCATATATCTTGGCTGCATTTTGACTAACTATCAGTCAGAAAAGCTAAAAATGCAGCAATGATTTAAAGCAAGCACTCTTGCTCCTTAAAGTAAAGAAGTCCTATGAGATGGGTTGTCCTAGGTAATATACTCATCAAACAAATCTGGTATATGTGCTTTTACATAAACAATGGCTACATCAGGGTGCCCATCAAATACTCCTACAGTATGGCTCCTGTCTAGTTACTTATTACTAGACAGAAGACATTGTCAATTATACATTTATGATGGCAAAGGTAGCATTGCTATGTTTGTACAAACAATATAGTCAGCTCTCCTATGACAATCCAAAAAAGGATTAATTTCGGTGCAAGTGCAGATAATGGCCACTCTCCATCCGGTTACTGCAGACAAACTTGGTGCACAGCACCCAAAAATGAATAAAATGCCTTTATTTCAATTTTTCTGGCAACAGTCTGGACATGGCATTGCTATGTTTGTATTACTTAACCAACACACACACACATATATAAATATATATATTTATTCTCCCAAAGAACCAGCAGCAACAGGATACTTTTTGCAAAACCAAAAATTTTTTTATTTAAGTGTGTTCCAGCCAACGTGACGTTTCGGTCCCCACTGGGACCTTTCTCAAGGCAAGAATGGATTTAATCGTGCAGCTGAGGTGAAAAACCGAAAGGCGGAGTGCCACCCAATACTACTAATATATATATTTATATATATATCCTTGAGCAAGGCCCTTAAGTGGGCCAAAACGTTGGACACAAATGTTTATGCAAATAAAGACGATTTAATTCACTTGATAAATGGAGTGCTGCTCTATGTGAAAATCACATGAAGTATTTGAACAAGCACCCACATCTTGAAAGATCCAGATCAGAGTGCGGCTGCTATATATACATATATATACATACTATACTATATATATATATACACACACACATACACCTAGTGTATAATGCACCCCCTACTGTAATTTATAAAGATATTAGAAGTCACTGATTAGTTACGTGACCATATAAAAGCACGAGGCTGCAGGCCGCATAACTACCCCTTTAATAAGTGACAGAAGGGGAAAGGCAGGAAGGGTTGAAGATGCAGGGGAAGGCCAACAGCAGAGATGAACAGAGAGTGGGGAGAGTAGATTGATTGAGGGCACAAGACTGGAGAGGAGGGACAGACAGAGAAAACTGATGTTTGATAGTAGGAGGGTGGGAGCAGCAACCAGAACAAGATGTAAGAGTGACAAAATGTGGGAGGGGCTAGGGAGCGTGCCTGAAGAACAACAGCGAGTGAGAGGCAGACAGAGCTCAGAAGGATCAAGAGCTAAAAGTGACAGGGTGTGGGAGGGGAAGATGGGCTGTAACTGAAGAAGGAGTGGAAGATAGAGACAGATGAAACAAAACTAGACATGAGGGAACAGAAGAGGACTGAGGGAGCAAGCAGCAGAGGGTGGGAGACAGAAGGAGAACATAGAGTTAAGAAAATGCAGCAAGGCATGAAAGAGCACACAGAGCAAAGGCGGAATTGGGGAAGTGAGGCTGACAGGCAGGAGGAAAAGCAGTAGGGAGAGTGCGGCAGTGACAACTGCTGACACATTAAGTTATAAACGGCGTGTTCTGGTTTACAGTCC
>CM044437.1:45559811-45578878 GCA_024363595.1 Xenopus borealis
TAAGACCATTAGTGCAATGAGGCTGTGATCACAAAATAGTAAGTTGCAGGTAAAACTTACTCCCTTTGTAAAATGTATAACGAAGCAATAGAATTCTTAATGAATAAGATGAAAATTGAGCGTAGGAATGGCCAGATATGGGATGACTTTGATGTAGTTGGCCAGCTTAAATATATTGCAATATATGGACAAACAATCCCTGTTGTTTAAAGGGGAACATTTTTTAGTAGCTGTATGCACAGAATGTCTCAAATATATTGATAATGGGTTGAGTGCTGTGGACGTCTTGTATTTGTGTATATATATATATATATATATATATATATAAATTGTTAAGCAATTGTTAAGCAAAATCTGTAATTTCTTTTTTTCTTCTCTTAATGGGCAGGCTTCTTTTGCCCCACACTCTCTTACTGTGATCATCTTCCCTAACTAGCAGCACTTCTCCCTCGGGTCATCAAGACAGTTAATTGCCTTACCCTTACTCCCTCAACCTACAGTAAGGGGCTTTTTTTACTATTTGAGAAATATGCAGTACACATGTATGAATATATGGAGATTATTCTGTGTAACCTCTAATAGTTGCCATTTATTAAAGAATAAAACCACAAAACGTCACCAGAAAAACTTAGTAAGTTAAAGCTGGTGAGGTTGGATATGTCAATGGGAATGTTCTGACTTTGTTTATTTTCCCAGTTTATTTGGCATGCAACTTTTTTTATTTTGTCAAGTATTTTCTTAAATAAGCTAGCATTTTACAAAAATAATTGCACAAGTTTTGTCTGCATTTTTTAAACTCAGATTTTGATAAATCTGCCCCTAGTATAGAGGAGTCCCATAATACAGAAATGCACTGTGACAACAGGAAGATGTTTGCAAATGGTATATACTTCATTTATACTCTCGAAAGGAAATATTACCAATATGGTGTTATCTCAAAGATCAGAACATTTAATAACTAAAGAATGGTTGTATATTTTGCAACAATATAAATTTGTATTTCAGGAATAAAACCTGTAAATGTTATTTGCTTATAAATTCTCTAAGTGATGTAACTTGTGTCATGTGAAATATGTGATTATGTATTAGATATTATAGTATATGTACTAATATTATCGGTAAAATAGATGTCATTTCCAAGTTAATACAAAGTCATGGAACCACTTCTAGTAACTTCAAGTATCCTTACTGTATACAATTGAAGGTATATTAATACCTATATAATTTATAAGCATAGAAGGCTGTATTTTGTAATTGTTATTGCTCAGTGTAACCTCACCCAAGAAAATTTGTGAACAAGTGGATAAAGATAATTTCTGATAAAGTATTTATAAACTCTCTTCAAAAGTCCCTTTTCACATGTTGTAAGTACAGTTCAGTTTCCTATTCTTCCACATATTTAGTAATTCCTCAAGATGACCTCTGCCACAGGCTATTCCGATATTGTGATATACTGTGAGATAATGAAGAATAATCATTAAATTCTGTGAACAGTATTGGACATTCTTTGTTACCCTTTCAAACATCAAGTTTTGTCATTTAACACACATGACCCTTCTGTATCAAAAACCAGTTCTAAAGTTGAAGACTCCTTTTTCTAAAATAAATTGCTATTACAATAATCAATAACTGTTCAGTAAGCAATATGTCAAATTAATAATGATGATCATTTGCTTGCAGATTTTGCCTTTTTCCTAGACATACAGTATACTGTATCTTTATCTATTATAGCTACATATCTTCTTTCAGATCTCTCTGTTTATTCAGATGCCAATATACACAGATATCAGTCAGCTGGTCAATTTCAACCAGTGGGAATTCTAGTCAGAATCTACTTGAAATCTGGAAAGTGTCAGTTGTTTGCCTTTACTTGTACATATTTTCAAGCTAACCATATCACCATGCTAACCATCTCAAAATATACTGTAGGATCAGTTTGCGCACTTTATGGAAGCAGACTTGTTTGATAAAATGGTTCTTATCTTTGTTTCTCATGTATGAAAACTAGTGATGGAGTGAAAGCATCATTATATAAAATAATAGAGACTTTACTGTATACATCATTCAGAAACTGGGTTTACTCCTTCATTTAAACATTAAGCCATTTTATTTTTGAACACAAGCTTTAAAAAGTTCTTTTAGAGTGAGGGATAGCTAAAGTTCCATGGTCCAATCTGCAAAGATATTTTCTAGTATTGATATGAAAGTTCAATCTGAAAATACTGACTATAGATGCCCCTATGCCCCTGTTAAAATCCTCATTTGGCTTACTTTAGGTATATTGATGAGTCCCAGGTAATGTGTTATTTGCCAAGATCACCTCAGTCTTTTGACTTGTGCTTTAATGTGCTGTCTATGCTTCAGGCACATACTCCTGGAGAAAGTATATAAAAAATTATTCCTTTTTGAGAAAATCTTGGCATTGGATTTTGCAAACCGTTACAGGCACCTGGGGTTTCCATAATTTGGATCTTCATACCTTAAATCTACTAAAACTCATTTCAACAGTAATTAAATCCAATAGGTGTATTTTACCTCCAATAAGGATTAATTCTCTTTTACTTTGGATCAAGTACAAGGCACTGTTTTATTACAGAGAAATAGGAAATCATTTTTTTTAAATATGAATTATTTGGATAAAATCGAGTCTGGGGGGGGGGGATGACCTTCCAGTACAGCTTGCTAAATCCTGGGCTTCCGGTTAAAGTATCCCCTACCTCTGATCTCAACCAGACCAAAACTCAACTTTGCATAATTGTTCAAATATGTGTTTTAGCAAACTTTCATTAAATACATACATAATAATAATAAATCTAATCAACCTCCTCCCTGAAAATTATTGGATACAAGTGTGCTAATTTAGAGTGTTCTGTTCATGGTGGATCTTAAATAGCTGTGTCACTATTCATTGCATCAGCATATTTCACATGCTTGAGTTTCACATGACTTGACCTGATACTTTTTGGAGATTAGGTGAGCAATATGTATTGACATTAAGGGGAAAATGTACTATTATTCCCCAAAATTTGTTCGACCAAATTCGATATTCGATTAACATTCGATCTTCGAATGCCAAACGAATAGTTTTAGGCTACCTTTTATTCGATATTCGATCATTTGACTATTGAATACAAATTTATTCGATCAGTCAAATAATTTATTTGATCAGTCGAATAAATCATTCGATCATTCAAATGATTCGAATGATCGAAGACTTTGATCATACAAATCCTATCAGGAGTGCTGCCATAGGCTTCTAGGTCCAATCTGCCGAAGTAGGCAATCGAATAAACTTAAAAAATTAAATCCTTCACTGATCGTATGATCGAATATTCGTTTATTCGAATGTATTCGATCGTTCAAGCATTCGCTGTTCGATGAATGAATATGCCAAAATTTGCATATTCGACCAAACGAATAAATCCTAAGTTTGGAATTCGATCTAATTTGTTCGAATAATCTATTCACGTGAATTTAGAAAATCGGCTCCTTAGGGTATGTAATAAAAGTGATAAACTGAAAACATTTTAATAATTTTAATGAGTGAGAAATGTTTGGTGCTGTAACCCTTATCATAATATCTCCTCAGTGGGATGGATTACAATATGGGTGACTTATATGATTAACAATAGTTGTTGGATTGAGTGTGTGTTTGTTTGTATGTATGTGCATGTATATATATATATATATATATATATATATATATATATATATAATATATAATCACAATAATTTCTTGTAATTAACCACTTTGGAAAAACCATAATAATACTGTAACATATATATTATATGTATAACTGACTTAAGCGATGTGGATGGGTTAATTTTTACAGTAAGTGTATAGTAAGGAGAACAACTGCTCTATTGGGGATATAAAGAAATACATCTCACTTAGTTACATTGTTCAAAAGGGTTGACAAACTTAATGAACCCAGTAACTGAAGTTATATTAGTATATCCAATTGCTTCTAAATCTCTAAGGCTTAATGTTGCCATGATAATTATAAGCACATTGCACATATTGTGTACTGTTTTGAAATGTTTCTGCTTGCTGACAGAGGAAGATTAAGGGCTTCCATAAAAATAGGGCTTTGGAACTTGGTTGTATTGCTTTGGAATATTATATGTTTATTGCAAGAACTGACTCAGTGTCTGAACATTATTCAAAAAGAATAATGCAATGGCTGTCAAGTGGAATACAGGCAAACAAAGACTTTGGGATAGCTATAAAATGTGTTGAAAAATTATGATCCAGGACAAAGGGTATAAATATCAGCATAATGGACTGTTCAAAATTCATGGTTCATTTTTAAAAATGTACAGAACAAGACAATTTTATGTCATTATTAAAAATGTGTTTTACTGATGCTAAATATATTGAATACTGCAAAGTCATGACAAGCACACTCTGAATTCTAGAATATGAACACCTTAAGTTTTGCCTGCCCGTGAATTAGAATACCCTTAAGCCTTTACTATTGCCAACAGCTATACACACTTTCACATGTACAAATGCCATATCTATTATTATTTGATGATTAGGATAGTAATGATGCATACATTATTTTTAACACTATTTTTAAAATGAGGATTTGTGTTTCAGCATTATCTTTGTGTATGCAATATACAGAATAGTGGAGTGTGCGGAACGCTAAAAATGGCGGGGCCCAGGGGGACTATGTGGGCTGTCGGGTGCCATTCTGGCATGGCGAAAACATGCCATTCCGGCGCTGCGAATACACGCCTATGTTTTGGCATGAAAATTAAGTTTTAAAAGGACGCCATAGGCCTACATCAGTGCTCTACTCCTTAGTGTTCCTGGGTGTGTTTTTGGACTGTACTTCTGAACTTTGACCTTTTGCCTGTATCCTGACCTTGAAACTTTGCTGCCTTAATTGACCTTTGCATGGATTGACCATTCTTTTGCCTAACCCTTCTGATACCACAAACTTTATCTTCAACTAAGCTTCCTCCTTGGTCCGCACTTCAATCGGTGCCTTCCGGTCCTGACATTATAATCGGGCCATGGACCCTTATGAGGAAGCACCTACTCAACTAGATTTTTGGAGAGCTTTTCGTAGATTGGCCTCTTGTATGGAAACCTACGAGACCCAGCAGGTCTGTTTTGGGCAAGCATTGGAGGCCATATTGGACAAGTTATCCATCAACCCTCCAGCGGCCGCAGTTGCAGCAGCCCCAGTGGTTGTGTCTACACCAACTCATGCCTCAGGGCTCAATGTTCTGGCTCCTTCTCTCTACCATGGAGATCCTCGGGCTTGTTGAGGTTTTGTGAATCAGTGCCAGATTCAGTTCGAGCTCCAGCCTTCGCAATTTCCTACTGAGAGGGCTAAAGTGGGGTTTGTGATTACCCGTCTTCAAGGGAAGCCCTTGGAGTGGGCATCTCCTTTATGGGAGAAGAATTCGCCTCTTACCCACAACATTTACTTGTTTCTCCAGTCCTTTTGTACGGTCTTTAATGCACCAGGTCGGGACTCCACAGCTGCCTCTCGTCTGCTTCAAATCCCCCAAGGGAGTTGCAGTGTCAGTGAATATGCCATAGACTTCCATACTTTAGCGGCTGAGACAAATTAGAACAATGAGGCCTATCATGCAGCGTTCTACCAGGGGCTTTCTACTCGCCTCAAAGATGACCTGGTGTCTCGTGATCTCCCAGAGCTATTGGAAGACCTCATTGCTCTGGCTATAAAGATTGACACCAGAGTGTGTGAGCACCTGTATGACAAGGAAAAGCGTAGGAAACCCCAATCCCTGTTGGGTGTGTTTTTGGACTGTATTTCACTGACCTTTTGCCTGGATTGACCATTCTTTTGCCTAACCCTTCTGAAACCACAAACTTTATATTAAACTAAGCTTCCTCCTTGGTCCACACTTCAATTGGCACCTTTAGGCCCTGACATGCAGATGGGTTCCATGATATCAGACATGATGCCTCAAGCCATCTGGATGTTACCGACCAGTTTGGTCCACTTATGTATTTCTACTGCTTATTTAGCAGTACAAACTACCAGTTCTAGATCACTAGCAGCTACCTCAGATCACCAACATGAGTACTAGAACTAAAATGCATTTATCAGTATACAATAACAAGTGATTAATTATGCCAAAACAACGCAGTTTGTAAAAGTGCTTTCTAGAACTTTTCTATATCCTGTATTGTAGTCCATTTCATGTTTACTGCATGCGTTGTATTTATATCTACTCTCAGTACAAGCAAAATGTATTAAGTTTCTTGCTAGTAACACATTCTCTTATAAGCTGTATTTTACCTAGAATGTGTCACTACAATCAACTGTATTCCATTTTTATAGAAGCCCCAGATTTGAATTAATTTGGTCCCATGAGCAATGTTAGATATGCACATGATTTTATACTACACCTCTGGGACTTTTACACAATTTAAAGATTTGCAATTGGCTGCTATAGCAAGAAAGACTGAGGTTATAACTGCAATTTACTCAGATGTAAGCAGAGAGAAAGTTAAGTAAATGTTTAGCTTTCTTAATTAAATGTCAAGCTTATTGGTTCTTTCTTAAATCCATAATGTCAATTTGCGTTTTTTTTCCCCACAGTCATAAAGATTTTTTTTTAATAAAATGATCCTAGTTCAGATAGAACTGTAAATGAATGTTTTCAAGTAAATCACTTGGGGGTTTCTAAAATTAACTTCTCAAATTCGTAGGGAAGTTAATGCTAATAAACTAATTACAGCAACTGTGAATTTGGGAACGCACATTTCCCTTGTTTTTCTTGTTCCCATGTTTATTGTGTTCATTCCAACATTATGAGACCGGTCCTTTGCCCAGTTCTTTTATTTTATTTTTTATTTCCCAATGCTTGCATATCTTACTCCCCTTATGTATAGCACAGTGGAAAGTTTGTATGCGCTTCACACACTCAGTATGTTTTAATAAATAAAATTATGAAATGTAAAGTAGAAAAAATATCTGCTGACAAACCCCAGCACCTTCAAAATGCTTTCTACGTTTGTCACTGTACAACCTTGAGTCTTCAAAAGTACCTATCCTGTGCCTAGATAAAAAAAAAAAAAAAATGTAGAATAATGTAGCAACATTGTTAGGAGACTCCGTGTGTGGGGTTGTGAAGGGAGGGCCTTTTGAGGAAGCCCTGGTTGTCATTAGACTTTTGCTGCCCTTTAAATGTAAAAAAAAACAATTTATTTTCCAAGCATTATTAAAACAGAGCAGGTTTCAATTTACTGACTATAGCTACCATGCTTATTACCTGTCACCTGACGCGTTTCATGCCTCCATCTGGCACTTCATCAGAGTTTTTTTTTCCATTTTTTCAACCCAGTTTTGGTTCTTTGAAAGCACCCATTTATCTCCCTGTATCTATGTGCTACAATCGAGGCTGGAACGGAGTCCAGCAAATGGGTAGCTTCAAACTGGAAAAAATGCAGTCTGACTAACATATGATATTTGTCGAAATGTGCCCTTTAAATGTAAACTATTAAAGAATATTTTCATATTGGCATACACATTTCAATAAATATTGCCCTTTTCAATCAGATGCTAACTGTAACAGGAAGAAGTGTGGGAGTTAAAAAAAAAAGAAAAAAGAATTATCTCCATACAGTAGCAAGTATGCATGTGAACAAATACAAAAGTATGAAAATGCTTTGTTTAGATGACAGTTTTATGTAAGATACATTGTATAGATGACTACATTGCTGGCACCACCGTATTTACAGGAGAAACATTCTGGAGTTCAAAGACATACAAGCATGGTGCTAAATGCATGGTATATGGTGCACATTATAAATGGTGAACCTTCCTATTGTAAATAATCTGTGCGGTATCCCTAATGTATATATGAAGGTTCAAGTTGTGTTTTCCACAAAATATTTGAATTTTCAAGGTTACACTATTTTTGAATCAAAAAACTATTTTTTGGGTTAAAAAACCTCAACCCTGGAAAACTTGAATTTGAAAAAGCTTTTTGTCTTATTTTAGTAACCATTTGAATTGTGAGTGTATTTGAGTTCATTCAAGGTCTAAAAAAGCTCACATAACTTTTATAAATAACCCCCTAAAAATGGTACAATATCTTATAGCCCCCAATTTTAAATAAAAGATCAAATATTATAACACAAAATGAAACAAATCTAAAAGTAAATTCTGATCTGTTACTAAGGCTTGTTGATCATGTAAAGCCTTCTCCTATAGTACTACCCTATTTCATATTTCTTTTGAGATTTTGAACACATGGTATGGCTTTGCCATGTACCGAGAGGGTGACAAAACATATATTTCTACCTAAGAAAAAAATATTTTCTGGTAAAATATGGTATTTTAAATTATATTAGGATTTGTATTTTTTTTTTTACATTTTCATGGTTTATGGGGCTCCTTTACCAAAAAATGGGTTCAAATTGCCCTGTACAAAAACCCATATGAGTCAATGAGTCAGTTTTAATACAAAGAATTCAGTTTTGCTTTGCATGAGTTTTCATACAGAATACAGCAATAAACTTCAGTAAATGCTTAAAATTATGACACTTTGAACAGGATACCTCAGACCATTTACAGTGTTCTATAATTTGACAATGGCCATTCTGTACATATGTACAGTACTGTATGTATACATGATTGCTAATAGAGAACAGTTGAGATTTTATTATTTTTTGGGTGTGTTATGCACAATTACTTCAGGACTTTTTTTTACTCACCTTGCACAAAAGTATTAAATTCTAGAAACAGCATTTTTAGAGAACTTTGAAATGGGATCCAGTATTCCAGAAAATCTTTTTTAGGAAGATTTAGAGCACACATTCAGTGCATTTCTATTTCCAAAAGCTTTTCATCAACATTTTCAGTCATGCTAATACAGAGCCTCCACAGAAAGCTTAAGACATTTTTCTTACTGTTTAGTGTCTTCTTTTCTAGGTTTTCAGCAGATGTACATTCTGCTTAATCAGCTCAATGCCTTGTTATCTTGCACTGCTAGTTTTATTTGAAAGTTGTATGAAGAAGAATAAGCTACTCTATTTTGGAGTGACAAATCATATTTTCTTATTATGAATATTTCTATTTCAGATGCTGGCTTCTTTATGAAGAAACTGTTATTTTCGATATAAAGATATGTAGCTTACTTCCTTTCCCATATTATTTAAGGATAAGTTGAACTTCAAAGTAGTTTATCAGCACAAATGTCAGTTTATATTAATGCCTGAAAATCATGGATTCTCTTTAGTGAAATGGAGAAACTTTGGGGAAAAGTTGTTCTGAATAATCAAAAAATCATGATTCCTTTTGTGTAACTATGGGGTCATGTAAGCACAATTGTAATGTATTCATGCCATCTATAATAATATAATGCATTCTGGTAACTGATTATATTGGTTGTAAAACATATTTATGTTTATATATATATTAGCAATGCCATCCCTTCATTGGCTTCTAGACTTTAATGGGTGTGTTTAGTAAATTGAGATAAGAAGCTTTGCTGCAGAGCTGAAAACTAAAATGCTCAGTATTCAACATCCAAACTAAATGTCCCAGAGGAAGGGGCCCAAGAATTCTAATTAATTAAGAAGATGCTGCAGCCTTACTATTCACTTTTGAACAACCAGAGTGGCAGCTGTTTAAAGACTTCAAAGTTTGTTTAACATATTTTTTTGTGGGGGGTTTACATGTCTTTAAGGTCAGGAACCACAAAATCTTCACAAAGCACTTTGATGTAATGTCTCTTCTCTAGAAGTGTGTTGCAGTGTTTATGCAAAACCCAACCTCCCCTTTAAATAATATCAATAGAAAATTTCCAAATTAACTAAAGTCTGCATTTTAAAGTAAATATCTCCTTAGCAAATAGCACTATGCCAAACAGAATAGCTGTCAGTAGCAATGTTTGCAGAGTTGAATATATGTTTTGTTTTTTGACTTCAGCAAATGTCATAGACTGTGACTGTATTTAGAAACAATCCATATTGTCTGTAGTTCTGGGAGCAAGGGTTTCATATTCAGCTGTAACCTAATTGAATTTTATTTCTAAACTCATTGTTTAGCTATTTATTTTGTGTTCATTCAACAATTACCACAGCAGCCGTGACACTGTAGTTGTTATGGAAACAAGATTTTAGAATACAAAAATTTCCCAGAATAGACTAATACACACATTAATAAAATTTTTCTGTTTGAAATGTACGTTAATCAACTTAGAGATAAGTAATTAAGGGCCTAATGTATGAAAATATGTGCTAACTTGCACTTGTGCTGTTGCCCATAGAAACAAAAAATATTTTCTAATGGATTATTCTGAACAAAACAATGTATAAATTGTCTGCTATGGCCAAATTTTCCAATGCAATTTAGCACCTATGTTAGCAAATTAACCCCCAAAATTCTTAAATCATTTACTCACTGAGGTTTCTTACTAATCTCTCGTCATGTCTTTGACCTCCAGTTTTCCATCAGATTCCAACTCCTCTGGCCCTACTCAAGCATCCTCCATACACCCACCACTATCAGTCCTTAGCTCTTTGCCTTCTTTTTCATTAGACTGCCCTAATCCTCTATCATACTACAGGATTTCCAATAAAAGCAAATTTGCAGTAAGGAGGATTCATGTCTAAGTAGGAGTGAGCAATGGCCAGTCAGGAGGACTAAGTAGCAATTGCTAATGAGGATTATTGCTTTGTGAAGTAATTCACTCATTAGCTTTCTCAGCCATCATTAGTGTTTTGTTATTATTTGCTATTATATTTATTCTTCATGACTGCTTTATACATTGTTGTTGATTTTGCCTCTGGTAGATCAAGTAACTGTCAATTGAAACAAGGTGGTGCAAAAAAAATTAAATCAAATCCTTAATAATGTGTCTTAATCTCTACCTGGCCACATTTTGGCCCTGTTAATATGTTATTTAGTAACTCCCTATTTCATATTCCCTATTCCTATAACAGGAGGACCTTGTACAGATATGCCTCCATCCATGGGTTCTGCAACTTCAGTAGCTCTATCTTGGCTCTAGAGCAACTATATTTAGGATCTACCTTTGGACTGATTCCTACCCTTGTGTAATATAACTGGGTCCTTCCTACTCCAGGCTTCAGACTGACAAATGCCTCTCTCCATGCAGGATATTCAAGAGAAAGCTACTGTAGATGCCTCACTTGCCTAAAGGTAGCTATACAAAGGCAGATGTTGCTGCTTTGATTAAATCATTGTTTGAACAAATGATTCACTCATGGTAAATGGTACTTTCAAATGGTACTTTTTATTTGTTGTGTAGGCTACAAGGTCTAACATATAATAACTGATGACCATTTGTTTCTTTATTTACTTTTGCAAAAGGCATGTGCAGTATATAATCTTTTAACAATGATTATCTGACCATACAAAGTAATAGGTAATGGGGGCAGGGAATAAAAGATATGTTCCAACAGCTAGTAATAAAAAAAAATTACAAAACAAGCTAAGAAAATGTTATAAATACATATATGTTGATAGTTTTTTACATTCACAAGTAAAATAATAAATGTTAATACTAGAATATTAGCAAGTATTAAAAGACTTGCAAGAGAATGAGTGAGTTATATAGGACTAGAAGAATGTGTACTGTAACTGAGAAAAGAACAGATATGTTGCAATAAGAGGATAAACTGTGTAGAGCATAAATGTTAACATGACACAGAATCATCACAAATAAGCTGGAGCTTCTCCCTGTTTCCAGGGATTCATTATCTCAGATGCCCAAAAATATCTGAGCTGTTGACTCCAGTAGAAGTCCAGGGGCAATGTTTAATGGCTGATCAGTATGGAGTGACCAAAAAAAGATCCATAACTATTTTGATCTATATTATCCCAAATAGCACAGGGACTCATTTTTGAGTCCTGACCCAGAGGTTAAGAATACCTGTGATATATATGGATGTAAACTAAGGGAAATTTAAATTTTAAAGGTATGGCGCACTAGCCCTAAACATTCATAATGCCTAATAATGATTCCTGTGCTACCTATTACATTATATATATGTAAATAAAAAATTCCAGAAGCCTTATTTTTCCATATGAATTTTCTACAGAAGGTTGGAATGTCAGATATGTGCAGTACACACAGTATATTCATTATTGTGGTGCTTGCTTCTCAAATTTTGTTTTACAGTTCTGTACTATAAACATAACACCCCCTTCATCCACATATTACCATTATACCTGTAAATATTATTGTGGAACTGACTTTATGCATTTATCTCTAAGAAAATATAGTTAGCATTATTTCATAGAAATATGGATATGCAATATAATTGAAACATGAAGAGATATGTAAGAAGAATGTAAATAAAGCAATAAAATTTTGTCCTTACAAAGTTATATAATGAGCAGTATAATGAAAGAACAAGCAAATATGTGCAGTATGAAGAACAAAAGTCATGGATGGTATGTAGGGTTAAATAGTTTCTCATATCACCATAAAATCTTGGATTTCTGCTCTGCCCCACACCATGCTATGAAGAGTTGGAGCTAGAGACCCATGGTCCCCTTGAAATAGTGAATTCCCCCTGTTTCTTTAAAGAAATAATGTGTTTTGTACCTGTTGGCTCCCTTTGTTCCCTGGAAACTGGTGCGCTGGAACATTCAAAAAGTACCATTGAAAGCATATGCGAGTTTGATTACAGTAACTAGATCATCCAAAACATTTCATTAAAATTCAATTTAATTTGGGCATTGCCAATATAGTAAAAGGTCTTTTTAATACTGGAAGTAGAAAAGAAAGTTACAAAGGTAAAAAAAAACTGTTCTTACAGATGAAGCCACTTTGGATTGTGTGTTTGACACAGAATAACTAAACACAGATTTCGCACTTGTCCCACTTAACAAAGAAAATTGTATCAACCTCATCCCATCTAATTAAAGCTTTCATCGTTGTGAACAATGGTGCTTTGGTATGCTAATGAAAAGGATAAATGCATTAAATGAGTTAAGATAACTTTAGATAACACAGTTTCTTCAATTAAGCCTGGGTCATGATGAATTTAACACACAAATCCATGTGGCTGCATCTGTACATCTGCACCTACAGATGCAGTCACTTTGGATTGTAAGTTTAATGCGTCGTGACTTAACTCATCTATCTCATTTATCTCACTTAGCACAGAATATTGTGTCACAGCATCCCATCCAATTAAAGAGTTCAGCATTTAAAACAATGGTGCTTTGGTATGCTAATGAAAAGGTTAAATGCATTAAATGAGTTAAGATAACTTTAGATAACACAGTTTCTTCAATTAGCCCTGAGTCATGACGCATTTAACTTACAAATCCAAGTGACTCTATCTGTAAATCTGCTTTTTAATGAATTTGTATCAAGCAAATCACTACAATTATTCAGTTCAGCTCACCACTCAAAACCAAAACACTCAAAGCAAACTTAATTGACAGGGACTACAACCCAAGGATTGTGGGTCAGTACATTCATAGAGCCACCTGGATTCCCAGGAGTCATCTTAAATTGGGTGCCTCTAATGGTCACATACAATCAACAACGATAAACAACTAAACACTCTTAGAAAAATAGCCAGGGATCTACATTGTACTTAATAAGGATGAGAGGACCAAAAGCATATTCCAACCACTTCTAGCATGTAGAGAGCCTAAACAAGAAGTAACCTACCAAAACTATATCATACCACTGTCCTCTCAGACAGAATACAGTTTCTGGACACATTAGAGGAATACAGCATCCATGGCAGGCCCGGACTGGCAATCTGTAGGTTAGGGCAAATGCCAGATGGGCTGCTATAAGTTGCCATAGAAAGTCACAATTTAGTGGGCTGGTGGAGGCTGTTTGGGCCTCTAAGTGGGATGATTGGGCCTCTGTGTACCTGAAATGCCAGGGCCTATTTTGATTCTCAGTCCAGCACTGATCCATGGCTAGTACAACTGTTATTCCAATGAGGTGTACTTAACACAATGTACCAGATGCTAAACAGAAGGACTGTATACGTTGTAGGAGAAACTGGTCAAAAGAGAGAGATACGGTATATACACCATTTCACCATAACCAATAAAAAACTGAACACACCAGTGGGAAACTACTTCAACAACCCTCACCACTCCATAAATAACTTAAAAATCTTGGTTATTAAGGAGGATTTTGAAACAGAAAATGAAAGGAAAGTATGGGAATACAAATCAATGAAATTGTACAACTCTCTGGAGAAGTGATTGAATTTTGGCCTTGGATTTATGGCTAAATATGTGGATTAAGAACATGTGTTGGGACACTAGACTAAATGCTTATATGGAATTACTTTTATTTCCCACTCCGTTAATTTAGCCCTAATTACTATTCAACCACTTTGATTCATATTGTCTTTCATCATATCTGATTGTCCCTTGCATGTTCCTTTGTATATGACTTTAAGATGGAAATTCCTTTTTGTTGGTCATTTGATCTATGAGCTGAATGTTGTGTGTGTGTGTGTGTGTATATATGTATATATATATATATATATATATAAATAACCACGGCTTCATTATATGCAGCTTGAAAAAGGAAATAAAATTTTATGAAATCGTACTATGATAATAGCCAAGAAAAATATCACCTCTATACCAACTTTTTTGTTAATTTTTTTGACCCGTGACACAGCACAAAGACTTCAGTTCCTGATGCTCTAATAGACCCACAAGGGAGATTTTTACAAGGTTCACTGGCAAAGCAAAATGTTTTTTCCCCATAATTTATTTAAGGAAAGCAATGCCCCAAATGAACTGTATGTCATATATATTCCTCTGTAAGCATACAGTATGCAAATAACATAAAGCATTCACACATGCAAATTGAGCTTCTACTGTACATATCTCTGGGTTGCACTGGGGGAACCAGTATACATATGTAGATATAGAGTTTAATTTGGATGTCCACATGAGATTATTTTGACAGCTCAGGATTAAATATAGTGAATATAACAATAAATTAATTAATATTAATTGATTCTAAATGCCTGATTCTAAATGCCTAATTATGAAATAATGAAAGTACACTAAATGTAAAATCTATGACTCCTGCATAAAAAGGCTATATTGATGGTGCCCTGGATTCTGTCATATGTTTTGAGTAGGCTTGTTTATCTATGCTGTAAATCTTTAAAATGTCAATACCTGGAATAGACCAAAGATGCCCCTCATGTTAGATTATAACTTACTAAAACGGAGTCTAAAATTGTATTTATTAAAGTATGTGATATACCAAAATGTATGCCTAAAATGACTATTCCAATGAACAAAGCAATAACAAAGCAATAGTGATGGGTGAATTTATTCACCAGGCAAAAATTCCCAGCAATTTCCCGCGATTCGCCGCCAGCGAATAGATTTGCAACACGCCAGTGAAAATTCGCCTGCCAAAAATTCGCTAGCGACCAAAAAAAATGAGAATTTCACAAATTCCAGAGTTTTTCGGCAAAGCGAAACGGGATAGATTCACCAATCACTACAAAGCAATATAGTACATGGTGGAGAAAGCTGTACCAAGTCTAATAATAAGCAAAGTTTCATATGAAACTGACTTATACACACTAACATATGTACATACCACAATCTTTCATATAATGTAGGAATTGCATGGCATACCAACACTATTCATCAAAGATATCTTTAGGCAGTGCAAACCATTTTATAATAAGACATCTCAAGAGCTCTTTAAGTACAAGTAGCTCTACTTCCATAATTACCTTTTACACGACTTAATGTGAAGGTGTAAATTACCCTAACACAAACATTATATTACATGCAAACTGTAATTAAGCTTGGTGGTGAGGTGATTCTAGCAGCTTTTCAGTATTGCTGCTTTGTTCCTCAGCTGGCAATATGTACTGTAACAATTCTCCAATAAAGCATAAGTAACAGCAATTCCCTTGTAGTAATCCTTGTAGGTATACTTGGCCAACGTTTCGGTCTCCATCTAAGACTTTTTATCAAGACCTTTAAATGATTTAATAAAATAAAAATTTTAAATTTTTCTAAACTTCTGGTATGAGCCTAACCTTTTTGGAGTGTGTATGTATATATATATATATATATATATATATATATATATATATTTAGCTTCTGCTGCACTCCATGAGCCCAACTGAAACAAACCCTGGTGCTAGTGGAGAATTATAGAGTAATAGAAGATAAAAGCACTCCAGGGATTCATATCCAGGCAAAAAGGTTTAAATAAATGGTGGGTTTATTGTGTCAGATGTTTCAGTTCCTATTGGAACTTTCTTCAGGGAAAACGTTGGACACAATAATACCACCATTTATTTAAACCTTTTTGCCTGGATATGCCGCCTTCTGCATTTTTGAGTGATTACCTGGTACCACTGTATGAAAGTGTCTCATGTGGGTTTCCAACTAATGTGAAGGATCAAGTATTGTTGTGCACTAAAATTATCCTCTAGGCAATGTGACAGAGCCTGTAAAACCAGTTAAACAATTTAAACTTGTCAAATGAATCTTGAAAAGGAAGATAATATAATCCTTCCATGACAAGTCTTAAAAAAGATACAATTTGTCAATTGTCTTAAATTTGGCCATACATGCCCGGATTTGGTCATTCAGTTAGATTTATTTTAACCATAATGCTTACATACTGTACTTTTAAAGCCTTTCTGACAAAATGGCAATAATACTACACTTGCTAAAAATTGCATAACTTGGAACCAGACTGTAGTCTAAATCAAATGTTAAATACTAAAGGTGTCAAAAATTAAAGCCAGATGTGGTATCCTGGTAATCGTATGTGCATGCATAATACAGACATAGTCTATGGCAATTATTTAAATACTGATGTGAAAATTTTAAATGAGCTGTCATGTAAATCAGTGGTACTAAAGCAAATTATCATTATTGATTGCTTGAACTAATGTATATTTCAAACAAAATAAAGATGACCGTGTCAATTGATGGTAAGATCCAAGACGACGATAAGATGTCAAATAGAAAAATTACATTTAAGGAACCTTGTGCTTACTATGTACAGTAAAATAAATAATATGGATATTTTACAGCCAACCAAAGTATTCATACGGGATACAGTCCAAAAAAAGTGTAATTCCAAACTCATTTCAGAACTACTGTATATTTATACAACAATCAAGTAACATAAACTATCCAGAATTTTCTGCATTGCACATTTTCCTTGCCAATCCCTCTGTTAGATAATACATGATAAAATCAATACTTGCCGTTCTACAATAAATATATTTTGACATATTCAAATACTGTGGATTTTAATTTTACTGTAGTTCAGCCCAAAAGTTGTATTTTTTTCTATATTTTCTGTTTAACAGCAAAAGCTCCAAAGCTTTTTTTGTAATTGTAAAAAATCCCAATGAGCCAAACATCTTTCGGTTAAGAATAAGTTGTTCTAGCACATACTATTAGGCAGTGATCCACAACCAGTAGCTCATGAGCAACATGTTGCTCTCCACCCCCTTGGACGTTGCTCTTATGGTCATCAAAACAGGTGCTTATTTTTGAATTCCAATCTTGAAAACAAGTTTTAATTGCATAAAAACTAAGTACAGTGCCAGGTACAGTTGCTTGTAGACTGCCAGTCCTCATAGGGGCCACCAAATAGCCAATCACAGCCTCTATTTGGCACCCTAAAGGACTTTTTCATGCTTGTGTTGCTCCCCAACTCTTTTTACATTTGAATGTGGCCCATGGGTAAAAAAGGTTGGGGACCCCTGCTATTAGGTCTGCCAACACTATGAATAAGACTAGACAAAATTTAAACAGAAATAGCAGCAGATGTTGGCTTTAAACAATCCGTCATTTAATATGCATTTTGTTTTGCACAATTATGCTCAACTGCATACAGAATACATAAAATGCATGACATTTTTCCCCTTTTTCCGCTCCAGTCCTTTGATTGTGCTTTTATCACAAACCGTTCTGTTTATTAAATAGGTATATCAAAGCTATGAACTACATATAATGATTCAAATTAGACTACTTTTCTTAACTTACGTTACTAGATCGCTTTTGATGTGTCTGGAGATTTTAAGCACTTATCACTGGAGATAAATGAACCAGCTGTGATTCAGATTAAGATCCTTTTCTCAAATAATTCATCAAGGCTGAGCAGTTCAAGAATGTTGGGGAGCCGAGCAAGAGCCTTTTATCCCAGTGGGCAAATAACCATGATTACAATGGGAAGGAGTCTGGTGATATTGGGGCATCGTTAATATTCCAGCTAGTCTGTATGGCAGGTAATGTAAATAGTCCTCGAGATATATATTGCTGTGCTCCTCAGAAAAAACAAACAAAGTGATAAAAATTTTCTTATAGTGTAGTATATTAACTTAAAATGATGATTACACCCTTACTGCGTCTCCCACCTTTGTGGGTTAATTAACCAATTTAACACCCTTCAAGTAAACCAGTGTATCTTCAGATTAAATTTCCATAGAACAACACATTTAACACCTTATAACCACACTGTTATTCCTATTGAGATTCAGTGACATAAAACGTCCATTACATAACCATTTCCAACAGTGATTCTCCCACAGATGCGTGCACATAACTTAGAAATAGAAACCAACCGCTGAAGTCCAAGTTCTCCCGGTGGGATATAAAATAGGCGATGATATAAATCCTGGTTCTTGATGGACCCCCTCGTCCAGCATTTTATGTGAATAGATAAGAGCAGTATGTGCAGGAGCGCTTATAAAAAATTTTTAATATACAATTAAAATCACACTCACAAACGTTCATTTAAAATCCGCATTTAAGATCAATAGATGAAATCCGTGTAGCGCTTTTTGCTCTTCAGCGTCTCTCAGAGTTCAGTGCGCAAGTCACTGGAGCGCTTCCTCACACCCAAGTCTGGCTGACGCATAAGGACTTTGCTGGACATTTGGGGGAAACCCTAATTTGGGGATTCAACTGTAAATATGTATGTTGCAATAGTCTTGGGAAACATTGCTTAAACTTAAATTGTTTGCTCAGATATTTAAAACCAATTTAAATAGCCACATTCAATTGTTTGAAAACAAAATAAGCTGCTCTCCACCAAATAAAAGGAAC
>CM044437.1:45611615-45657429 GCA_024363595.1 Xenopus borealis
CCCCCCCCCCGAAAATACCCCAAACTTTTTACTTAACCCTCAGTGCATATTCTGTATTCGGGCTTCATAGGCGCCATCCTTTGCCAATCTTCGGAAGGAAACTCATTTTCAGCACATGCACAGTTGGAGTAGTCTTTGAAACCCGAACGACTGCGCATGCACTGAAAGACACAAGAAATTTTGTAACTTTCGCGCATGTGCAGTTGTTCAGGGCCGATAAATTACTCAAGCTGCACATATGCCGAATCTCCAATCTGCTTCCAAAGATTGACAAAGAAAGAAGATGGTGCCCTGTGAACCCCGAGGACAGAATATGCACCGAGGGGTAAGCAAAAAGTTTGGGGCACTTCCCGGGTGGAGGTAATCAGGCTTGGGAGGAGGGAGGGGGTCTACAGGGGGTATGTTTTTTTTTTCTAACAGGTTTAATTCTCCTTTAAGGAGTTATGGATGAAGACATACTAATTATTCCTTTATGTCTGTAAAAGCCAGCTATGAATCCAGAGCCGCTGGTTCCAAATTTAAACACCTTGAATACCTTCTATTTTCAGAAGGCTATCTTTTCTTTTTCTTGCATGGAGAATGGTTGTTTAGCCCCTTTGTTGTCCTATCTGTGATTTAATTTTTGTTTGATCAATTTTTTGCACCCCCTCAAAGTATAGTCAAGTTGCTGGCACTGATTAAATTGCAACAGGCTGTCTGCAAGTTTGAAAATAAGGCTCTAAGGAGCAGATTTAAGGATGCATGGGTCATAAAAAGAGAACTCTTACATGGTTTCATCATTCCAATACCTTAGTTCTGTGTCGGTCAGGTATTTTTTACACCAACAAAAAATTGAGTTTCAGGTGGTGAGTTTTTATCAATCTTTTGAAAAAAACCCTTGGGGGAAAAATCTGATTCCCGCGATTTGCTGCTGGCAAATAAATTCACGAAATGCCAGCAAAAATTCGCCTGGCGAAAATTTGCTTAAAAAACAAGTCACACGTTGTTTTTGATGCAACGCGACAAAAACGACGCAGCACGCGTTGAAAACGACGCGTCGAAGTTGACGCTATGCGAGTCCAAATTATTTCGCATATTCACGAATTTCGGTGTAAATTTGCACATTTTTTGGTGAAGCGAAACTGGGTAGATTCGCCCATCACTAATTAGATACAATAGCAAATGGACTTGCACTCCATTTGCTATTGTGTGTATATATATAAACAAACTTAGAATAGATTCCCACTCTCAAGACTTAAAAAAACAACTTTTTTTCTCAGTAAAATCTGACAGACGTTTTGACCCCCTTGAGACCTTCCTCTAAGTAACAAATACACATTACAATATGCCTTTTAAATACATACTGGCGGGAAAACAGGGATGACGTGTGCGCAGTACCACACTCAATAGGAATACTTGTGAAAAAAAAATCTAAATTTATTGAAAAAATCTGATGTTTCGTATGCTCTTTCTCAAGGAATAACAAACCAGTTTGTGTGACCAACACAAACTACTAAATACACTCCCCCAGAAGTGAATGGTGCCAAAAAAACACTGGTTGTCTTGGTAACCAATGTATACAAACAAGTGGAACTGTGTTATGAGTAGGAAAAAATTAACACCTGTGTAACTTAGAAAAACACTTGTGCACAAATAGAGAAACAGTTGAAAATAAAGTAGCGAAAGTAAGTCTCTGAAAGCATGTGCTGTTTGTAACATTGTTTTAAAATACGTACAGTATGCGATCTGCAGGATTAAAGTGCTGTTGGCTCCTGTGTGTTGTTCAACTTTAAAAACAACATGACTAACGAGCACATCAGGTTATTCAGGTTTAAACTGACCAAATATATATATATACACCACAGCTGTCCAGCATCCCAGAACTTACTAATTATTTTTATACATAGTACCCTTGTACATTACATTGCAAATAAATTGCAAAAAATTGCCAGAGTCCATTGGCTTGGACGGACCTTCACATTTTAGTAAATTAGCATTGTCCCAGGGAATTTTCACCAGGTGAAGTGTTTTGCTGGTTACGAAATGGAAGTGGCATTTTTTTCACAGGTTAGTTAATCTGCCCCTTGGTGGTTTTATATCGCTGCACCAAATAACGTGATGTGGATCACAGTAACTATCTACTGAAGAATACATCAGTTATATATACAGGCTATTTATTTTATTTTACAATATATAATAAAACATTCAATTTGTCCCTGCCCTTAAAATTACAAATCTGTTTAAGGTAACACAATAAAATGAGAAAAGCATTACCACTGGCATGTCATTTTTCATCTAACTCCCTACTGAAATATCTGGACTTTGCTCAGCTTGTTAGCCATAAGGTCATCTGATTTGCTTTAAACGAAAACCTCCATAAGTAAAATGGGAAAAAGACGTGAATTGAAAACGTAGATAGGTTGACAGAAAGTGGGTCCCATAGAGAATAATAAGCAGTACATGACTTGAAAACGTAGATAGGTTGACAGAAAAGTGGGTTCCATGGAGAATAATAAGCAGTACATGACTTTCCTGCTCTGTTTGTAGTTGGGTCTGTATATTCAGGATGTTGTAGCTCAAAAAATATTTTGCATTATATGGGTCCTAGGGTTGGAACTGTCAAATTATTTCATACTGCAACTTTTAGGTGCCTACTTTAATTCTAAGAAATATATTTATAAAACATGTTTAAAATGTATAGCTTCTTTTCCTAATTGCTTCTTTCTTTCCAGTGATTCTATCTCTGTGTATAGAAAATGAGCCATGACTGGTGGTGTTTATTTAAATGACTATCACTTTAAACTCTCCATCCAGAGAAAAAGAAGAAGAAATGGTTGTAGAATGCTGTCATAATTTTCTATAATTCCCTTCTTATTCAATGTAACAACATGGCAAATACTGTCATGTTTGGCATTGTACAGTTTTGCTAGGTTGTCCAGTTTTCATCAAAACCTAATTGAATTTTTTTTTTTTTAGATTTGTATCTTTTGGTTTTGTATTCTATTAATGCATTCTGCACACTTGTAAACACATCATTAAGCTGTGGTCATTTAAGTGAACAAAGGCATTTGAGACCACTTACAAAACATAAAAAAATGTAAACTTAATCACTGCCAACTGTAAAGTTAATGATACATAAGTAGTGTTTGTCTACCATCATATCTAGTTAAGGTTATGCTATAAAGTTACTGAGCCCCACAACACCATCATATACTTTGAGAATGAGACTTTTGTTATCATGAACATATATTGACTGCAGATCAGTTGGTTCCCCATTGGTCCCCCTTTCACTTCTAAGCCCTTAACATTTGCAGGTTTTTCTTCCTCTATATTTACAACCCCTTGAAATGCCTGATAATGCCTCATATTTACCTAATTTTCATAAGCTGAATCTAGATGTTACCACAAGCAGTTTTCAACCTAAAAGGGGATAGACAGACTGCTGTCATGAGTGGTGATGAGTGTCTTCCCTTCATATAAATGGTAGAAGCCATAGAAGTTTATAGGGTATATTTCAGGAAATGGAAAATGGTAAGGTATGCCATCAACCTAAAGGTAGTAAAAGTAAAAATAAAGCTCAATGCATTTTCCAAAAATCTAACACAGATATAAGAAACCAAATTATTTTATTCCCATGGGGGCTGATTTAAGAATGCTTGAGGCTTTGCCACAAAAAAACATAATGAACCCAAGGTATTCGGATGAAGAAACCACTTGAGAGTTTAGCTACCCTTGTTGCTGGTTTTTTTTGCTGAATGCTTCAAGCACGAAGGCTCAAGCATTGTTAAACAGTCCCTTAGTATGTCAATAAGTATACATTTCTCAGTCTTTAAGCATAAATAATAGTACAGAAAATGAATAATAGTGATGGGTGAATTCGCGCGATTCGCCGCGACTCGTTTCGCAAATATTTTTTGCGAATTTCGCAAATTTTTCAGCGAAGCGAAACTGGGTAGATTCACCCATCACTAATGAATAATCATGAAGCTGTTACATTCATATCTCTACCATAAACTAAAACTACAGGTATTTTTGTAATAAATAGTGCAGGGCAGTAATTTAGTTTCCTTATACTGTGACTGTTTTTAAGCAACTCGGTTTCCTGTTATTGTTGGTGTCTATGAATAATTGTAAAAAATATTGTTTAATCCAGTAAACTTCTCAAAATAGAATATACAGAATGACTTTTATACTACCATTTGATGTGGTTATATCATACTAATGTACTTGGAATAATACTTGGAAAATGGAGGCTGCTTTAAGCTTCATCTTGGTTGTATTGGCTCATCTGTTTTAAACATTCTTTCCATTTGAAGATCAATCCTTAAACTTAGCTCTTGTTTATACCCATTAAAGCGGACCAGTCACCCAGACATAAAAAGGTATATAATAAAAGTCCTTTTCAAATTAAACATGAAATCCAAATACTTTTTTTCAGTAAAGCATTCATAGCTGTTGTGAACTCATTTAAAAATCTCAGCTGCCAATCAAATATTTCCTGCCCCTCCTCTATGCTTCAGGCATAGAGGCAGGGCAGGCAACTACTTTCACTTTTCATTCAACGCTTCCTAGATGTCAGTGCATTCCCCACATTTCCACCTTTCTCTTTACCATTTAATTGTGTAACCAGGGCATGGAGATGGATATCAGGTCCCTCATTCTGGTGCACAAACAAGAGTTTGAGATGATGCAAGGCTTGCCTTAATAACAGTGTCTACAAAATGGCTCCTGCCTACTTGCTATAATTATGAATTCCCAGACAGAAGGAAACAAAATGAAAATAATTGATATTGTGTAATTAACGCTTATTTTGTTTGACTAAAGTAATAAAGTAGGATTCTGAATAATTTTTTCAGGTGACGGGTCCCCTTTAAAGCTCATTTTAATGTTTTGTCAAAATGTTGATATGTTGATATATTGATATGTTACAAAAATAAAGTAACAATATCTTGAGAATTTTGGCAGTTAACATTGCAGGTATGCATTTACATTGTAAAGGGCCCCTTGTGGCTTATTTTCAAAGCATTACATGAAAACATCATTCCAACTTATCACTTAGAATAATGTCAAAAACATGAGTTTTTATTTTTTAGGAAACATATAATTCAGTATTTTCAGCTATAAATTTCATGTTGTGCTAAAAGTAGTTAATATCTAATAATAGATTGGTCTGTATTTTTCTTTTGCAATTTTGCCAAAAAGCAATTACTCCATGAGGCTGCCCTATTATAGTTTTTGATACCTTTTTATTACTTATCTTGTTTTAGGTCCTTGCATATTCATATTTTAGTCTATCGTTCAAGCCACTTCTTAGTTGCTAGGATAAATTGGACCCTAACAACCATATAGCAGTTGAAATTTCAGCCTGCTGAACAAAATGTGAAATCATAAAAAAAATAAAAATGAAGGCCAAATGCTACATCCAGGGGCGATGCAGGGGCTGCTTCCGCCCCCCTTCCGCTCCACGCTTCTAACTTTTAGGGGCAGATTTACTAAGGGTCGAATATGAGCGTTAAAAAAAAGCCTCCAATTTGACCATCAAATTTTAAGGGAATTAAAATCATTCGAATATTGAATTAGAAGGATTTTACTGCAATTTGATTGATCGAACGATCGAATAGTAAATATTTGATCAAACGATAAAATTGACTGGGCAAGTAAATTGACTGTCAAATATTCGAATAGAATCTCATTCGAATTATTCGATTCGATCGAATTTAGAAAATTCAATGGTCAAAGTGGCCTTCAAAAATATTAGAAAATCTTTTTGAAAATTTGATCGAATTTCGAATCATTCATGTGAAATTGATAAATCTGCCCCATAGCGTCTGAGCAGGTCGAGGAAGGGCCACATCTAGCTGCACTAGAAGAGCCAAATTTCTGTTTTTAAAAAATGGGAATTGGGCTCTTAAAGTTATCAGAGATGGCTTTTGCCGCCACTGGTGACTGGCCTCGCCGTGCCGGCAAGATTCTCACTTTGTCTCTTGGCCCTGTCTACATCAGACTGACAGTCCAATTTATTAATTATTTAGAAATGGGCCTGCAAACCAATTAGATAGACAACGTGGTGTTCAATAAGAATATGTTTAATTCATATCATTAAACATCCCAAAAAAGTCAATAGGTTGTATACAATGGGGTACAACATGCCAACAGTATAATACAGCATATACATACCACCAATAAGTCAGAGAAAAATTCAGTACACGGAAGCGGATACTCTTGCCCCAAAAAGAGAATTACCCCAATGTTTTGTCCTAACGCCTTTATCAAGGGGAATTCTTTTCTTATGTGACAAAGCCACAACTATTCTGAATCCAAAAATACACCGGCTACAACCTGTTGACATCATGTAGAAGTCAATGCCAGATGTCCCTTAGCAACAAGATCTTTTTTTGATTTGTGGTTTGAGGTTTTTTGGGGTTTTTGATGCTGGGTTTTGTGCAACGATATGTAAAAGTCATAGTTATTGTGCAACAAGTTAAACAAGTTGGGGTTTTCTTTTTCGTGCCTTTTCAGTTTGGATATCTTAATAAATTTCATGACATTTGTGGTTTTAGAGCAAGCAAGTTTAGTTGTAGTTTCAAAAACCTTTAAAACCACTAAAATGAGACTGTTGACAAATACGCCTCCAAAGTTCAAGATGAACTACCTCTTTCATGTACACATATCTTTTAAAGGACAGGCCAGAAAGTGCTACACTGTACACATTGGTTTCAATAGATTACTCGAACTAAAAGGTATTGCATTTTACTTAAACATGAAAAATTATTATATTATAAATTATAAAAAATATTCTTTTTTTATAATTCTTCTTGCACATTGGACTTTGAGGTGCTTCTTGTTCACAAAATATATCTTAAGCAGTAGCCCCTACATAGGGGCACTTAGCAATAAACTCTGGAATATGTCTAAGAATAATAAAAAACGTTACCCTGCCCATCTCCAGATATTTTGAATCACGCAACAGTTTTTCAGCATTTTCATGAATTTTGATTACTGGTAGATCACTGTAGTCCAAATATTTTACCTGTTTAAAAAGACATCCATACCCCTGTCAGTCATTAAGCACATGAGGTATGGTTGCCAAATTTTTTTTTTCTTAAGATTTTTGGATTTTCTTTTGCTTTTTATTGCCTTTCAAGATGTATAAAATGAATGATTAAATATTTATATTGTAATGAGGTGTTGCATTCATGTTCCAAAGTCTTCGGAAGTAGGCGTGGTTAGAAAAATTAGTACAAATTGCTAGTGAGAAGACCCGCGGCCCAACCAGCAAACTAGCAGAACTGGCAACCCATGTCTATACCCACACCCAGAACATCTACCACCAGACCCACAGTATACTGCAGGTTATTGTGGGTAACCCAGAGGTACCCGACCCACTGCAGGACTCTATTCCAAAGGGATCAAATTTTCAGAATCTTCTCCTTATTTTCTTGGTTGATGTGTTAATGCTTGTAACTTCACAAGACTGGAAATTTTATTAACCACTGTTTTTATAAGTAAAGCCTAAGCCACAAACCGTATTAGTGCCAATTAATAGATGCTGTGATAAAATAAACAGCACACCTTTTGATAGCACTATGAATATCAGAATCACAGTTCAGCAAAAAGCTCAATATAAGTATACTTTTCATGGATATGAAATAAATAGTTTTTAAAAAAAATTAAAATAAAGACCATAACATGGCTTCAGGCAATTGCTTGTTACCAGAGAGTACATTCAGTTGCCATTGTAATCTTGTTGCAACATTGTAGGGATTTTGTACAATTATTTTACAGTAAAATTACAAATACTAAGAGCACTTGAAAGTGTTGTTTTACCACCTACTCTATGCAGATGGTGGCATGACATTGTTTTTCTATATTTTTTTTTATAAAATCTGAAATTGATTTAGGGTAGGAGCATCAATAAAAATACACCACTGACTACACATCCATTCCTTGAATATTTGTGAAATTCCTGTGGTCCCTAACAAGCTAGCAATTGAGTGGGGACATGTGTCCCTGTTTGAGGGTATCCCATGTGCAATTTATGAATATATACAATACATTCGTAGAAAGAGGAAGTGGTTATGTCATGGTGCTGTACTAATGAGATAACAACGTACATATGTAGTATTGTGACAATGTATCCGTTCATTAGCAGCTTGCAACATCATGTCTTATTATCACATTGTTTCAAAGTCATACGTATATATGTTTCCTTTATGCTGCATCTATGATTCTTTACTTTTACTAAGATGCAAGAATAAGACACGATGTTGCAAGCTGCTAATGAACTAATACATTGTCACAATACTAGTATGTACACAATACATGTATGTACACACAGATAAACGCTGTATTTTAGTTTTCTTCACATTTGGGTGCTCCTCTAAATTGATATTTGGTATTGTCTATTACATTTTATGTATTTTATGTTTTTTATGTATGTTTACATTGTTAGCACTATGACATCACCACATCCTCTTTCCCATCACTGGGGGTTCAAAAGGTTTACTGTTTCTTGTTATGTGCACTTTAAGAAAGGCTATTGTGCTAGCCGAAACGTTACTTTCTATTTTTGTTTAATAAACACTGTTCTATTCTTTTGTGAGACCTGTGCTAACCTATTTCCAGAATATATCTATATACTGTTTACACCAATATTAATACTAAACTAACTGTAGCTCTTAATTGGATATAATGATTGTTCAAGAAATCATCCAAGCCACTGTAAGGAATCGGCCATCACATCATCATCTGGTAGGGCATTCCACAACTTCACAGCCCTCCATAGGAAAAAGGTCACCCACTATCTGTCTATAATAATAATCTCTAAGGTACTTGTAAAGAGCATGTACTCTTGCAAGCAAAATAACCCCAGCCTTGACAGTTTACCCTCATATTTGAAAGCTTCCAACTTACCAGTTTAGTTGGCCACTACCTCATTAATATAGTTTTTGCTTCTGTAGAAAATTGTATTCTGTTTTAGATAAATAACATGGAATAGAATTTATAATGGCACTCATGCTACCAGATTTAGTATTACTGAAAGTGATTTTTTTTTAGGAAATTATTGGAGGTGATTTCTTTTTTAGCAAACTGAAAAATAGTGATAAGTATGTGCTTCTTTCAGCTCTGAACTCTTGCATCAGATGTGCTTCTTCAACAAAAAAGTAAACTGTATCTATTAGCAATTAGCAAACTGTTTGCTCTACCCTGTCGCTATGCAGGCAGTAAAGAAACAAAATAAAAGTAATTTCACACTGAGAAAATGTAGTCATTTGAAAAGACATTGCAGTTTGCAATACTCTGTCATTATCAAGCATTTAAGGAGCATAATAAGGATAATTTAAAAAGGGGAACATTTCATGACTATTTAACACTCGTATCACTAAGGTTGGCAATATGCATTCCACACCATAAAAGTGATGCTAATGACTACAAATCTTTATGCTAAAGGAATGATTGTTAAGGTAAAGGGAGTGGCTAACAGATGGTTTTGACAATCTAGCTGTGAGTCAATGATTGGAATCTCTCAAATGACACATTAGTGCCACCAAACAACTGTACTGACAAACTATTTGATAGTCTTCCTCAGGAAACACAAGTATTTATGGTTCATTAGTTTTGGTAATAATTATAGAAATATAAGTCAGACCTGTTCTCCATTTAATCTTTTTCCAAATTGTCAGTATTTGGAACTATTGTCTAGACAAATAGTGATTCACATGGATTTGAATAATTTTAGCTATGGACCATATTAATTTGCTTGATACTCAACTGACATGCACAGTCATGCAGACATTCTTGCATTCAGTCTCGTTTCACTCAATTCTAGTACTGGAATATTATTTTGAATAAATAAATTAATAAATGAATAAATACTATCTATAGTAATAATATACAATTTAGTAATATCCTGAAACAAAATAAAGGAAAGCCCTGGAGCTATAAATGCAGGGGCTGCGTGACAAGGGATCCGAACGTGATTTGTTAAAGATGAGTTTTGATTGGGAATGAGTATCAGCATTGATGGACAAATCTTCTGCTTGAAGCCAATGGATTACTAGCAGCAATTAAAAGCCTAAGCTCAGTAGCATTAGCTGTCAAGCACTGTTGATTATTTCCCATTCACTAGGCACAAAAATGTGAGAAGAAATGGCAAAATACCTACAGTATGTACAGTACGCTTTACTATAGTAATTCAAGCATTGATTTATATATCATTTGGTTTGCAGAGAAAGGTACAACAATTATCAGTACAAAGTTTGAACAGAGCTAGTGCAAGCAGGGAGACCCCATGCTAGTTTATTGCATATACTTTGGGGAGGTACATCCTTTTGTCAGGTATGAATTGCATTAGCACTATATCATTTTTCTACATTGGAATTGTGGGAGGGTGCCAACCCTCCATATTGATCACCAAGCAAATCTTACACAAGATTGAGCTGTGCTGGTGATATTTCCAAAATGGTTTATAGAGGAAGGTGCCATGTCTTTAGGTGCAAGGGAGACGGGGATATTCTTTCTGACACTACTGACACACAAGCTACAGCTAGTGTGCACTGTTTGTGAACTGAGCCTTTTAGTCACTAGTAGTGATGGGTGAATTTATTCGCCAGGGGTGAATTTCCGTGATTTCACCAGGCAAAATTTTCGGCGAAGCGAAACTGGGGAGATTCGCCCATCACTAGTCACTAGTCATGAAGCTGGTGGCAGTTTCAAGTTTTATGAATATTTTCGGGATTTATGTGTTGTACAGTATGGGTTACGTTATCTGGAAACCCATTATCCAAAAAGTTCCAAATTACAGAAAGGCTTTCTCCCATTATAATCAAATAATCAATTTTATTAAAATGGTTTCCTTTTTCTCTGTAATAATAAAACAGTACATTGTACTTGATTCAAACTAAGATAAAATTAAATGTTATTGGAAGCAGAACAAGTCTATTGGATTTAATAAATGTTAAGATATTTTCTAGTAGACTTGGGGGCCGATTTACGAAATTCATGTGAAATGATCGAATTCATTCGGATAACGATCGTAATAATTTTTCGTGAAATCGAATATTCAAATTTGGCCTCTTCTATCATCGAATGCTGAATGATCGAATAGATCGAATGATCATATATTCAATCATTCGATCATTTGATGAGATCCAAATTACGAAAAGATCTGTTCTCCGAAAACCCAAGGTCCCGATCATTCTGGATAAAGGGTCCCATACCTGTATACATAAAAAAAGTCCAGAATGGATTATGTTCCACCCAGCTACTCATCCCTGTGACACCAATCCTGTTTTTCCCTTTTATGTTTTGTTGTGGTAGACACCAAATTTTATCATTATCTATAGATTACATATTTTGCCTTAAGGAAGTTCTTGTGAAAAAAGACCATTAATTAATAGAAAATTAAGCCAAAAGTGTTATTTTATACATTCACATTCTTATTTATATATATCTAGTATGCCTTCTTGTTTATCCAATCTAGCATCTGTTTGGGGTATAGCACATAAAAGGGTTTATTTACATTGGCAGATGCAGTGGGCAACTTGCACTTTAACCCACAGTGAGTTTCATATAAAAACAGTTTAATTATACTCCAAATGCACTCTGCGTCCATATAGTTATACTAAGCAGTCTTTCCTGTCTTCCATTCTCAAAATTGTGCCTTTTAACACACAGCACTCTGCAAACCCAGGAGCTTCTACCTCCTTCCGACAATTTGGTAGTTCCAGGGTCCCCTCAGCACCCTGTGTCAATTACCACAGCAAGTAGCACCTAAAGAGATTTTTAAAATATCAGTTGTCTGATTCAATGCCACACTATTCATGAGACATTAAATCTGGGAAAAAAAACAGGCCATTGTGTGGGAAAAAACTAAATATGTTGATTTTGTCTGAAACTGAACTTAGCTTGTTGAATCAGGGTAAACAATGAGCCATAAAATGATTAAAAAAACAGGCGTAACATCCCTTTCAGTTCCCTTGATACAGTATGTTGATTGTGTGTAATTGGAGGTTGTGTGCTTCTTTTTTCTGACCCTTAAAGTTGTTTATATAGGGACTTATTTACTTTTTTATATAAACAATCTGTCCCTTGCTGGCATCATACCATGATGAGCAAGCTTTGTGTATTATCAGGGTTTGGGTTTGAAAAGTGTGTTTTTAATAAACAGACATAATTCTATTAGGTGCTGCTGACATGTATGTCATACAATTTCAGGTAAAATTAGAAATGCAAAACATAAGGAGACAACAAATCTGTTCTGTAAAATTGAGATTCTTGGAAACTTGGTGATACAAGACAGATCTCTTCCCATCAGTAACATATGGATGAGGATGAACACAGCTTGTCTTGCTATGTCACATCCTAGGATCTGCAACTAATCCATAAAGGCACTTCTGTGACAATGATGAGTAAACACTTGGTCTTAGCAGTGAAAAAAAAAAATCTGTTGGAAGGTTGTGCAGTAGATTAGTATAGACTCAAGCAAAGTACCTTCATAATTACATAATTACTAATCCGTAATTACAAGCCTAACATTCCTATAACAGTAACAGAAATAACATGTGAGGGTATTTGTTCTTTAATTTAGTACATTTAGAGTAATATCTATCTACTAATGTATTATTTATCTGCTTGTCTAGCTAATCTATCATCTATATATTTTTGTCTGATGGAGGAAATATTATTTTGAGAATTGACTATACATATAGCATCGTGGCACATGGAAAAAAAATTGCCATTAAAATAAATATATTACATTTTGTACTGAGATGTGCAATGTGAGCTTTTAAAAGCAAATATTTGGTAATTGTCTGTTTATTTATCTACTTGTACGTCTACATGTATCTTTACTATTTCTGTGCAGCATTTGTAGAGTCTAGGAAGTGAATCTATACTGTAAATGCTGTTTATTTAGATGACTGACTTTTGGAAAATTATAACCCGATGTCTGATAAGCTCTGAAATACAGCGCTGCCATTTCAAATGGTGTTCTATTTAAGTGCCATTCAGCCTTCAGGAAAATCAGCCCTCTTACCCACGAGTGGATTGTCTCTAACATTGGATGTTGTTTTTATTTTTTATAAAAGTGAGCCTAGAATAAATGGGTGGAACTAGCTTAATTAATTAGAATTTGATTTTTTATTTGGGGAGGGGGGGTAATTTTCTGTTGTAACCCTGACACTGAAATATTCCTTCTGTCTAAATTGAAAATAGCCATTTGAGATTCTCCTAAATACACTATTTTTGGTGATTAACATATAATGCAAAAATATTTCTCTTAGGGGTTTCTTTATCAAAGGTCTAATTTAGAGCTGTGCAAGCATTTTAAGCCTCAGATTAACTTGAATGAACTCACAACTCGAATGATTTCTTATTTCAGAAAAATGAACAAAAACTTGAATCAGCGTTTTGGGTTAACAACCCTAAAACTAGAATAGAGTTTTCGGTGAGAAAAAAAACTCAAATTGTTCCAATTGATTGAGTTTTTGAGTGAAACTCACTGAAGGCTATTACATCTTAAATCTTCAGATGGTTCAAGGGTCCTCTGCCTTTGACTTTTACATGACCTCCACAGGATTTATAAATACATTTTTTTCCTTAACGTAAAAATTTATTTTTCACTCAAAAATACCCTTTTTTTGTGTAAAACACAACTCTACCTTTGATAAATAACCCCCTTAGTGTAGTGAAAGCCATATATTCATTTTATGAATGTGAACTGCTGTGTAACTATGCCTCTTATAACCTCATTCCAGTATAATTCTCTAAATTATTCAGCTCATTTGTTTATCCTTATCCTGTGACTTCATCGCCTTCTAAGATTAATATTTAAATTTCGGTAAGGATTTGACAAGTCCCTATTGTTAGACGAGGTTGTGGTTCCTAGGTAAGGCCCTCTGTACTGTTCCAGGAACATGGAGCAGCTTGAAAGCAGCTTGTTGTTGTTGTATAATACAATATGTAGATCCCAAAACACATTATGCATATTATAAAAACAGCATCTATAACTACTCTACTCTAATCTACTATTTTTTTTGTGTATCTCTAATATTTGTAGCTTTTTGTATCTGTATAATCAAAATGCTGAGCATAGTAAAATAGTGTAATTTAATTTTCTATATTCCCTTTTTAAGCTTAGGCATTGAAGTTCTGTTACTGGCAGTCATGTGACTTTCTGGCAAAAACATAACAGCCCAGTCATGTTTTAGGACAGCGTTATGAAGCTTTTATTAACAGAGGTCACAAGAGAAAAGCACGGATTCCTTAGATGGCATTCAATTACTTAACCAAACTCTGGCAGTAGAATTAAATGACAGTTGACCTTTACATCTATAATATAGATATATTGTTAGCATATTTAATGGTTATAACACCATAACATATTGTTATAAATGTTTTCTTTGTTCTTTAATTTTATTTTTTTAATTATTACTATTCCAACTCTTTCAAGTTTACCTTTTAAAATTCTGTCTTTTTTAAGGCTACATTTTTTAAGGCTACTCCTTTGTACATTTTTTCACTGCTGTGAGGCCCTTTACTCTGTTCCACCCATTGTTGCTGGAGAATTTTGTCATAGTAATCACATTACAAGCTGTATGAAAACAAACTACCCAATGTTTGCTTGTTGCATACTGATAGTCCCTTAAATTCCTAGTGTAAATGCTAAAATAGTCCTTAAACAAGAGAATATAGAATATTTAGTAGCTATATGTAGCTGTATTTTGTATGTAGATATATTTCCAGTACTCATACTGCGAAGCTGCCTAGTTCATGCTTCAGTACTTTAGCACCAAACCTTAAAAAATATATATATTTGAATCTTCCAGATTATAATATTGATGAGCAATGAGTAACAAAAAAATATAGATGGAACAATAAACATCTTAGTCGGTGAATGATGCTGAATGCAAAACCTGTGTTTGCATGTTCATTCAACCATAGTTACAGAACATGCATTTTACAGGTGAAGAGAAAGCATTCACTTAATAGATTTAAATTCAATGTAAAATACAAGACAAAATGCAAAAATTCAGGGCTGATGTGATGAATGTTGACAATATAATCTTTTTTGAGTCAGTTTCGATTAAGTGGTGATCTGCATAATATCCTTATAAAACTTTTCTTCTATTTAACTTAATTTTTATTAAGAACTGCATTTTCCTACAAAATCTTATTTTTCTTAACCGGCACTATCAAGAAGCCATTTCCAAAAATTTCCAACAATCTGAAATATCACTGTATTCCAGCAATCCAAGTAATCAAGTTTATGACTGAATATGCAAAATCTTATTTTCAACAGACTTACATACTTTACTAAATTTGTATTTTTCCCTGTGGCAAATAAAACAATTGTATTGGCTGCTCTGGTTTTCACTGTAAATTCTACAGAAATGAGTTGCAAACTACATTGGTGTTAATATAGGCATTATGGAGCATGCATCACCACAAATGTTTTGCACTTAGTTGCTGGATATTGGTGCAGCTAGAATCACATATTGGCTAAATAAACAGAAGTAGAACGCAGGAGTAGTTTGGTTCAAGGCAGGTGGAAAGTGCAGAGCCCCAAAGTATCTGACCTTAATGAACATTGCACCAAATAAATCAAAGCCAATTCAACCTGAAGATCTATCCTCAGAACGTATATAGAAGGGCTCCCAGGAGTATGTTGCACCTGAAGTGCTTTTGCCAGGAGTGGGTGAATTTAAAGATGCAGGTGAAGGAAAAATAGGCAACACTAAATAACCAAGCAAGACCAAAGGAATAATTTTGATGAGAATTTAGTGTATAGAATGTGAGTAAAAGTATGAAAGTTTTTTAATGCATTTTATTTATTACACTGTGTCCACTGTCTCCCAGACCCCAGAACAGCAGTACAAATCAAAATCACATTAATTAGTATGCCAATCTTAACATTGTTATAAACAAAATTATTAATTTAATTTATTTTAATCATCCAGAATAATACCCCTAGAATGTATTACTGTTCTGTAAAATAACCTAGATATATAATCTAGATATATTAAAAGAGAAAACTGGGATGGAAACAAGTCAATAAATGGTGCTAAAAATACACACACAGTCTCAAATACTTACTAGTGTAGTTGACCCTATCCAAGAGGCTTTAGGGTAAAGTAGGATACTTGTATAGAAAATGGAAAACAAAAATGAGGATCAAACAATAAATAAATGTCCACCTGTAGAAGGAACCATAAAAATGTGGCTCTTTTTTTTTTTTTAGAACGAATGATGTATGAATCAGTAAATGCTAGTGAGCTGCAGAACACATCAAAGTCTGAATTCATTCCCCGAGGTCATCTAATGTCTACGGTAAGCATTAAAATTTTTCATTTTTCAAAATGGTACAGTACATAAAAAGTCACCTCCCCTTCAATGTTGGCAAACCCTTCAATCCTCTTTACATGATAAAAAAATTTGGAACAAAATAAACAAAAATTGGAAAGAAGTTTCAGACTACTGTAACATTTTATTCCATGATGGGTGCAAGGGAAATGTAAGAATAGAAAGAACCAGAAGGGCACTGGGGTGTTTACTCAAATATATTGTTATACTCTGCAGTGTAATCTGGGAAATACTGTGATGAAAGGCTAGCGTAATGTGCAACAGGGATGCTAATGCAGACTATGCATGTATGGCATGAACATTCAAAGTCTGGGCAGGGTCTCCAGCTAAACCATGTAACTGGGATAATGCAAAATACTTGGAAACATAAATTATGATACAAAAGCCTTTTCAGTGTACATTGAGTATAATCCTGGATTTCAAGTTACTACTCTTACAGATGGAACATGGTTTGCTGGAGAATTTTTGGTGTGAGGGTTGCTAGTTACCATGGTAACTCCTTCACCGAGGATGGTTCGCAAAACTCTATATATATAATTGCAGTAAAACTGTAAAGTAGGTATCTAAATTTGTTTTCTTTGTCTTCTTTCTCCCTTTTTTCCTGCTCTAACTGTTTCTGGAATGATGATTGTACAGTTCTTAAACATGTTAGTCTATGCTACTTTAATGTGTTTTATGAATGTTATCAACTCCAGATCATTTTCTGCTCATTTATTTATTTTATACAGTGAATGAGCATTTCCTGAGGAGTAAATGACAACAATTTGAGGATGTTTTATCAGTCACATGATTGCTTTTGTAGCCATTAATTTGCATCAATAGGTCTATCCTTTTTTGGAGGATCTGTTTTTTTAAAGCAATAAAAAGGGAAAACATCAGCTTATCATACACCTATGTCTAAACAATCAACACAAGTGATTACCTGCATTACCTTCAAGGTTGCGCTAGACTGTCTTTTTGATCAGATTGCATGCTTTATACCAATCATTAACTCTTGCTTCTTGTACCTTACCAATATTATATTAGAATGCATAACTGCAATAATTGTGATATACTCTGTAAACTTATAATGCCATAGTGATTTGCTTTTCCTTTGGTAACAATTTTTACAGATGTGAATTGATAATTTGACAACATACAGTGCACTTTTAGCGAGAAGCATGTAGCTATATACCAAATACAAACATGTCCGTGTTTTAGTCAGAAAATACATTGCTTTATATGTTATTTGGTTTACCGAGAATAGACAGCCAGAGATGCCCTTTAACAGTTGGGTCTATAATTCAGTTCTGATGGTCTCAGATCAGTCTACATTTCTAAACCTCCACACGAATTTTGACAATATGGTCAGTCCCTACACAGTCAAAGACCTAGCAGCTAGCTTGAATACTAAATTGCTTTTGATCCCCTATAGATCAGAGCAGCAGTTATTCACTAGACAGGGTGAGGAAGCCTGACTAGTAACTGGCATGTAAATAAAGAAAATAACTTCAGTGTAAGTGAAGACCTGATGCTTACCCTTTTCTGTTAGAAAATAATGGTGAGTTGTAGAGCTTCTGCAAAGAGAGCAGGAAAATAAAGAGGGAGAAAAAAAAGCAATACAAAAGTGTGACATTCCCTGAGCAGTCATTTATGTAAGTGAAGGATGGCAGAGAAAAAATACCCTTGGGAACAAAGGTGAAATACAATTATGGAGAACACAATAACTTGGGAATCATTCTATTTATTAAGAAGTAACATTGTACTGTCACCAAAAGAAATAAGACTGACGAGGACACTGAATCAATATCTAAGATATTTTAACATGAAACTATAAAATTAAACTGGCAAATATAAGGGAAAAAACTGGCATATGTGAATATAAGGGAAATGACTGGCATATGCCAGATGACAATATAGAATTTTATATATAGACAATTCCTAAAAGTTTTGAAGAATTCATAATATATTAGTAAGTCTTTTATCTTGAATATTTCAACTTTAGAATCTCCCCTTCATTATAATCTTCTAATAAGGGGTGATATGATAGATATCAATAATATATAAGGGGAACATATATTAATCTCTCTAATGCTTTATTTACCAGTTGGTTTTTCCAGCTGACTTGAGGTCACCCATTCCGATTAGAAGAAAACCGGTTCCACCTAAATATTCGGAAGGGGTTTTCTTACTGCGTGGAATTCTCTTCATGAATCAGTTGTACTGGTTGATACATTATATAGCTTTAAGAAGGAGTTGGATGGCTTTTTAGCAAGTGAGGGAATACAGGGTTATGGGAGGTAGCTCTAAGTACTAGTGATGGGCGAATTTATTCGCCAGGGGCGAATTCGCGGCGAATTCCCGTGATTCGCCGCTGGCGAATAAATTCGCGAAACAGCAGGAAAAATTCGCCGCCAAAAACGAGTCGAGCGTCGTTTTTGACGCGACGCGCAGAAAACAACGCGACGCGCGTCGGAAACGAAGCGTTTGACGCGACGCGCGTCAAAAACGACGTGCGACTCGTTTCGCGAATTTTTCGCCAATTCGCGAATTTCTCTGGAATTTCGCTAATTTTTCGGCGAAGCGAAACGCGGCCGTTTCGCCCATCACTACTAAGTACAAGTTGTTACTGGGAAAAGTTTGATTGCCATTTTGGAATCAGGAACTAATATTTTTCCCTCTCTGATGCAAATTGGAGAGGCTTCAAATTGGGGTTTTTTTTTGCTTTCCTCTGGATCAATTAGCAGTTAGACAGGTTAAAAAAATTAAGGTTGAACTTGATGGACGTGTGTCTTTTTTCAACCTAACTTACTCTGTTACCAATGTATGTAATAAGGCCCAATGCTTTTATTCCTAGCTTTATGCAGTCTAATATATGGAACTGCCATACTGATCTTTATCAGATCAGTCAGTTAAATCTCATCCCTAGAATCCAGTGAACAGTGCCTCTATTTATCTAATTTTGATGAAAATCTTAGAATGCCTTATCAACTTGATCACATATTACAAAACTGTTATTTTACGTGACTTGTAAAAATAACATTTTTACCCGATCCTAGGATAAACTGCAAGTGTTTCAATGCTTTAACCATATAGAATACTTGACCCATGAATCTTACTTAAGTAAACTTTGATGTTGAGATAGTAATGTCCAGCTCATGATATTTTAATTATGGACACAATGCTCTGATCTGTGATTTACACTGTAAAACTAAGTACATTCAAATATCAAGAATTCAGCCATATACAGCAGTCTGTTTGAACAAGGGCAAGTTTAAGATGGGTTTAAGACAGGGTTTTGTGCGGTGGTAGGGTATAACTGCTGACATTTTTAACTTGACATTTTGTAACGTATGAATGAGAGAGGGAATCATTTTGTTTGATATATTTTGATGGCTAAGGGTAAAAATGTTGTCTTTATACATATTTAATTTGTATGGATCAATAATATTTCATATGTGAAGGCTACAATTAAATACTTAAGACAAAGCTTATGTTGCTAGCAGCATAGCCCCCCATAGCCATTGCAATAACCTGAGCAACTTTGATCCTTTATATATGGTGTGGTGACAGGAAGGGACAGGAGTTATAGATTATGATGTCCAGGGGTTATTTAGTATATATGTTTCCAAGGGTATTTTTTTGTCAAAACTCAAATTTTTGGGTTAAAAACTTGAATTTTTAAATTAATTTTACTATACTGGAAGCTGGAAATAGCTCAAATTTAAAACCTGACATGTAGAATTCATTGGCAAATATCCTTTAAACCATTTGAAGATGTTTGTAGACTTAATGAAGATTTTTATTTTTTACCGGAAACTCTCTCAGTTCGAGTATATGAATTTTTCATTCCGACTACACTGACAAACCTCTAAAACTCAATTTTTGTCAGTGTGATTGCACCTCAGCTGATCAGTTGGATACTCTGAAGGTATGTGGATACTTTCATTGTCTGTTGCCTTTAACATATGATTAGAACAATGAGAACATATTTAACATGGAGAATTTGCTGAAATTACAGATGAAGAATGTTTTGGTTTAAAGTCATATGATATCCGTATTGGTTATAACAACATTTATTTTATACCTTGTCTTGTTTGGTTCCTTATTACTAAAGTAAAAAAAATAATAATAATATTTTCCTTTCTCTTTGTATATATCGGGTTAATCTTATTTTATATGTAGACACCCAGTGAGAAATGGAAATAATGCTCTACTAAAAGATGATTGATTATATTGCTATTTCCTTACGGTTAATAATCAAAGCAAATAACTGAGATAAGGGGAGAAGGCTTAAAATTATGTGGAGGGGTTGCAGCTTGTAACTGGAGAACTTAAAGATAAATATTTAAAACACACAATAACCATTAACAACCTTTAAAGTATATCTTCATGAACAGTACTTTGTGATCCAATCAAGGCTTAGTATAATTTCTTGTGTAAAATGACACAAATTATGAACATGAAAAATGTGCCCATGAAGGTTTTCATTTATCCAGTTAATGATATTTAGCATCTAGTAGTGATAAGTCTAAATATCTGGACTTGCTGAGTAATCTTGAAAAGCTTCTGTTTGATAAGAAATAAGGATTGAAAAGGACCCCCCCCCCATTTTAAATTCTTAAAGGGAAGTTTTAAATTTGATATAGGCTTTATTTAATGGAATGTAATTTTTTTTTTTTTTAATGTACACAGTTAAAATGATATACCACTTCTATCCCACTATCCACCCTCCCAACAATCTCTCTTTTTTTAATTCTCACTTCATGCAGGTATCAGAGTTAGATTTTGTTTGACAGTTAGGCCTGATATTAGAAGCCACCTCTGAATCACTGACTATACCTCTATATTTGTCTGTGTATAGCTAAGCTACAATACTCTGGCATTCTGGTAAACTTCACATAAATGATAATTATAGCTCTTCAGATCATGGTATTTTTCTTAATTGTCTTGAACTGTACCACAATCAGCATCTCAGTTTAGCAGCTGCCCAAAATCCATAACAGTTTGCAAGCAGCTGATCATGATTGCTCCCAAAATTACTGTTATAAATGACCCGCTTGCAATTGAATATAGGCTGGAAATGTGGATGAAGTGAACAGGCCAAGGTTACACCTGTTATTCAAGTTATTATTACACTATCGTAGCTCCTACAGGCAGTGGGTATTCTAAATGCTAAATTAGATTATTTTCAGTTCTAAGCAACCAATATCAATGTTCTTAGATATAAATGTAACTCTCTCCAATATGTTTTTCTGGGAAGTTCCTTAGTGTAGAGCATTGATCCCCAACCAATAACTCAGGAGCAACATGTTGCTCACTCTTCCTTTGCATGTTGCTCGCAGTGCCCTCAAAGCAGGCGCTTTCCAGGCTTGGAAAAAAGTATAACTGGCACCCCAGGAACTTTTTCTTTCATGCTTGTGTTGCTTTCCAACTTTTTTTAACATTTGAATGTGGCTCAAGGGTAAAAAAGTTGGGGATCCCTGGTGTAGAGGAACACTGCAATGTGCTCTACACTTGCATCTTAATGATCACCTTGGAAGCTTATGTTTTGCTTTTGTTTTCTTTTTAAGATTAACTTATGAGACCTTTGAGAAATCATCATCATCATTTATTTATTTAGCGCCGACTAGATACGCAGTACTTTACCTTAGTCATAACAAACAGGCATTTAACAATAATAATCAAGGGTTTACAGAATGCAATAGGATTAGAGGACTCTACAAATTAGAGTTTACAAACTAAAGGTTACGGTACAATTGAGACATTAGGATTTTAGACACAATTTTGTGATTTATAATACAGCAGAGATTAATTAAGTTACATTGAATAAACTTCTTTTAACAGGTGGGTCTTTAAGAAGTATTTGAAAGTGTGGAAAGAAGGAGAAAGTCTGACAGTTCGAGGCAGAGCATTCCAGAGAGAATAGAGAAGCCCGAGAGAAGTCTTGAAGATGAGAATGGGCAGAAGTGATCAGAGGAGAAGCTAGGGTTTTTTGGAAGGTTCAGTTTCTGGTGGCACTGTGACATCCAGGAGGAGACAGCAGAGAGACAGTCTGTAACTTTGGAAATGACAGAGAACAGCAGAGGGCCTAGAACAGAGCCTTTAAGAACTCTGACAGAGAGAGGGAACATAGTAGAAGTAAAGTTAGAGTAGACAACTTTAAAGGAATGGTCAGACATATAAGATGTACCCATGAAAGAGCAGTGTCACAAATGCCAGCTGAGTCTAGAATGTCAAGAAAGAGTGGGTGGTCAACTGTGTTAATGGCTGCAGAAAGATCTAGAAAGATGAGTATGGCATAGTGACCTTTAGACTTTGTTACTAGAAGTTTCAGTATAGTGTGATGGAAGCCAGATTGCAAGGGGCTGAGAAGGGAGTTTAACAAGCCTTTCCAGTAATTTGGATGTGAATGGATGAAGGGAAACCAGACCTTAGTTAGCAGGAGAACTGGGATCAAGTTTTTTTGAGGATAGGAGTGATTGTTTGTATAAGGATGGAAAAGTACCAGTAGAGAGTGAAAGGTTGAATGGGTGGGTAAGTGCAGGAGAGGGTGTATCAGAGATTGGATAAAGGAGGCAAGAGGGTATTGGGTCAAGGGAGCAGGTTGTGGGTTTTGAGAAGGCTAGAAATTTCATAACTTCATCTAGTGTTGAGGGGGTGAAGGAGTGCAATGTGGATGTGAGTGGACTGCATGTTAATCTGAAATTGTTGTCAAATGGTATGCTCAGGCTAATGTAATTTTTTTTTTTTTCATTAAAGAAATGAGCAAGATCTTGAGCCGTTACATTAATGTGTGGAGGGGGGCATAGGAGTGGTTTGGCAGTTTAGAGGACAGAGTGGAGATTACAGAAGAGAAGTACTGTTCTTTAGCTATTGATAGAGCTCAATTGTAGCAGGAGACCATGAATTTGAAGTGGATACAGTCAGGATACGTTTGTGATCTACTACATCTTCTGAGTTACCGGGTTACACTAGTGTGCCAGGGTTGGGGTTTAGCTGGGCGGATGTGACGGGTGGTAGAAGGAACAAGGGAGTCGAAAGCTGTTGACAGAGAATTGTTGTAGAGAGAACCTGCATTGTAGAGAGAACCTGCATTGTTGTAGAGAGAATCTGAAAGGACAGTAGGTGATGGTCGGATAGGGGGTAGGGAGAGTAAGGTTGGATGGGTGGGATGAGTGGCAGAATATAAGATCAAGAGCATGTCCCTCTATGTGAGTAGGTGAGTGGTTCCACTGAGAGACCAAATGAAGTTGTTAGAGAGAGGAGTTTGGAGGTGGCAGGAGAAGCAGAGTTGTCAATGGGAATGTTGAACTCACCTAAAATGAGAGCAGGTGTCTCGCTGGAGAGAAAGTATGTAAGCCAAGCAGCAAAGTGATCCAAGAAAGTAGAGTAGGGACCAGGGGGGTGATATATGACAGCAACACGCAGACAGATTGGAGAAAGCAAACGTATGTGGACTTCAAAAGAAGTGAAGGAAAGAGAAGTTGGTGTGTTTAGATTTTGAAACTTACATTTGGGGGAGAGAAAAAGTCCAACCCCACCTCCATGACAGCCATCCAGTCTAGGGGTGTGACTAAGTGAGAAGCCTCAATAGGAGAAGGCAACAGGTGAAGCAGTGTCAGTGGGAGAAAGCCATGTTTCAGTGATAGCCAGAAGGTGAAGACATTTGGATATAAAGAGATCATGGACTGCTGTGAGTTTATTGCAGATTGACCAAGCATTCCAGAGGGCACATGAGAAAAGTACAGAGGGTGATGGCTCTATGTGAATAAGGTTTGCAAGATTAGAAGTGCAAAATGTCTTAGAGACAGAGGAAGACATTGTTAAATGCCTGAGAGTGGGAATAGTTTATGGTAGGAACTAGTGAGTGGGACCAGGGTTTGGGGAGATGTCCCCAGCTTGCAAGTAACAGAAATAAGGAAAGAGCGACAAGATGTGACCTAGATTTGACAGTGTGAGCATTGTATTGTTTGATGGGTTGAGAGGGGTTAAGAGATTCAACAATACAAGAGTGCTTAGGTTGAGAGAGGGTGATGGGAGTAGTGAAGAGGAGATTACAATTTCAGGATAGTTTGATGGATTTTGGAGTGCAGAGGATCTATGCAGAAGTATAGAGGAGAGAGAAAAAGAAGGCAATCAAATTTAACATAGTTCAATGGTATGATCCAGTTTATCTTGTTTAAAGTAATGATGAGATGCCCATTGCTTGCTGGGAGTTTCCAATCCAACTCTGATCCAACTACTGTCTGTCTAACTTTATATGTTGTACTTAAAATTCCTGTACTTTAGCTTGCTGGACTATAAGTTGTTAGATCTGCCATGGCTCTCTGATATACAACAGGGGGGTCACATGGGTGAATGGGCTGGATGGATACAAAACAAGACAAATACAATCCTGATATACAACAGGGAGGTCACATGGGTGAATGGGCTGGATGGATACAAAACAAGACAAATACAATCAATTATTTACTGTAAGAAAAAGGAAAGACCACCAACAATAATATGTTGTATATAATCTAAAAAAGAACATGCCTGGTATGCATTTACTCCTATTTTGAGCTCCATTTTGCAAATATTTGCTTTAATAACTACCTTAAACTACATACAGTAGACTGGATTCTCTTTTACAAATCCTAGGAAATTACATAATTTCAGGAATAAATTATATACATTTCTATTTCTTGAAAGTCAATTGGATGCAAGTAAACAACCAACCAACCAACCAACCAACCAACCATGTATTGTGGATAGACATGAGAAAATCCTTTAATCTCCAATTTACCATACTTATTATCTGGATTTTATCAGTTATTCATATAACTGAATTCATAGGCTACAAACTTCTTATATGAATGTATGAAGCATGAGTGGACATTTGCAGGTATTTTTTTTCTCTGCTTTCCATTGGTGTATTCCAATAAAGTATTCAGTAATAAGAAATTCAAGCTAATCAATTAGAGGAATAACATCAACGTACAGTAGTAGCGTTTTTTAATTAGTGTACAAAATATCACTTAAAGCCATCCAAGGATAGCCAAAGAATAGAGGTCATTAGTAGAACAATTTGGCATTTCTTGTTCTGTATGCTTTCCTACAAATACAAGCATGTCAGGTAGCCAGGTTCTTATTTCTAGAAATGAATGTTAGCACTTTATAAATATCATTCAAAATCTCAATCTGCCAAAAGACTTGCATGTTTTTCTCAGTGAGAGGAGATTGCTTCTTAAATGTTAAACACTACACAAATTATTAATACTCCCTAAAGGAATTCTACTTTCAATGTTGAAGTGTATTAAAGGGATTTTTGGCAGCTATATTTATCAGCAAGAAAATAATAATCATTATAATCGTCACTGCAGTTCAGCATTTCACTGTACAGCAGACTATTATGTGATACCAAGCAATTTATTATTTACCTTATATGCAGCCAAATGCACTATTCATGTATCCATTCTCTGTTGAAAACTCACACTACCTATAATAATGCCTCTAAAATTAGTGTTCAAACTATTTAGAGAACACTCTAACTTAATTTCATCTTTAAATAACTATGGATAATGCTAAGATCTGCCTGCTGTACAGCTGGGAAATCAACTGGACAACCTATATCGATGTAAATCATTAGCTCCACCTGCTTAGATTGTTAAACCATGGTTACCTCATTTTTTTGCAGGCTCCTAATTTTCAGGATGAACAACCACAGTTTTGCTAATCTGTAAAACATGAGTTCAAAGACTAAAAGAAGATTCAAAACACTTTAAACATAACAAGGTTAATGAAGGAAGCAATAAATCTGGCTAAACAAACTGAAGTAGTTAAGGTGCCTGAGGTCTGCTCATCAGAACTTCACTGCAAAGGCTCATCTTATGTCTTCCCTTATGATCACAGAATACAGTAGTATAATCACAGAGTGAAATTTCACAGCCCTCTATCCACTGTTATAGGACTTATCATATGGTGAACTTTCACTTTTAACCCAGTATATATGTCCTTAAAATCCCATAAAAGTGAAAATAGGGCTGTGTATTTTCACTCTTTAATATCTATTCTCCTTGCAAGTGTTTAAATCCAATTAGAATCTTTCTCACTGAAGTTATACATTTAAAACCATACATAAATCTTCTCAAAAACCACACATGGTATTGCTACCCTGTTCCCTATGACACATATATGAAAAAAAAAATAACAGTAATAGTCTTAAGAATGTGAGGAAAAGGGGCAGTGCTAGATATGAGTTGTTTTTTTTTTTTTTATCTGGATCCAAAAGGTATGTTTAAATATAATTAAATATTTAACATGTATGATCATATTCATGAAAAACAGAGATATTTGTACTATGTGACATATTGGGCAACATTCAGTTCAGTGAGAAAAAAGTTTATCTTGTGAAAACTTTTTTTGTCTGCCAAAAACATTCAGTCATAAAACTCTGTCTGTCTCTCTCTCTCTCTCTCTCTCTATAGATATAATTTTGATATCCTAATATACAATAGCTTCATTATAAATGGGATTATAATCCAAAAATTCATTTTAAAGGGATCTTGTCATGGGAAAAATATTTTTTTCAAAATGTTAATAGTGCTGTTCCAGAAGAATTCTGAATTGAAATCCATTTTTCAAAAGAGCAAACAGATTTTTTTATATTTCATTTTGAAATCTGACATGGGGCTAGACATATTGTCAATTTCCCAGCTGCCCCAAGTCATGTGACTTGTGCTCTGATAAACTTCAATCAGTCTTTACTGCTGTACTACAAGTTGGAGTGAAAGCACCCCCTCCCTTTCCCCCACCCAGCAGCCTAACAAAAGAACAATGGGAAGGTAACCAGATAACAGCTCCCTAACACAAGATAACAGCTGCCTGGTACATTTAAGAACAGCACTCAATAGTAAAAACCCATGTCCCACTGCATACTATTCAGTTACATTGAGAAGGAAAAACAACAGCCTGCCAGAAAGCAGTTCCCTCCTGAAGTGCTGGCACAAGTTACATGACTGGCGCAGCTGGGAAATTGACAAAAGGGCTAGCCCCATGTCAGATTTCAAAACTGAATATAAAAAAATCTGTTTGCTCTTTTGAGAAATGGATTTCAGTGCAGAAGTCTATTGGAGCAGCACTATTAACTGATGTATTTTAAAAAAACATGTTTTCCCATGAAAGTTTCCCTTTAAGATGTGTTCCTTTGCAAAGCATTATGTACCACAATTCCATTCCTACAAAACCTATATTTGATTTGTGTTAACTTCTGCATGCACTTCATTTCACTAATGAAACTGTATTGCACATAAAAATTTTGAAGACAGCAACAAAATGGGGAATACTAATTGTTGCAAAAAAACTGAGTTTACTATTGAAAGTAGACTCATCATTTATAGGAAAGGAGACTGAACGCTGCTCACCTCTTGTTGGACAACTTTCAAAAATGAAAAAGCCATGAATGACAGAAAATGAACCAGTTGCATTGTGCACCACATTGCAAAAATACCCTTGGGCTCAAGTCCCAAATTTCCTAAATAATAGCAGCATATACTATCTAATTAGTTTTCAGTTGTTTAGCTTTAACTGGAATGCACTTTCCAAATCATTTTGCATTTAAGGGATCTCGAGATTTCTCCCATGCTAAAAGTGTTGATAAATTTTCTCCTGATTAAAGTTTTGTGTATTTATACATATTAGGCAACTTAGACCATAAACTCCTCTGGGGCAGGAAATTAAATGAATGATTAACTATCTCTTTAAAGATTTGATATGGGTAAGTAAATGATAAGAATATTCATTTAAAATCTTTTAAAATAAAAGTGTTCCAACCAGGAAACAGTTATGAGTAGACAGGTACTTTGTTTATATGTAAATAGTATGTTTTCATTAATTTAAATTGAATTAATTAAAACATTTCTTTAAATAGAACTATGCATACTGGATAAAAAAAAAAGACATTCAGTTTATCTACATGAACTATGGCAATTTATTTAAGTGTTGGCTCTGCCTTAACTATTTCTTTTCTAACTCTTAATACTTTCACTAATTAATGAATAAATGATGCATCATTTGTATACTTTAAGCATAATGCAGCCTCATTTTCAATTACGTGTTTCACAAATCCATGCTGTGAAAAACCTGTTTCAGTGTAAGGTAGTCCAGCCTCTCGTGGATTTTGTTCACATTCCAACCAAGAGCAGCAGGAGGGACCTTGCCAATCACAAGCATTTGGTTAACAACACTGGCTTATTTTCATTAAGGCAGCTGAGAAGGCCACAGTGGGAAAATAAAATATAGTTCTTATTTTCCATAAAAAGGTGTGCTCCACTTTAAACCTTGGCAAATAATGAACAATTTAACATTTAAGTGCATCAGGATTTTATATTGCATAAGTTCAGTGTAATTAATAGAACAGCATGTCCCTGCTAGGAACTTAAAGTGGTACACAATCACAAAGCTTTTTTTCCTAAAAAAAAATCAGCAGAAGTACTTTCTAAATTGAAAAAGTGAAGGACATGGAGTCTGGTAGCTGCAGGAAATAAAGCTAAATTGCTATTCGGGTGTATCAAGCAGATTGACAGATGACGTTCATTTTGCCTAATATACAAAGCTGGGAACTAAAATACTTGTCTGTTACAGAGTGGAAGTAATGTACAGATATTAGAGTAAGTAGGATAGTTCCACGAGATAATCACATGCAATTAATGTTCCAGTGAGTCTGTCCTTTACTTACTTAACTGTTAATGCATGAAACATTATGTACATAAATATATATATATTTATTTATTTACATATATATTTTTATGTATTATATATATATATATATATATATATATATATATATATCCTAAATAATGGACAGCACACACTCCAGATGCTCAAAAGACTTCAAAGATAAAACGTATTCAAAAAAAAGTATTCAAAGATAAAACGTTACATCACCTTCATGTGCACATTCAAAAAAAGCGACGTTTCGAGCCACTAGGGCTCTGTGTAGCATAGGTGTATATATTGAACTTAAACCTTTAGGGTGCTTTATAGTCCAATAGAGGAATTGATATACAATATTTGACATTATGCTCAATGCAGGGCTTCCACCCCGTGTTCATATAATATATATGCTATAGTAGCCTATAAAATAGCACAAAAAGCTAATCACAATACTAATCCGTATAAGCATTGCAAATCCCCTGAACTCTAATCTAGAGGAACAGATACAGATCATAGTCTTTGTTAAGACCATGTGGATGAAGGGAATTTAGTTTATTTATCCACCAAACTTCTCTCTGCTCCAAACGTAATTCCATATTGCCCCCTCTCCTCAATGGAGGTACTGTCTCCAAGACCATAAACCACAGTTGTTCCACAGTATGACCTTTTTCCTTAAAATGTCTTGATAATGGCAATGCCACATTACCAGATTTTATGGTCGATTTGTGCTGTGAGATACGTGACTTGACTTTTTGGATGGTTTCCCCAACGTATAACTTGCCACATGGACAAATTATAACATATATGGCATATTGAGATAGACAGGTATAATAGCCCCTAATCTCAATGGACTCTCCTGTATTGGGATGGACAAAGCATTTTCCTTTGACCACATGCTTACATTGTATACAATTCAAACACTGGTACATACCCGTATTTCTTTTGCCCAGAAATGTGTCCCTATGGCCATCTTCCTTTTGAACCATAGGTTTAGAAATTTTAGTGCCAATGGTTTTGCCAAAAGGGGCTACACATAGCTTGAGAAAGAGCCCTAGTGGCTCGAAACGTTGCTTTTTTTGAATGTGCACATGAAGGTGATGTACTGTTTTATCTTTGAATACAAGTCTTTTGAGCATCTGGAGCGTGTACTGTCCATTATTTATGTTATATATTGTGGAGGGATCGACCGGAGATCACAGAGGACGTGCACCGCATTAGTTTACGTGGCGTGAGTGCTGTTCTTTATCTTGTTTTATATATATATATATATATATATATATATATACACACATATACATATATACATATATACATATACAAGTTAAAAAAGAGATATTTATTGTTAAGCTACATACTGACGTTTCGGCCTGGTCCCAGGCCTTTCTCAAAGTAACCATTTACATTTTAAACCTGCAATATATATACATGGTCTGGCGGGAAAACCACAGTCTTAGTGATGCAATGCAGTCGTCCTAATTGGCCGACTGCTAAGATCACATCCTATCACTACTGAATAGTTTTGCATAAATGGCCAAGCGTCCAAATAGCTAAAGATTCTTTAAAATAAGCACTAAAGTTAAAAGCAAGACCTCAAGTAGCATCATTCTTCACTACAATATTATTACAAAAGTATTTACAATAATCTTACTCCTATGTCCAATCTTCCGGAAATAATAAATCAAGGACATACTAGTGTAAACTCTAAATTTAAACAGTACGTAAAGTAACTTTGTTAATCATTAACTTGTTGTTACAAAAAGCTCCGGCTATTAATAGCTACTGTGTCAAAATTTGAGGATGTGAAAGGACATACTCATATTATCCCAGGTATATGTAAAAGTTAACTGAAGGGCGGTGGATGTGTCTGGCAACCCACATATAATCAATAAACTACTAAATTTCATTAACACCTTGTTATGATCACAATCATTCTCCTGATCTAAGACTTCATTTGCGGTATATTGTGGTATATACTGCAAATGAAGTCCATTACTGTGGACTAGTGATAGGCTAATTTATTCGCATGGGGCGAATTCACGGCGAATTCCCGCGTTTTGCCGCTGGCGAATAAATTCGTAAAACATCAGCGAAAATTTGACAAAAAAAAAGATTTTTTTGGAAATTCGCAAATTTTTTGTCGAAGCGAAACTGGGTAGATTCGCCCATCACTACTGTGGACTCGAAGCAGGGCCTCAGTATTACAACTGAAATGGCCACAGTGAGATACCAGTGTGCTACCATGGCAGTAACTTCCTGCTTAACTACAGTACACCAGAATTGAAAATTGCAAATATCACAGCGGGACCCCATCTCTGTGCTATAGAGCATGTGTTCAAACATTTTATTACCTTGGTACATGGTCCCTACCCTACCAAATTCTTCATCTATACTCAATGCTTCAATCTATCAAATATATCCGTTTCAGTGTAACTCTCCTGAACAAAGTACAATGTCATAGCTGAAACAGAAGCAGCAACAAGAGAACAGTTGCATTCACTGTTAACCTAAATGTGTCCTTAATTGGCTCCAAGACCATCGCCCCTTGCATTGCATGGCATTACATCAACATTCAAATACATTTATCACTTGATACAACCACTTCTTCTGTCATATCCACATTCCCCATACAATGGATAGCTGAAAAGAAAATGTAGGTTAAGCATACTACATGGCAGATATTTTACATTCCAGTCTCTTTAACATATTGAACCCATGACCCTTGTACACACTGAGAAGGGGAAAATGGAAAAACCTACCTACCATAGTTGTATGGTTTACAACTTTAACCTTCAAAATCTCAATCACTAGACTTATCAGTGGTCTTTAGATCAGTGTCATAAGGCTACTTGAGCGATCAGCCATCTTAGAAAGTGAATGTAGTCTTGGCTGAAAGGGAAAGTGGTAATATCCAATTCACTCCCTTAAGCATACATTACTCACTGCAGGTTGCCTAGAAAGTGTAACCAATTAATTGTAGCAAAAAACAGTCACTGTCCACAACCTGTTTTCCTTTTTATGTTGGCCAAGTTATATTTTACAGTTGAGCCCAAATCACAGAGAATTACTTTATCCCCAGTTATCCGGTCTCTTTCCTGTACCCTGACATCAAAGTGCCTGTTGCTTTAAGATTGTGAATGCACAGGTTCTATCCTGGCACTTGGAATACAGACTGAAACATGTTAACATTTGTTGGAATAGGGATGACCTAGGGATCTCCACAGCGCTAAGAAATAAGTTGGCACTATAGAAATACATGTTAATAATAATAATAATCTCCTGGGTGGTCTTTGAAGGGCCATAAAAGCTGTGAGGCACAAATCTCAAAGGAGCACCCTCTTTCTTTGGCTCCAGTGTAGCCCCCTTATACTCCTCCCAGCCAGCAGCTGTTTTGGCAGTAGGATTCTTGCCAACTTTAAGGATAGAAACAGGTAATACTTTACCCCATTCTGGGGAGACATTTCCAAAAATGTAGGTGTCACAATCACATACTACCTGGGCTCACTGGGAGTGACAGGCACATAAACAATCTGCCCCATGAATAAAGCTGGCTCACTAACCATAAACCATATGTAACCATATACTAACCATAACTATATATATATATATATATATATATATATATATATATACTTACATTGCACCACTGGAGGGGACTCAACAACTGAAATTGCCTCTGCAGCCTCAGGGACTATATCTTTCTCATTCTCTTCTGGGAAATAAGTCAGGTTAGAACCAGGGTTCATTTCCTTGGTGGCCCCTTCATTAACTGTTGGAGTCTAACACAGTCAGTGACATTCTCTACTCTCCCAAATGGATATTCGCTCCACCAATGTCCTTGCTCAGCACTGAGCCCTCCTTTGGACTATCATCTTTTCTGGTGCCTCTGGAGTCTTACCATGTCATCCTCCATCTTGGTTCCCTAAAGTCAGCACCGGCACAATCTGTATATACAAACCACTTCTGACACCATGTGTTACCGATCATCAGTGAAGGAACCAGACAACAGGTCTTCCAGCAGGTGTAGCTTTGTCTTTAATTGCAGCTTATGTATTAAACAACAGGCTGCCTCTTTATGGTTTACACAAACCAAAATAAAACACAAAATAAAATTCTACTCCTGTCTGGAGGCTAAATAAACACAATTTCCTTTCTAACATGCTAGTCAGCTATCCGGAGATAAAACACACCAAAGGTATTCACCTGTTCATTACACTGTGGCTTCTATCAATGCAGTCTCTCTGCCTCCTCCTGCCTCCAAAAATATTTAATGTTGTCCTTATGGAAAAAATGTATTACCTCTTCAAGCATTCTGGTTCTATACAGCTAGCAACTCTTCATATTTTTTCTCTATAATCCGCAATTTGACCTTAAAATAGTAAGCATTATTAATAAAATGATAACTACCACTATTTTCACAGATTTCAAACATTACTGTTTGTGTGATTTATACATTTATCATACTATCCGCATCACTGTTTGGATCCTGTTTTCTAGTAAATATATTTTCATAATTTTCTTCTTACACATTCTGTCGGAGGCCTCAAAAGGTTTCAGCTGGATTAATAGTTTCAATATTTTAAGTTGAAATAGTTTAAGGACAAATATTCTGCCCTTGCACACAATGCAAGAGAGACAACATGGAATGCATAAAAAGGAGAAAGATTGGTATTAGGTAGACTTGGTATTCAGAACATCAATCCTCACATTTTTCAAGATAAGAATCAACAGTAAAAAATGTAATACAAAACAAATAATTTATGAGTGTTTTGAGTGTTTCCTTATAGACCTAAATGCATAAATATCATATACATAATTCAGATAGTAGCTTAGCTTCCAACACCAGTAAATGTAATGTCTGGTGGTGTTTTAAGGTACAATAATGTATAAAAAAAATTGCTGAAATACTTGTAGGGAGAATGTACAAATAAATATCAATAACAATGTTTATGTATGAATAGACCTATAGAGATCACTGTAAAAAGCAGGACTGCTGCCTTTACATGTCATCATCCTCCTGCTTCTCCTCCTCCTTCTCCTCCTGCTCCTCATCATCAACAAAAATTTGCCAAGCCTGCCACTTGTGTGTACTCAAGACAACTATTACATGACTATTGATATATATTATAGTTTCATAGCAGTGTAATGCACTTTTATCATATTTGCAACCTGTGTCAATTTTTCAATAGCAGAATGTGCTTCTGCTCAAATTTTACAGGATTGATTCACAATGGTGCCATCTGAATAATTACTTCCTATGTGTTCAAACCCTTAAAAAATTTTCGATAATGTTTTTACCAAGTTGTAACTACTCTTACTCCTTAGTAAACTTTACTGACATTTAATAAATTAGCTGCCGTATGTCCCATTATTCTAAGTAATATTATTCCATTATTCTTAGTGATATTATTCCAGACTTAGGTTGTTATTTACTAAACTCTGAATGCAGAAATCCCATTAAAATCGCAATTTTTTTGGAAGTTATTATACCCCGATGATGGTAAAAGTTTGCATTAGAAAATCCGGCATCTTAGACCTGTTGAGGTTGCACATGTCAATGGAAGAAGTGCCAAAGCTTTTTTGATGTGCACTGGGTAATGCTCAATAACCTGAAGTTTTTGGGCAAAAAGCATAAGAATTTTTTAAGGTGAATAATCCAGAAAAACCCTGTACCGATGTGATCTGAGTTTTTGCCAGAACATGTTGATTAATGGGCTTCTGGAGTTGGACAGAGGCAACAAATTTTATTAGTGTGTCTAGTACACAAAAACACACAAAAGAATGTGGCATATGATTTATTGTAGTCCTCTCTAAACAAATTCAGCCCTCTCTGAACATATGCATCATTTCTATGGCTTTGTTCTTATAACTATGTCTTCAAACCCTTAAAAAACTTTACTCATTGGCTTTCCATGAAACTTACATTCATTTGTGCTAATGGATAGATCCAAATTTATAGTTTGTACAAATTAGATTAATAATCCAGGAAAAAGAATATTTCTTATTCTTCATTCGCCCTAGGTCTACATTCTTAAATAATTCTCTTTTACACAACATAGATATTAAATTCAATTTCTTTGAACTCTCAGAATCTGTCATGAACAGCTGATAAAAATATATTGCTTTCTTTCACTATGTTATCATATTTCAAGTTCATAATAATTGAGAGAGACTGTCTACAGTGCAAGCAGAAACTCTCATGGTATAATAGATGTCCAGTTTGTGTTTACAGATGTACAGTAAAAAAAAATCATTACAACCCTTCTCTTCAACAGTGTTTTTATAGAATTCTTCAGTTTTTTCCCTGCACAACATGCATGCTTAAAATTTAGTGTAGATATATATAGATATATATATATATATATATATATATATATATATATATATATATGGTAGGAAATGTATGGGTGGAACCGGGTGGCTGTCTTTTGTAGCCTGACACCCAGAAAAATTGAAAAGACGCCACCTTTTTGTACTTGAAGATATTACACTCAAAAATGATGATGCAAGTAACTGAAGATTGAGGTGTTCTATGCACTCCAATAGGTCAGAGCTGGCAAAGGCAAGTCTGGCTAAAGAGGTAACCGTCAGCAAAATCCACATCTTAGTAAATTTTCTGAGTTATGTCCATTCGCCAGAGTAAAAATTTGCCTGGCATTAGTGCAAAGCAACGCTAGCATACATCTGCTTCGATAGCAATGGGGCACCTGCGTTAGTTAGTAAATCAGCGAAGTAATGAAATGACTTCACACTGGCAAATTTTCACTAACATTAGTGACTTTGCCCTTTAGTGAATCTGTCCCCATTTGACTCTTTTGTTCCCCTCCTCCTTGCTTTATCCTCTGACACTGAGACTGTTGACCATTCTGTTCTAAGGCAAATATTCAATATTATTTGAATCCACAATCAAGCTGTATCATGGTTCTATTTTTAAGTTTTCAAACAGGACTTCTCTGTCACTTTGGCATTTAAAGTCAAGTACTTAGCACAACAATGACCACTTTCCACTGGCAAACCATGTGCAGGATAGTTGGAACAGCACCATAGCTTGGTTTCACTTAAAATACCTTTATTACACACTCGGCATTACTACAACATTTAAGGCCATGCAGCCTTTTATCAAACAAATTAATAAAATTCCATATGGTCTGAAATGTTGCTGTAATGTTCAATAAAGGCATTGTTAAGTGAAACCAGCTTGTGTTGCTGTTCCATCTATCCTGTACAGGGTTTCTGTACTGTTTACATATATCAATATCTATGTAGATAATGTTTCCAGCCACTAATATCTAGACTAGGATCTCTTAAATGCCTCTCATTACTAATATCTCTTCTGAGATGAGTCCATGCCTCCTTAAATTGAACCTAACTAAAACTGACCTACTACAACTACTCACCCATGCCCTTATCCTATTTTATTTAGATTATTGCAAAATAATACTACCCTTAGTCCTTAGTATTGGATATCAAACAAAGCAGGGTTGTCCAAATCACCCATATTTAGTCTTATGCCACCCCTTAAATGACAATGCAACTTTTGTGCAAATGTGCATAATTTACTAACTGGATCATATCTTTGTAATTTTATCAGGAAGGGAAAACATATACACTATATAGGAATTCTGAGAAAGAATTTGTAAATTGTGTGTAAAAAAACATGATGAATTGTAGCGCTCTCCTTTTATACACTCCCTTAGTATATTAACCCTTATATATCCGTAATTCCTGGAATAGGTCAGTGAACATATAACTAAATGAAGTGCAGGATATCATGATAACCCACAAATCTATTGGAATAGATTTATTTATTTTGAAATGGTATTATCAGGTTTTAGTGCTGTGAAACAGGGTTCCATTATCTGACCACTTTTATTTATTTTTTTTCATTACTTAGGAGGAAGCATTTGATCTGTACTGCAGATAGCATAAAATACAGTATGTATAAAGTAGAAAGATCGAATATATGAAAGATGGGGATTTTAACAAATTGAATACTGGAGAGAGGCTATTCACATGTTCTACTCTGTCTGCTACATAAATTAAATAAATAATAACCTATATGCATTTCAAAACCAGTTTGATTGGATTGGAGTCTTTATATTGATGTTGTATTGGAGCCTATGCTGGGGCCAACCTGTCCGGCTCTTAGTCATAAAGTGTGGTAATGTGCTTAGAATTTCTGTTGAGTGAATGTTACATCAACATTTCTTATTTGATTTCATCCTCCTTACACCTAACCTATATCTGATCAAAATGATAGAAATCCCATACCATTAAATTATTTACTATAATAATAATAATAATAATAATAATAATAATATCTCTTTTGGGTTCTGTTTTTAAGTTTCTGTTTGTATGATTCTATTTTTTCATAAATTGCTGCTTGTGTTTTCCTCTTCCAACAAAAAAAAAAGACTACATGCTACCAGGATATATAAAGGCATTTCCAAAACATTTCTCACAGTTTTCAGACACAGAGATACTTTGTCAATAACATCCCTTTAAAGATGTGTCATGACTCATACTATTGAACTGAAAAACTGAGAACCGAGCGCGACTAATCTGGATAGCTGAAGCACATTTGATACATTGCCAATATGCATATTCATTACTGCCTTCAAGATTACATTAATCGAGAAAATGAAAACACCATTAATTTAACCCTCATTGTTCTTTAATTAATGTGTAAATGAACAATAAATCTTTGTTTTATTTACATTAATTATATTAAAATTCTGCTAATATACTTTAACAATCACAGTGGATATTAAATTATTCCCCATTCAGCAGACATTTTATGCTTTGCCATGGTTATTTCCTTTTATATGAAATTGATTTTCCCCAAAAATTCTGCTATGGAATCCTTGAAATCTGGCTAAAACCTCTAACTGGAGGAACTTGAAGATGTGACCGCTTTGCAGACATACTTTGAAAATTTCACATCAATATATATATATATATATATATATATATATATAGAGAGAGAGAGAGAGAGAGAGAGAGAGAGAGAGAGAGAGAGATAGATATTGATCAAACTTTGATGAAACACCCATTCAACTGAGTTCGGATACACATTTGAACTTTATATATCTATATCTATATATAGATCTATAGATATAGATCTAGATATTTATAAATATATATAGATATACACCGTCTGGTGTTTTGTTTTGTTAAAGCACCGTCAGGGCTTTCACAGGATCTAATTATTTTAACAAAATTAAATTTTTTTGAATTAGTCCCACTTATGGTAAAAAATCAAGTTTTTTTTTTTTTTTTTTTAAAGAATTAAGGGTCCATTGCTGGGAAAACCATCTTGCTGAAGTTATAAATTACATAACACTATCATGAGGTCATTGATTAAGAACACTCTACTGTATCTATTTATCACACTGTCTATATGCCTATCTCTGATACATCTGATACATATTACATTAGTTAAAGTTCTTCCTATAACTGTAATCTTTAGTTTAGGATCTGACTCTTGCTAAATTGGATAAAGCTAGGTTTTCTTTGGACTTTTTAAGTTTGGGTTACAGCCTTTTAGAAATAAGAATGGTAAAGTAGACAAAACAGCAAGCCCAAAATAGATCACACAATCAGTACAGGTTCAGTGCAAAAAGAAGTGAGCAAGGCCAAGGCATGGAGTGAGTGAGGTTAAATTAAGCAAGGATAAAACAGGGTCACTGCAGAGCCTCAAAGAACAAGGTACAGTAATCTTAGCAATAGGGTAGGAGGACTGTCAAGCAGGGGTTTATATAGGGGAGAGCAACAAAAGATTACAGCAAATGATTAGGACTGGATATAAAATGCAACTAAGGGTTAAACATGAGTTCTAGAAAGAGAAAGCATCTGGTTTAAATTAATTTGTATATTAGCATTGTTTCAGTAAAGTATGGTAAAAGTTGCATGTTCGATAAATATTCCCTTGTTCAATTTTGACTGTACCAGAGTTACAATCACTGTCTCTTACGCCATAGTTAGGGGCTATGGTATAGATCATCAGTGTGCCTGACTATGTACTGCCAAGGGCTATTCAATTGCATTTTCAATTAATGTCAATTCTAAGCAACCTTTAATGATCTTTGTATTTTGCTTGACAAGAGACCTTGCCTAAGGTCAAAACTTCTTATATACTAGAGCCCTAAAAGTTTTAAGAACCTTAAATTTAATGAAAATATGTCTGCTGTGTGCATTATTGAAATGAACCCTTCTCTTTCAATGAAATCAAACAGAAATGATAAAATCCTTTAATTGATTTGGTATCCACTCAGAAAATCAGTGTCAACTTTGTTCAAGTGGAAAGGATCAAAGAAAAACTGATAACACAAGTCAGGCAGATGGAAGTTGTTCTTAGAAGATTATAAACAACACTCCATGTGTGAAACAGATCTGTACCCTTGCTGAAATTAAGGAAAAGGATTAATGAAGAGCTGGCAAGCATTTCAGGATTGTACTGTATCGGAATATCATTCACATTGCTGTTGCCAGTAAGTAACAGGTTGTAAATCTTGCACAATTTCAGATACCAAATGTTCACGACAATTGTTTTAAACGTATATTATGTGTGTGGGCATTTTTTAGTAGCTGTATGCACAAAATGTCTCCGTCTTTTTTAATTTATGTATATTGAATTGACCAACATTTTTAAACTCAAATATTACTTCTCTGGGTTAGTCCATGACTTTAAGGGGTACCACATGGGACATAACTGTTCAGTGAGTTTGCAATTGACCCTAGATGAAGCCACTTTGGCTTGTGCATTTGACACAGAAAAACTTAACTCATCTATCCCATTTATCCCTCTTAGCACAGAATATTGTGTCACAGCATCCCATCCAATTAAAGAGTTCACCATTGAAAACAATGGTGCTTTGGTATGCTAATGAAAAGGTTAAATGCATTAAATGAGTTAAGATAACTTTAAGATAACACAGTTTCTTCAATTAACCACGCATTTAACTCACAAATCCCAGTGGCTGCATCTGTATTAGTATATTAGTATATTATATATATATTATAATGATGGGCCTGAATTTTTATTCACTTTTTGTTTGATAAAGAAATCTACATATTCAAATGTTTTTCTCTTTATTTGGTTGATCCAATAACATAAACTTTAGCGTTTACCCGTTTGTGTCCACTAAAATATATTTATGTGTAGTAGAAAACAAAAGTCAAACTAAAGAACTTTGTTCTAAAGATGTTTTTGTTCTAAAGATGTTTATGGGTCATGAAACCTAGCCATAGAAATAAAATATCTCTCTCATAGAACATGGATAGAAATGCAAAATCATCAGGATTTGTTTTGAACATGACAAAAGAAAAAGTGTCACACAAGCCAAGTTCCTTTCTTTGTCTCGTCTTTTTTCAGTCAGCATGTTTCAAAAATGGCTTTCATTTTTTCCTTCCAAAAAATTTAGAAGGGTCAGAGATCTGCACCTGTTTGTGAAACAAATATTCTTCACAGACATGATAAATATAGTTTTGTTATATCTTTGTGAAAGGCTTGAATCAATGATCTCCTGCCCTTTACTGATAACAATCAATCAAGCAAGTAAAGCACCACTGAGATACACCATGCATTGTGGTGACATGCTGGCAAAAAACTACTGCTAATTTGTCACTGACAGTTCTAAGCATCTGTCTTAGAACAAGTGTCTCTTGTATTAAAAAGGCAAATTGCACCTTTATGACTGGAAACACACATGGAAGTTTTGGGCTATTTACTGTCACACACTAGAGGAAGCAGTCTTTAATAAAGTATTATATTGCATACAGTAAAACATATAGCACTTTAGAAGATGCCAGTGATTACAATGGAAATGGGATTATTGAGCTCAATGCACCATTAAAACACACTTTTTTGGTAGCATATACATAACCCTACCTTGTTAGAGAAGCTCATTTCTACTCATTTTTTTTAACATGCCAGATATTTTAAAAGTGATGATGTCATACAAAGAAGTCTGTAAAGAAAACTCTGTGAAGGCTACATACAATCAGCAGGTTACAAGTTAACAGCTCTACTTTACTGGGTCTCATTAATTTGGCTTGACTTTGGATTTCAGCTGTGTTAAAAAGTCCTTTAAAAATATCTTTGTATAATACAAGTCAATTAATATATAATACTTCTATATTTTTAACACATACTCAGAAGCTCCAAGGGCTCTATCATTTTGACTCTGCTACTGAATGTGATCAAGCACTGTATTTGTATAGTTCAAATTCTGACTCTGTTACTGTATTCCTATAGTTCAATAATTACCTGGGAGGTTATATGAAGCTTGCACCAAAATGGTATATGCAATTTTATTGTTCATGTATTTTACAGCTTTTAAATATAAAATTTAAATACATAAGCTCATTGTTTAGTAAATTACATGTGCTAGAAGATATTTCATGTTTTCTGCGCCACCGTAAGAGTAATAACTACACTACACATTTGCATTTAGGTTAATAGTAGAATGGCTGGGTTTTATTTTCTTTTCCTGGGGTTCTCTGGAAATTGCCTCATAATCGCTGTTGGGTTTTATGTCTCTTGCTACCGTATATACTTTGGGGATATATGATGGCTCTACTTTACTGCTGATAAGATGAAAGCATTGCTGCAGTATAATGCTAAGGCCCATAATGGAATGGATGTGCCAGCATGATTTACTCTAAAGTCAAATTCTTTGTCTTTATTTTTATTGTTAAATCAAAATTGCATGCACACTGCTTTTTGTTTCACATGAAAAGGCCCTTTTAGAAAAAAGTATAGCCAACAACTAGAATAACATTGCTATTGCAACCAGAGATCCAGCAATTTGCTTCAGTTTAATTATGGCACAAAGAAGGTGTGATTACAAAATCTGACGATTGGCCACAAATCAGCATCAAGTTGTGCACCAGAAAACTGATGCAATCTGTCATCAACACATCCTTATATCAACACAAATCTCCATCAGTTAATTTGCATTTGACATTCACATATTTAATTTCTAGTTGAAAGCAGCCTTTTACAGAGACGTACAGTTTGGGACATAAACTCTGCAGTAGATTTGAAAACAATCTATTGAAGCCCTGCTATAATTCCAGTATGTATTTCATTTAAATTAACCGCCCCTGTTTAAAGGGATATTAGATCGTGTGAATATGGAAAACAATGATGGGACGATTTATAGATGAGAGTAAATTTATACTGAAAGAATGGGAGGAAATTTGCTCTTCAATAATATGCCAGTTGAGAGTATAGTTTTTAAGACCACCACAAAATAAATTACTGAAGTAGTATGTACTATATGTACATATTTTTCATGTCATTAAAAAAATAAAAATAAAAGACCATGCGCAATCCATGAAGGAAATTTTTTATTTTTTTCTATTAGCCACAACTTCCCCCAGCTTCAAACCCCTAATGTACTAATATAAGCACTGCCATCAGCAGAAATAACCCCTGCTATAGTGTCACCTGAAACCCATCCATCACTCCAATTTTATTTACCAATCCCACCCAGCAGATATCTCTTCTGTTGCACTGCCACTGCTTGCTCCAAATGCAGTACTGCTATACTATCTCCAGGTTTAAGTAGAAATAGTAGAAGCCAATTATGTGTTTGTCATACTGCTGCAATAATTCAACTAGGCCACACATTTGTTTCTGTCCTTTATAAAGGCAATTACGCCTGGTGCAGCCACTGAAAACATTATAAATAGTTCCTGAATTTTTAAAAGTCTTACGCTTTGAAACATCTTTGTTTTACTCAACAGAAAGAGATGTTTTTGTCAAAGTTTTTCTTTAGGATGAGCCAAACAATAAATCTACCATTTTTTCTTTTTCACCATTGTAGGTCAATAATAGAGCACCCCTATAGAGTCCACTATAACATATAATATTTCTCATTGAAATATGTCATTACCTATTATCCATAAAGCTCAGGACCTTTTCCAGATAACAGATATATTCTTAATTTGGATCTTCATACCTTGTCTGATACAAAATCCTATAAATATTAAATAAAATATATAGGCTGGTTTGCTTCCAATAAAGAATAATTATATATTAGTTTGGTTCATATATAAGATACTGTTTCTTTATTACACAGAAAATGGATTTATATTTGGATTATTTGGGTAACATTAGGCTATATGAGATGGCCTTCCCCTAATTCAGAGATTTCTGAATAACAGTTTTCCAGATAATGGCCCCCATACCTGGACACTATTTTCTTCCTTACTTGAATAGCATGTGTCTGCCAGTAAGTTCTTGTGTTTTTGCTGTTACTGTAACAGTTTTAAAAAAATGTTTAAACATTACATGCAATCCTATGCAAGTACATTTTAATTGAACATTTTAATAATTACTTTATTAATTATTTTAATTAAAAAAATCCAATTCTTGTGTGTCTAAGAGGAGTGTCTGACTTAACAATAAACTGATGGAACAAGCCTTTTTAAAAATTCAAGGAGGAGACCCTTGGGATGTCACTATATTTCTGTGGAATGAAGGACAAGTGAAGCATAAGATTATCCCAAATGTGCTTTATCAAGATGAATAGTTTTACTGAAATGGACACTGAGTATTGAGGGGAAAAGCTTTAATATATAAAAGATTTTGACTCCCCAGTGTACTTTATAATCCTCACTAATTCTACTAAGATTCATGCATTTTCTATGAATATTATTTTATTTATGACCTCTGCATGCTCATTTCCCATCACATTATGTATAAAATGATTGTATCTGGAACAATGGCTCCATAACTGAACAAGTAGTTTTAACTACTGTATATGCACAGCACTGACCAAATAGAAATCTTATATAAGCATTTTTTTTTATTTATTTCCTTTTTCAGTGCTCCAGTCTACTGAATGGCAAAACTATCTGATGCAAATGTACAGTGAAAAATCACACTATACAGTAAAACAGGGATGGCATAATTTAGGTTCACTTCTTGTTGTGCGTTTAGTCAAGTAAACCAATCCAATGTTTATTATGAATGCTCTCTTTTGTACATAGTACAGGAATGGTATAGGTTATCTTTAAATCTGTTATCCAGAAAGCTCTGAATTATGGGAAGGCCATCTTAGGGTTTAGTTTAACTTTAATCCTTATTGGAAGCAAAACCAATCTCTTGGGTTTATTTAATGTTTAAATGATTTTCTAGTAGACTTAAGGTATGAAGATCCAAATTACAGAAAGATACCTTTTCTTCAGAAATCCCCAGGTCCCGAGCATTCTGCATAACAGGTCCCATACCCGCATTAGCATCAAATAATTAATGTTCTTTAAAATTATTTCCTATTTCTCTGCAATAATAAAACAGTGCCTTTTACTTGACCCAAACTAAGACATAATTAATCCTTATTGGGAGCAATACCAGCCTTTTTGGTTTATTTAATGTTTAAATGATTTTCTAGTTGGCTTAAGGTATGAAAGTTACTGAAAGATCACTTACCCGGGAACTATCCAGATATATGGGGAAAACTCTTTACACCCAAGCTGTAGAAGCATTTGGCTCAAATCATCATATTATTTTCACTATTAACATAAATCATGTCATGTGATGCTGTATATGCCATCAAATGTTTCAACAAATCTGCCTATCTATGATGGTCTCTTGGCCAGGTGAATGCTGGTGCTTTAAGAGCATAAAGTATTAACAGGTTGTATGTGTTGTACACAACAGCATCATATACTGAATTATTCTAAACTCTTGTCTTTCAAATGAGAAAAAGTTGTGCAGTTTATGTCCTGTATAGCATTATAAAATAAGAGTAGTTTAATGCACCTTTTCTTTGTACAACATTTAGGGGGTTATTTACTAAAGTCCAATTTTATCTCATATTTTAAATAAAAAAAATGCTCATCCAAACTCCCATCCACGATTTTCCTAATGTATTATTAAAACAACTAGAATTGATTGGATAGTGACAAAAACCCAATCAAATTGAGTGAAACCCTACCATTTTTTTTTTGGACTTTTTTCCGATTTGCTCAATTTTTTCAGGTTTTGCCCAAAAACCACCCATTTTATGGATTATCTGGCTAAACCCAGTGCGAACCATGATACCTTCAAATTGGGATAGGGGTATCTGCTATTGACGTACACATGATTTCAACAAGTTTGAGTTGGCAGATTTTCATATTTGGACTTTTTGCAGCATTGAGGTATAATAAATCTTGAAAAATGTTAGGGTTTTTTGTTCCCCCCAAAAAAAGCCCTACTAAAAAAATGTGAGGTTTAATAACTCCCTTTGTATGTTGTACAAAAAAATCATATGAATATATAAGATTCGGATATCACCTATGGCAGAAGCCAAAACCATTGAAGTTTTCACACTCTTGTTTATTGTGCACTGACTTACAGTCAGCAAACAGAAAATCCACTGATTCCTAATCAATGCACTCTTTACAGCTGGTTTGAAAGGGAAAAAAACCTGATTTTAGAAAAATTTATAGATCCCATGGGAGTTCTAAGGGTTGCCAAGCTAAATCCCTTAGTGATTACATAGAGAACACTTGCACCTGGGAGCTGCACTTTGCTTCTCGAAGCAGAATAAAAATCACCTTGAGGAGAAAATAGTCAGGAGTTGCAGGCAAGCCCTGTCCTTATCACCTGCCTCGACTTAAATGATGCACCATTTAGGGGGCATGCAGAGCGATTGTATGCTCTATAGATCCACATGTTCCAAAACAAAGTCCAGAGGCCTGCTGCCATTCTGCAATAGCAGGATGGAGTGTGCGAAGTGCAGAAAATTGTCCTTATGATATCTTTAAATGTCAACCACATTCAAGATGCATTAAGGAAAAGGTAAAT
>CM044437.1:45659588-45681415 GCA_024363595.1 Xenopus borealis
ATGCAAAAGAATAAGAAATCAGGAAGGGGGCAAATAGTTTTTCACACCACTGTAACTTGATACACATTGTTCACAAAATTCTGAAACCTGTCATAGAGTACCAAATAAAAATTGTGTTGCTACCATCCTTTCTAGGGACATTCTCCCTATTATCCATAACCCCAACTTGGTTTCCTTTGAACTATTAATAGGTGTGTTATTAGGTCACAGGGAAATACATATACACAATATACAAATACACAATATATGTCTGCCTAAAATTGGAGTATTTATTACAGTTACAATACTGTTTGAATTATATGTGTTTTATCATTTATTCCTTCTCTGAAAAAGAATGTTGTCATTGAAAAACAGGAAATAGTTAATTAACTCTCATTTCATTTAGGGCATTCAGTACATTCAACCTTCTCACAGTACATGGATACTATATAATATTAAAGCACAGTTGCTTTAAGGGAAATAATTGTTTGATTCCCATGTGCAATAAGCACTTTGCTTCTCATTTCCAGCTTATTATTGTCATGTATTTTCCCCAAGAAAAAAATATTCAAAAAATGAATGCTTTTTTCAAGGCAGATTGATGCACATAGACCATTTATCACTATTGCATTCATTGGCCTCTGATGCTGATGAAGAGAGGATCATCTGTAAGTTAGCATGTATATTATTATTTTGTAGATTTTTAAATGGCACGTTCTGTGTGTATACTGCAAAGGAACACATGTTAGGGGGAAGGTTGGTAGAAAGTATTGGGTTATAAATTTACCATTGGAATGTTGATCCCAGATGAGGCAAACCTGGTTGATCACCTTGCACCTTAAGATGAAAAGGGCTTTATACATCTGTCATAATAAATAAATGCTTGTCTTGAGTTGCAAATAATGAAAGAATTACCATTCTTACAAAAAGTATAGGGATGTTGCATATCATGCTTGTTCACATGCAGTCCTATGCCTTGCAGTTTACCTTATTCTTACAATCCCCTGAGCAGAGGGAGTAATGTGGTAGCAGGCTGAACCATTTCAAACAATTTTAATGGAGTGGTTTGCCTTAAAGTAAACTTTTAGTATGTTTTTTTTTAAATGCTTTTCCTTCTAAATATTTCCACCTTTCGTATGGGGGTCACTTATCCTGGCAGCCCAAAAAAATCAGGTGACAATTTTATTTTTATTGATATGTTTTATTACTTCTATTCAGATCCTCTCTTATTCATAGTCCAGTCTTATTCTAATCAATGTCTGCTTGGAACATAGCAACCAGACAGCTTCTTCAGACTGTTGAGTTGCTGATAAAAAAAAGCTAGATAATAAAGGAAAACCAGTTTGAAATACTTTCAGAATATCATTGTCTATATCATGCTAAAAACAAATTTCAATATGAACTACCACTTTCTGCAAGGCATAGTTTTACAGTAATTCGATTAGCTGGATGAATGAGAATCTTCATAGTCATTGTTGGATTGATCAAATTCCTGAGGGTTAGTGGTCATGAGGAAGGCTTAAAAAACCAGTAGAATATGGAAATTCCCTTCTTGACTGGTATTTGAGTCAATACATATTCATGGGTCTTATTGGACCTTATGCAAAACTTTTTCAATGGTATTGATTTATGACAACTTTTAATTAAATTTACATGCAAGCTCAGTTTGCAATGCAAACCTTAAACAAACATTCCCGTGAAGTCATAGCAACAAGTGTTCTCATTTTTAGACACCACTCTGCCACAAACAGATGTTATTGCCTTGGTAAGAAGATGTCAAAAGTATGGTCTCTTGGATGTTAGGGTGCTATTTTTTTCTCACATTTTAAAGGGGTTGTTCACCCTTAAGTTTAAGCATAATGTAGAGAGTGATAATCTGAGACACTTAGCAATTGGTTTTCATGTTTTATTATTTATGTTTTATAAGTTAGCTTTATATTCAGCAGCTCTCCAGTTTGCAAGTTCAGGGGTCCAAATTACCATAGTGACCATGTGTTGATTTGAATAAGAGACTGGAATATGAATAGCATTGGGCCTGAATAGAATGATGCTTAATAAAAGGTAGCACTAACAATATATGTGTAGCCTTACAGAGCATATGTTTTTAGATTGGGTCAGATTGCACATACACTTCGATCAAGTACAAGGTACTGTTTTATTATTACAGAGAAAAAGGAAATTGTTTTATTATTACAGAGAAAAAGGAAATTGTTTTTTGATTATGTAATGGAGTTTGTGGTAGATAGCTTTCCTGTAATTCAGAGCTTTCTGGATAATGGGTTTCCGAATAACTGATCCCATACCTGTGTTTGTATATATTTGTGTGTGTGTGTATATATATATTCACAAGTTAAAAAAATAACTTTATATTAGCTTTACAGCTGGATCTCTGCCATGCCTCTTTTGTAAGGCTATAAAATATGTCCCCAGGACTGTTAAGAAGGATTAAACAAATTGACTTTTCAGCACAGCACTGGAGCACAGGGAATGCTAAACACTTTCAACATAGTCCAAAAATTATTATAGCCTTCCATTGTGCTGTATTTGCCCTTATAAATGGCAAATAAAATAAGCAGCAGATTACATTTTGGCATCAGGGAGTTTAACACTCCCCCAAGGAACTGCGCCCCAAAATGTAAAGGAATAATAGCTACAATATATTCTAGGCAACAAACCTTGAACACATTTGAAAACATTTTTTTTTTTTTAATAAAATAAATTGTGTAGTAGTTTTCAGCAGTCTAGCGGCAATGGACTCTACTGTTCTGCTGGGAATACAGAAATATTACCCTGAAACAACATCTCTGTTTACATCTTCTCTCGCAGTCTAGTTTTAATTGTGTCCTGCAATTGTTTCTTTAACAGTAGCTTTCTGTTTGAAGAGTTCAATCCCACTGAGATGAAGGGGAAAAAAATACAGACTCAAAATTGGAAAGATTTGATTACTTGTATAAAATCCCTCTCTCCCTGTTATTCCTCCTGAGTGAAGGTAAAGTATATTAAAGAGGGGAAATGAATTATAGATATTCGAAGGAAATATTTTCCAATTATACTATACTAGACTAGAAAATATCACAGGTAATGGAGGGTTATGAATGAGATAATTAGTTTTGGCCTAATGTACTAAAAGCGGTAGAAGAAAGGAGTTTTATGTTGCTGCTTTCGAACATGATGAACACTGGTCACCGATTTCAAGGATGGACCTATAGCAATATGTTAAAAAGGCAAAACCTTGTAACTATTATTCAATATTTAACAATATGATTCTGATTTCTTTACAGATAAAACACATTACCAAACATAGAAATGTTTCATCAGGTACAGAAAACACAACAATTTGTCTAAGGCCATTTAGAGGTGCGTGTAACGCATTCTAATTTTCCATTAAAATAAAGAGGCAATCTGCTAGATGATGGACATATGTGCAGAGAAAATTGTTGTATTTAAGAGCCAACATGCATTAATATTTTCCTTTAGAATTGTTCTTATTAAAGGCAATACTTATGGTACATACATTTATGGTATCCGTCATTACAGGTTATAATGTTCCATTCAAAGCGTGAGCCATTTATCCATCTGCAGTCACATCCCCAGTTACACAATGCCACAATGCCTGGTCTGCAATGCTCATGTTTGCTTTTAGCCTATTGTTTTAATTATGAAAAATCCATGTTTTTTTATGAAAAAAGAACCAAAGCTTCTCTATAATTGGTCTTTGTGGGGTAGATAATTCAAGTATTTCACAGATAATATGCCTGCTTAAAGACTCCTGATTAAAAAAAGTCACAACAAAGGGCAAAGGGACATGGGCAGTGCAATAGTAATCTAATTATCTTCCTTACAAGAATTAAACATTGCTTCAGTAGTTTTATTTTCATTGTTTGCTCTGTTTTAACTCAAAGAACAAAAAACACCATAGATATTTCATGATGAAAACAATAGGCAATAAGTATGTTACACACAAGCCCTATTCATTGGACATACAGTATGTTGAAAACAGATTTTAACTCTCCTTTAAGGAAATGTATCAACTATGAAGCCTTTTGCATATTAAACTGTACAACTTTAAACCCCCCAAAAAGGAGGGGGGATAAAAGTGAACTATCTGTATAATAACAAATGTTAACATTAATGAAAAAATCCTCTGTAAATGAAAAACTATCCTATAATGGACTAAATACTACAAAGACTTATTACAGCTTAAAATTATTATAAAAAAAACTATTATAAAATGTTGAAAAGTTCTGGTTGAATGACTTTATACTGCTTTCTCTGCAATCTACCCTGCTAAAGTGGCCTGTTGTCTTTCAGTCATTTGACGACCCAGAAAAAGATGACACTAGCAAGGTAAAAGAGATATAGATTCCTTTTTGAAATAAATATTCCTTGACTCATGAATTTAAAAAAAGCACAGTTAATAAGCATTTGTCAGGGATGATATGCACCTATGAATTGTTTTATGGCTGATTATGAAGCTGTACTTAGGAAAATGAGGTCTAAAGAAATGACAGCAGCAAATTCAAATGTCAGCGTAGCTGATGTCAGAAAGAATGTCTAAGCAGTGTAACAAGGGCAGGTAGAAGCAGCTGCTCTGACTAGCCAGAATCTCCTAAAGTGAAATACTTTGCTCCCTAAAGTAAAATATTAATATTGTGACCATGGCTTATTCGTATTTAACACAGTTTTTAATGGAAAATTGGACATTTGACTCATCGTAAATCTGAATAATGACTGTCACTTCACACACACACACACTACTGTACTTCCTGCGGCATAATTGAGTTCTGCTAAGATGCAGGCCCAGCATTTTTTTAGCCCCCCGGTTTTATGATACAGATGGGACAGGAGAATAAGCCAAATTGAAGAAATGGGAGTTGGAAAAAGACAGAGCGCATACAAAAGAAGGAACACGTTTGTCTGTAAGCCTAAATTGAAATATACATATAGAATTTGACATTATGAGGAACATTGTAGGCATCTAGTTAGATGTAAAGGCCCATACTTCTCTGGCATGTAAAAATGAATGCTCACACATACCTGTTCCATGTGTGTATCCAGTAGGAAAGTATCTCTTGTTGTTTAAATAAGTAATATCACACAGCCAAACACATTTAGATGTTGTACCAAAAAGCAACTTTTCCAGCTTGGCTTGATTTTCAGCAGTGGGTTATTAAATCTAATGTTAAGCATTTTGGCAAACTGAATCTTGTTTAAACATGAAAATAAGCAATGATGCATAAACAGTACTACAGAGAGAGCGGGAAAAAAAGCAAAGAGGCTAAAGCACCTCCTACAGTGAATTATAAGAATATTAAGGATATTATTAAGGATATTATAAGGATATCACAGCACATTCATTGACTAGCACAGTTACACAGGTCATAGAACCGAGTGCAGATTTTTTAATATCCTTTAGAAGGGGACCCACAGTTCTGTATTATTCACAGGTTATGGGAGAGCTGAATTTTCTAGTATTTTTGATATATTTGTTTTAAATTTCAGATAAGGGATTCAATACCTGCGAATAAGCCTGGGAGTAATCTCCCAGTATCCTTTAATTATTCAAGGTATTATATAATGTGTAAATTGATATCTAATAATTTCTCTATACTGCTGGCACCAACTGGATTATGTAATGAAAGGGGCAAGGTTTGCTTCAGATAAGCTCACCTTTAGCAGCCAATCAGCAGGTGCCATTTTTGAAACAGAAACTTACTTTTTTGAAAGCTGAAACTTAAGCTGGCCATACATACAGGTCACCAAACATGTTGTCTCCCTTATATGCCCACCTTGAAGTGGACGATATTGGGCTGATCACAACAAGGAGAATATGGGTGGGTCGATGAGGACCACATCAATGAACCGATTTGGTCTTCAATCTGACGGGATTTTTAACTCTACCCCATCGACATATGGCTGACTTTTGGTCAAGCAATGAACCAATGCAATCTTCAATTCACAGCCGAAAGCGTAATAAACGACAGTACTGTGTGCAACCTACAGTATTTGTGCCCAAAAGTTCCCAAGAATTTCTATTATGTTAAGAGTTTAATACAGTCAAATGAGGACTTGTAAACATGGAAACAATTGCAAATCAATGGACAGAACTATCTCTTATCAACGGAATAAGTGACATCAAAATTAAAATAATATATAGGAAATGGTATTCAAGCAATACAAACAAATATATTCTTATAACAGAATAAGAAAAGTGTTCAGGCTCTGAGTTGGTGTGTTGCCTTGATATATCCACATAAAATAATCCTGGAATTGTGCAAACTGAATGCCACAAACTTCTCCTATTTAATAAACACATTTGTATGCTTCAGTAGCAGAACGTTAAAGTTGAGCAAGACATGGCTTTCCAGTCTTTCTCAAATGTTTACCATTTGCAAAATTCAGTTCAGATGCTGGAATATGTAGGGAAATAGCAACTCAGACAGACATATTTTTCATTAAACTGCAAAATAGTCTACCATTTCTTTACTTTATTGTCAGCTTCATTTTGAATTCAGTTATTGTCTCCAACAGAAGAACAGTGACATTTGATTCACCACAGATTTCCAGGCACATCTGCCATGGAGTTGTAAATGCATTGCAGAGGAGGGAAAGAACATACACCAGCATATATCAAGTAAAAGTTTCATCTAACTAATCAAGTCCATGGGGACACTCTGCCGTGTCATAAGACATATCATTCCACAGTTGAATGAGACTGTCAGTCATTGCAAGCCAGGCTGCTGTAGTGCTCATGTCACTAGTCAGCAGTATGCCAGTGTTTAGAAGTGAAAAGTGGCATATATTAAAGCACAAACTCATCCTATCACATTTCAATTTACAAACTGAAAAAAAGTTTGCCCTCCTATCACATTTCACTTTGGAAACTGGGAGGAACAGATTAATTGCTTAAATGAGCATAAAGTTTTCTAATGGATGAACTCTGAATAACTGCTAACAGTGACAGTTTTATTCTTATATTTTTTCGTACAAGAGGGATATGTCTGCTCAAATAAGGATTTTATTGGGTTTACTGAAGAAAGTGACTCTTTCAAATACCTTAGGCATAAAAAAGTTTAAATCATGAAAATAAATGTTTAGCATATTTATTCATATGTTAAATGTTGACAGTACACCAGAACATTTTGCACAAATGTTTTGATGCAGTCTAAGGAATATTGTACTGTATATTGTACCTTTTAGCAAAAATGTAACTGTTACAGAAGAGTAAGGGGCCTATTTACTAACAATATAATTTCTATTTTTTAAGAATCCATTTCTTTTTCTAAAAAAAGAATGATCGAATAGGCCAAAATTCACTTTACGGTTTCACGAAAAATTTGTACGATTGTTATTCGATCGGGCTTTAATCATTTAACGTGAATTTCGCAAATTGGCCCCTTAATATATTATTGTATTTTAAAAAGTTGCCTGACTAAAAATACATGTCCATACAGTTTATAAAAATATGAATCAAGGACTCTTAAAAACATACTAAGGGGCAGACTTACAATTATTCCCCTAAAAACCCTAGAATTCCTTAGAAATTCGATAAGCATTCGACTATCGAATGCTTATCGAATAGTTTTGGGCTATTTTTCCTTGATATTCGATTTCTCGATGAAATTGTACAATCGAAAACCGATCATTTGATTTCACGAAAAAAATCATACTTTTTCCTTTGAGCACTTGAAAAATTTGTACGATTGGAATGATCGAGGCATTCGATCGTACAAATGGTATTCGAGCAGGTGTTTGAAAAAAAACCTATGGGGGGGCTTCCCATAGGCTTCTATTGCAATTCGGTAGGTTCAATCTGGCGAAGTAGGCTGTTGAATAAAATTTTAAAGTCAAAGTCCTTCGATCATCTAATGGTCGAATTATCGAATATCCGATCATTCGAATTTTCGGTATTCAATGATCGAAGTGGACAAATTTGCATATTCGATCATCCGATTAAATCGTACAATCGGAATTCGATCGAACTTTGATCGACCTTTGATCTATTCACGTGAATGTAGTAAATCTGCCACTAAACTGGCAAGTCAGCTGTTAGCATCACTAACATTACATTGCCATTTGACCACCATACTACCGACTATAGATCTAAAACTAAGGGGTGCTATCAATGTGTAGCTAAGGAGAAGGCCATCAGAGCAGAAAAGGGAAATCTGGTGCAATCTGGTCTCAGGTAGTGATGGGTGAATCTGCAGCGATTCGCTTTGCCAATTTTTTTTTGCAAATTTTGCACCATCTGGCACTCCTTACAAAGGAAAATTAGTTTGGCATTTGTACAGCTCCTTCTTTTGGATCAACTAGCCACATAATTAACCTTACATTGAATACTATGTGAAATAAAGGTGAATATTATGTCATAATAGATTGTAAGACAATCTCTTTTTAAAAACATATGCTTAATTCATTGTCTGGTTCTTTGTTTAATTTTAGTTATGCTCACATTACATATTTATGCATCTGAATGACCCATGTTTGCATTGTATTATCTTCAGGAAACCTTTATATGACCCCTAAAATCTAATTACCCATAGTTCCTGCTGATAATTTCTTCGGCACAATTCCAAATGGCATTTCACATCCTTTTTAACATTTGATCCTAGTTCAATTTATAATAACATTAATACACTCTGCTTTAGAATATTCCTAGATTAGACCAAGATCTGACTGCCAAGAGACAAGACAAGAGCAGTTTAAAATAAAATTGATGCAAAAAAATGATAGCCTTCTGTACTGCTGCTGTTTGGTTTGTCCATAAATGATTGGTATTAGATGCAAGCTCAGTTAAAGTATTATTGGCATACAGCATACACTGGCATGCCATATGCATGGCTTTATAATACTGTAAACAAAGGATAATGTAAAAGAACACTAGGAAAGGTTGTTATTCAGTAGAAGTTTGTATTAAACATTTAGTGCATACTTGCTTAATCATTTTAACTAAAACATTACTCAGAATACAGTTTCCCTATTAATTTTAACTTAAAATATCATTACAGCTTTAAATATTAGGTCAATTCACATGCATTTAGCCACGTTCTTGATAAAATTGTTATCTTCAGGCAGATGATACTTAAAGGGGAACTTCACACAAACATAACTTAAGCTTTTTGAAAAGTGATCATAATTTCAAGCCACTATGCAATATAGATTAATAAAAAATATGCATACTTTTTTGTTGATCTGTCTGACTACTGTTACTATTTATTAACTGACATATGTCCTTAGCCTGTATCCTCCAAGCCCCACAATTCCCTGCACACATGGTGTCATTAAGGAAAGGAACATCACAGTGCAATGCATGTAGTCCCTGTAAACTGTGGAGGAGTTGTTGCAATTTGTAACATCAGTGTTTAGTCCCTCCTTCCCTGTCACAATTTCAATTGATGCAGAAAAAGAAGAACTGTTAAACAGCTGGATTTCAGCATAGAAAATGGAATTTATTCATAAACTCAGAACTGGTAACTGTTATAGGTATATTAGGGGTTTCTTGGGCCTCTTTATTAATCAATACACAACTTTTTCACCATTTCACAAATTGGGGGTGGGGGGTCATGAATTTTTCCGAAAATCGTAACTGGACAGATGAACTCACATTATCAACATGTAAGTTTTGAGAAATCTATTTTTATTAGCACTATGAACTAATGTTCTATTTATTTAAATAACATTTATTTGCAACATACATTGTAAAATAAAATTCTAATGTTTCCTGCCATTTAACCTTAGTTGTCTCAACACTTTGGAAATGTCTTCCATTTAGGTTGAAGTGACAATATATAACACTGAGAAAAGGGAAACTGCATATAAATAGGTTTTTCTTTTAGCTTCTCTTTATACACTGAAGGTGTTTTAATTAAGCATTCTGATTTTCTGAACAAACAAAAGCAGCTAAAAGACTGTCTCCAGACATTTCAACCAGCCTAAGGATCAATCACATGCTATTCCTGAAAAAGAAAAACCTGGTCAAACTTTCTGTAGCAGTATATATATTTACTTAAGAAAAAAAGCCCAACAGTTGCTAAATGGCAGATGGTAAATTCTCAGCATGGCTTGAATTTAGCTTCAGGTTCTAAATTTAAAACCAAAACACACAACAAACAAAATATGCTACTGAGTACCTTTTGCAGTGGGCACAATTCATTTTATATATTTATTCAACTAAACTACAATGCAAAATTCAGATACTTTCTAAGTGTTCTTAGTTGCTGAAAACTTAACCCTTCATTATAATTAATGTACATCATAGCCTCTTCTTTTAGAGGACATTCTAGATTCCCATCCTGAGCCCATCAGCATGGGGGACCTACCCCCAGGGGTAATTAGGTTAAATCATATGTCTTGGATATTTCAAAAACTTACTTAAAGGAACAGTTCAGTATAAAAATAAAAGCTGGATAGACTGTGCTAAATAAAAAACATGTTTCTCATATAGTTAGTGTAATTCTCCCAACAATGTAATCTATAAAGGCTGAAGTGAGTGGATATCTAACATAATCTCTCTGCTTTTCAGCTCTCTAACTCTGAATTAGTCAGCAAGTCAGCAACTTTAAGGGGGCCTCATGGGACATAACTGTTCATTTAGTTTGCTTTTGATCCTTAGCATGCAGGTCAGATTCAAATTCAAACAGTTATGTTGCTCCCCTCAAGTCACTGATTAGTTACTGCCTGGTAACCAAACAGTGCAAACCAAGAAAGTAGTGTTCTGGCGATTATGTTAGACATCCAGCCGCTTCATAGATAACATTTTTGGCTAACTATATTATAGTGCTGGACAAAGCTGACCCATTTCAATTAGGGCTTGCCAATCTCTACAATCAATATGCATCCATATTGTATAATTTCAGTCCAAAATAAATTTATTTTTGGATACTGAATCTTCTGCCTAACGATTTGCTTGATTCAATTTTATAAAACGTATCTTTTAAGCATAGATAACCAGTCTGTTAGTCACCAGAAGAAATCCATCCATGCTTGGGTTTACAATCCATACCTTAAATGCTGATGGAGTTATGTTCCATCTCGTTTTTGAACAGTGAATCTCAATGCAATGGCATCCCAGTTTGAATACCCAGAACTATTTTGTATAATACATATGGATTATCTTCTAATTTGATTTAAAATTACAATACTGTGATACATGGGCAGTTTCTCTGACCAAGCCTTGCTCATTTGCTTGGGTCACTTACTGATCTACAATGAATTTTACTGTAGTACTAAAGTTTCAAATGACTGAAATGTCCTTAAATATGTACAATTTCTGTATTCATAGGAATGAAGTAACTGCAGCAAAGCTTCCTCCAAGTTTAGTTCAATTTAGTCTAGTCAAAGAAACCAACACATCTAGCATTTACTGATTTACTGCAGTTAGATCAATGAAAGCAAACATCTGCTAACTACTACAGGGGAAAATTTTAATCTGTTCACAGATTTCCCTCTAGTGACTAACTCTCAACATAAAATAGAAGTCATGTTTTACTACTTTATAAGGGAAGCATGCAACGTTGCATATGTAACCTAATTTTTCATTCTACCTATATCCTAGGATTTCAAAATGATTGTGTTATTCACTACATTATAGGACCCATAGCAAATAGATTCTAGTTTAGATGCCAAACTGGAGAAACAAGAAAACATAGATAAAAAACAATGTCGTTATATTATAAGGTTAAATAATGGAAACACTTTCTAGAACAGATTTTTGTTTTATTTTCTAAAACAACTCAATTGAATGCAATCAGGGAACTTGAATACCTTGGATTTATCAAGTGTATAGGCTAAAAAACCTTGAATGTATTGAGTTTTCAAGCGCAAACTAGCATAAAAAACTTGAGAATCATGAACGCAATAAAAATGGTTAAAGGTACCTCTGCAATTGACTTCTACATGACCTCAACAAGTTTTAGCTGGAGTATTTTTGGATTTAATCTTTTAGCAGCTTTGGGGCATAATAAATAAATTAAAAAAAAAAATCTCCCAAAAAAAAGGGTGAAAAAAACATTAGAATTTTCCGAGAAAGCACAACTCAACTTTTAATAAATAAGCCCTTAATTGTTTAGAAATGCCTTTATCTTATAAGTATCAATTTCATGGTTACCTAGGCTCATAATAGCTAACTAACAATAATATGTTATTAAACACTGAGCAAATAAATCCTATTCTTATGCTTTTTTTAATGAGATTTTCCTATGCAATTTCTATACCCCACCTTATATTGGGCACCCACTTTTTCTGACTCCTGTAATACAATAATTGTGATTTTATAAAACATGACAATAAATACAATACCCTAACTAAGAACAAATACATAAAAAACTCAAAATATGTCTAAATTTTTGTGAAAGTTCTTTACTTTAATGCATTCGAGATAAGCATGAAAGCCACAAATGTTTTTTTATGACAGATGGCTAAATAATTGCAGCATGTTTAATTAGCTTTATATTTACAAAAGTTAAGTAAAAATCCTCAATGACGAACAGTCCAGCAACATTTAATATCCTAAGATATTATTAGTTGTGTTATAGACTTAGCATTTAAGACAACATTAATCAGTTAAAAGTTCATCTTCAATGAATATTTAAACCATTCTGTGGGATAACTTGTCATTCCCTCACAGGGAATGGCTTTGACGAGTGACTGGAATATTGTAATTCAAAGTGGCATTTTTAAGCAATTTCTACCCATCTGCTAAGCTTGGGAGAGCCTAATCTAGACAGCAACGTAGTGGATAAATGTTCTAGCTCCTTACAATTAGCTGTACAATGCTGAAAGTGATAGTGATATAAGCTATACTCTGGTGCTGACATGTCTTTCTGCAGCTCAATCCATGAACTGTTTAAAACCTCTTTTGTCTTTAAGCCTGTATCTGTTCTTGAAATTTACTCTTGTGACCTTATAGAAACAGATTTATTTACGCTGAAATCATGTCACGTGCTATTATTGCACACAGATACGGATTGTTTCACTAATTGTGCAACTTTTGTGTAAATTAAATATTTTGGTTTACTGTAAGTGAAGATAAATACTTTTTTAACCATTATTTATTCATGTGCAGTTTGGGCAGAGGCATAGACTAGGCTGTGCCTGGCATACTTCCATAAAATCTGAAAAAAACTGAAGTTTCCAAACTGAAGTAGTACTTTATATTGCAATGCAGTTACAGCCATGTGATGTGCTGCAAACAGCTTTATTCAGCTTTTCAAATTTACTCCTGGAAGGGGCATTGTATTAGCACATTCACTTCTGAACCTGTCCAAGATGACAGCATTGTGTGCAACTGCAGAGAGCAAATGTATCTGTTGCATTATGGGAAATCATGATGACTATACACTTTACACTCATCAATTAAAAATCATTAGCAAGGACAGCAGTATGACTATGAATTTCATTCATCCAGGTCATGGACATATCTAATATAAGTAATTCAAAAAACAACTGGACTTGCTGAAATTAAAAATGTATTTATTAATTAAAATTTATTTAATCTATGCAAGTCCAGTTTTTTTGAATTACATATATAAGACGAGGACAACAATAAATTAATATATTGTGACATTGGAATAAAAGATTGTAAAATGTCTCTTCAGTTTCCCTGGATGCTGGACTGAACTGAGTGCAATTTTATTATCTGTGCTGCCTATAGATGGGCACAATGAAGGACAGAGCTAGTTGTTGTATTTAAAAAGGCAAACCTCTGCCAGCCCATGGAACACAGAGCTGTAGGAAAAGTAGGAAGGTTCTATAAATATAAAGGGCAGGTGAATGCTATATCTACTGTATGTATAATGTGTAACTGAGACGATACTGAGATGCAACCTGCTCAGACTAAAAATAAAGTATGCATTAGAAAGGCTGATTATTATAAAATTAAAGTGATCTAAACCTGAAGGCTAAATCAGAGCAAGTACAGTAAAACCTTTCAGGGTTTTTTTGTCCTTTTATCACTGTTATATGAATCAAATATGCGGCTAAGTCATAAATAAAGAAATAAGATTGAGCATTAGGAGCTAAGATTTTAAAGTCAGGTATGATCAGTATTTATTCAAGTGCAGAGTAAAAAAACTAAATACGGTATTCACTTAGACTGCTAGCACTGCAGTGTAGTTAAAACAACAGCATTCTCTATCAAGGGCAAGAATAATTTCACAGTTTTGCCCAAACATTAATCAAAGGTATTAAAGATTTAGAATCAACAGGGGACATCATATGCTTGCCTTTTATTTGGTATGCAAATAAAAACATGTAGCTGAAAAGTAAGTCTATTGAATAATTAACATATGCACCCCAGCATATTGTATTATGCTGGCAAAAAATCTGATAATTGGGCTACTGTCAGTTATAATGAGTTAAACCTTCTATGAAATGTATTTTTAGTGTAGCTCAACCTTATTTTGAAGAGTCCCAAACATCTTGTTATACTATAAGAGAAGATTCTTGCCTTGTTAACTGTATGAAAATCAGTGTGCGCTTTAATTTCATCCTGGACATTTCATTTTTTATTCAGTCGATTGCATCATTAAAATTTCTCTGAATTAAGCTCTCCTTCAGCAGGGTGCAGCCTAAGGTTTAAGTAAAAGGCTGCTAAGACATCTTTAACTAGCTAACCTCACTACGAAGGTCTTATTTCCAGTGTTTGAGATGTCTGCATGCTCCATATTTATGATTACACTTACTGTAGCAATTTTCAGTTTGCCTATTTCGGTGAAATAGGTGAATATCAATATGTGCTCAAATTGTGCAGAATACCAGTTCTGCAGGCTCAAAATATGGACTTTTTTTGTAGCTTTGTGTACATGAATGACCCTTTCTTATACCTTTCTTTAGGGGGGATTCTATTTTTTGAGAATAAGTGCCTCATAATGATTGGATGCAATCAGATTATTTCAATGATATCGATCATCAATTATGCCATATTAGAACATCATTTGAAACAGGGGAATACAATAAGAGAAAAGTGGAGTGGTCAGTGGTGTCACTTGAGTAGGTACTAAATAGTGAATTATTTTGGTAAAGGAAAAGGAATATTAGTTTCTCTAAACTTTGAGTATGAATAAGCTTAAACTGATTTAAGAGCAATAGAAATAAATATCTTCAAATCTAGTGAATTCAGGGAATTGATTAGCAACACACCGATTTGGATAATGACATTAAATCAAAATTAGCAGGAAGAAAAACCTTTGGAGTAGTACATTTTTCAGTAATGAGATGGCATATTGCCCTTGGTCCCAAATCTAAAATGTTGAACATTTGCTTCCTTTAATATAGATGAATTAAAAATTAAATACAGTAGGCATACACCATGTAACTGTTTCATTTGAATATATATGGATGCTAGAGATTATGGCATGTGTGATCATTTATCTATGTTGCAGCCTTTAGGGGCTTTCGCGAATGGCACAGGGCCAAGGAAAAATGAACATGTAGATGCCTGCATGCAGCCGATGGCAGGGTTTTGCAATGTTTTTAAATGATCTGCAGTTGGAAGTGAAGTCACAGAATGATCACTTCCTATCCCAATAAGAATCCTTTTTGATAAGTGCACTGGAAAGCAAGTTGAATCCTGCAAGCTCAGACTTACTGAGACACTATCAGCATGACAAGTGAAATTGATTTTCTGCCTTTTGAAGATCAGAACAATCTCGGAAAATGGTGTGCAATCTGTGTGAGCTTGAAGTACAGTCTTGCCATAAGTCAATGTATTCATAACATGTAGTGCTACCTGAAAAATTGGCCTCTGCTGCTTGTATCTCTCTTAAGGGTGGAGCAGCAGCATATGTATGTATTTGAAGATGTATTGTTGCATGTAACCTATTGTTTCTTCATAAATATTAAACATTTTTATTGAATTATAGTTATTTATGCAATATTCATATATTTTGATAAATGCAGTAATATAAAACTAGTTTGTGTCCCCCTCCTTAATTCACATTCAAGAAGGCCACTGTACTCTGCACCTCAAGCTAAATTTAAGTTAGGAAGAAGGTGCTCCCTAACGTCTACATCTAAATGATGACCAGGTAGGTGGGGGGGTGGTATAAGGGATGCTTTAGTACTAACCCCCACCTGCCCACCCCTCATAATTACATCTCTGCTAAAAGCAGGTAGTGTTGTATTTAATTGGTAAATTCAGGAAGCATTTGTGTCTGATGCATCTGCTCGTCTAACCTCACTCTGGAATGAGGTTTGGAAGTTGGTGCTCCCTAACTTGCATGTCTGATTGATACACAAATTACCGGGCAAGTAAATAGGTGTTGGAAAGGAATCCTTAAGAGTCTCCCCTGCCTGTCCACCCCTAATGAGTACAGCTCTGCCACAGGCATGCAATGCTGTATTCATTAGGGAAGTTGGGGAAAGTTTAAGTTTAATAATTCTCACAATCTCACAATGAATTAAATATAGGGAGTGGGTTATCCATGACTTGACATCTGAATATTGTCGGATGAATACAAGCAGCCCTGTATTTATCTGGGAAGTGCACGGGGAAGAACCTTAACCTTTGGGCACTCGTGGCAGGAATGGCTCAATGTGCCTGTTTTTGCACTTTGATATCTGTGCCATTCATAAAGAACACGAAATGTGTTTACAAGTAGATTATTTTTTGGGGAGGATAAAAAAATACCAATTGGTCAGTCTGTCTAAGCAGGTATGTTTGTGTTGAGAGAGATAAGAATGGATAAAATAATGTTTAATATCATGTTGTTTTAGAAATGTTTGTATACAGTATTGTATGCTACTGTATCAGTATTCATTTACTTTCCAGAGGGTGCTAATAGGTAGGGAAGTTGTTAATACATATAATTCTTTTCTCCAATCCAGAAAAGAGTGCAAATGACATTAAATTTTAAATTCTGCTTTCCTACAGAAATGTTAAATAGCATTTACTCCATGAAAATTACTTAGTCATATTTGTCAAACATTACAATACAAATCAATAAAAACCAGAACGTACCCTTCCAACAAGTATTGGTTCAGGTCCAGAAAACTCTTCCAGCACAAACATTTGATTCCACACCCAGCCTCTTTTGGAACGATTTAATAATTTTTGCTCTTCGCTGACTCCATTAAGTTCCATTGTGCCGTTCATGGAAAGTGTGTGAGATTCATTCTTTGGAGCCATATAAACATGAGGAAGAACAGCAATCCATAATATGATTAATGGAGTCCAAACATCCATGAACATTTCCCCAAGTCTTTCTGGCATTGTAACACGGGTTGGAGGGAGCACCGACAACATGAAATGACTGCTTTGCTTACATCCAAACGGTTCTCATCCAATTCATCATGCAGCGAGGAATATTTACTTGCAGCTGGTCCTTCCGTTTACAGCTCAATAAATGTAAACACAAATAGTAAAGGTCTGAATGATGTTTTAAATTCAGAATCGTGTACATGGATGTAACCTGACAAAAAAAGGTAATATCAGTGAGTGGAAAATTTACGACTTGCTGGGAAAGAAAAACATATTAACCAGTACAGTTCTTAGGTAAATTGGCAATCCAACCAGATGTCAGCTCACCACAGACAGAGTTTTCCCATAAGAGTATAAGAAAAAAAAAAAAAAAGTTTTGCTTTTAACTGTCTGCAAGACAGAAAATATCAGCTGCAGTGTGATCTTACTGTATGTAGCAACACATTCCTCATATATACATTGAGTAGGCAAAATCAGAATGCAAATTAATGCGGGTATAAAATATATCTTTACATTGGCCTATGTATTTTATTGAACTATGCATTCAAATTGTATTTTTTTTTTCTTATGGTTTATTTTTTGAATTGAATGTCAAGGCAGATTTAAAGAGCAGAGCCACAGTTTTAAGAGACACGTGTAGTGCCCTCTACTGGACTAGAATGTGTTGCATGCTGTTTTGGCTTTGCAGACTAGATGTAGATATTGGAGAAGTAGACATAAGCAGTCCAGTTTGATTCTAGGACCAACCAGGAATGCTTTTCTGTATCAAATTTTATTAATGAAAAAGTGACCATATTAGAGCAAACTATCTGCATTTTGACTGTAATAATAATGAGATATTTGATAACTTATCACATGAACAGTATTACCTGCTTTATCATATGGTGAATTCAATTCACACTCTTCCCCTACCTGTATGTATCCATGCATTATATTACCTATAATATTTTTATTCTTCCTTTTGAAACTTTTGAATTCCTAAAGGACTCGTGCAGGCAGGGCTCACACTGCAAACCATTTAAAGAGGAAGTATGCCACATTTCTAGGAAAATATACATATAAAGTGCTTGCTTTAGGCTATTTATTTAAAAAATTAATAATCTACATAAAAATGCTTCTAAGGTGAAGTAAACATTGTGGTAGAGGAAAGAAGAGTGTACGTAATGAAAAGAACTAAAGATTGAACCACTGAAGTGGGAAACGCTTTAAAAGCCACAAGAGAATAAACATGAAGCACAAGTACTGGCTGTCCATTTCCCGGTGCATTTGCTATCCTGTTCCAGATATAGACTAGAGAGCATAATGCACTGCTGTATCTCTGCTCTGATCTGCATTTGATGGTGAAGCAGCTACAAAGATTGATGCCCATATAATCTATAATGCATCGCACTGTAATAATGGGACATATAAGGAAAAAAACAAATTGCATATCACAAACGAGCAATAACGCAGCAGGAAACCATTATCAAAAGTGTTATTGGCTATAATAATCAATTGTTTTAAATGGTAGAGTAAAATCCAAATAGAATGGGAAAAAACCTTTAGAAGATGCTATTCATAAAGGAGATATCCATTGTATATGTATTAATTAATTTAATAGAACTCAGCCTTGGGTAGAATGCTCTCTTTTGTTACACAATGAACCCACTAGCATGCATTCTTAATCAATGTAGTAGCCTTTATCTCATTTTCATTTTTAGGAGATTTAAATGCCCTTTTTTTTCAAAGGCCAACTTAAGACATGATGCTTGCTATGTTTGATATAATACATAAGTCTGCTGTAGTGTTTTCTGGTAAAAGCAAAAGTTTCAACCCTTTAAATTGCCCTCACTTATGGCAAAATGCATGCACATGAATGCAGAACTTTCATGCAAATATGCATCACATGTTCTGTATCCTTCGGGATGGGGTCTACGGCAGAACTGCTTTGCCATCAGTGAAGAGGACACTACAGAAGGTGAATAGTATGAAGTTTTTATTTGGTTAAATTAAATATATTTAACAATGTAATCAACCCCATACTGACCATTAGTTCTGAATTGCTGCCATATAACTCTAATGGGAATTGCTGCTAATATCCTAGGATGCAATATTATCCCCCAGATCATACCTGGCTGATTGATACACCCCGATATTCTCAAGAGTAGATGAACTTTTTTTTAAGTTAGACTTGATCAAGTTTCTGTGATAACTCTTTTACTATCATACAATCAAATTTGCCTTAAAAACATCCTACCTGTTCATTCATTTAGCAATGTGTCAGCACATTTTCTTAGTTGATAAATGCTATAATTCAGATCTGGTTGTTTTAAAGAAAAAAAAGGAAAAAAAAGTTTCTTAAAAACCAAAGGGAATGTATGCACTCGAAATTAAAATAAATTCATCTTGTAGTTTGTAGTTGTCATAGGTCCTAGTGTTTCTTTTCAAGTAAAATATGTTTAAGGGACACAGTTGAATATTAATCTTGTTGGTCAAGGAGAATTGCTTTTAATACTATTCATGTCATCTATACATTATTATATTATAATGATATTAAAAGAGTTTTTGCCATAGAGGTGAAAAAAAAATGGTTGAACTATGCAGGTGGTAATAACACTGCAAGGCAACTGCTCTTCTTTTCTATGAAAATAAATTGGATTTTGCTGGTAATAATCAATTCATTAATGATGTTAAACATTATGTACTACTGTTACTCTACATGGCTTGTTATGAATTCCCAAGTCATGCTGTAGATAATTATTACACAATAGATTTAAATTCCCAGTAAGCAACTCTCACTTACATTCTGCCATTCTAGGAAGGTGATGAATTAGCCATCGCCATTTTATCCCTCCTAGTGTTTAGGTATTTAGCTTCTCCTAGTGAATGTAGCAACAATGCAAAAAGATGTAATTTGCAATAGTTGGTATAAGCTATAAAGAAATTTATCGCACAACATGTTTGTGGTTATTGGGCTTATGTTTTTTATTGTCTTATCTTCTTTAGGTGTAAACACACAGTATTCATGAACTTTATTCGACTTATGGAAGATTCTGGGATTTGTAGTTTTGATGAACCGAAAGCATTAAAGGTAAACAAAATTCTTGAAAGGTTAATGGCAATGCACTTTTAATTTTCACAAGGCAGGGTTATTGTCTTGACAGCTGTTAAAAACCATGGATATTGATGTTCAGGCTGAAATTATTTGTTTTTATGAGAAAGCTTATTTCTTTGACATATTGGAATTATTTTAATAATGAATGGATGCACAGGGGCACCTAGAGAAAAGATAAAGAGGAAAGAATTGGTCTTATATATTGGATTAAACTGACAGGAAATTAATTTAACTGTTATAATCCATATGGAGTACAAATATAACAAAATATGCAATGGTATACATGTTAGCCTTATGTTGGGTATATTTGTTATAATGGTATACTGTTAAAACAGTCTGTGTATTCACAACCAGTAGTTAAGCAGGCTCAATAAAATATTTTTCTAAAAACAGCTCACTTTTTTTGAGTATGGCCTTTATGAAGAACATCTATGGAAAACATTGCAGGGCTATGGCATTTTGCTTGTGTTTTGCTTTGCAAGAAGCCCATAAACTATTTAGAGCTGGTGCATGCAGTATTATTTTTATAAATAACACCTTTTGTAGAAAAAAAATTCTATTCTCCTTCACAAACAAGTAAGAAACACTTCCTGTCAGTCCATGTTCAGCAGTGTTAAGGAATGGAATGAAACTGCATATAGTGAATAAAATAAATAATAAAAACACTCCTTAACCCAACACCCCCAAATTACAGCCCGCTTCCTGTAAGACTAGACCTCAGAGTTGAATTAAGGATCTCAAAGCCATAATCACATCTTAAGACGATTGTATTGAACCTAAGCATTTTGTTTCAGATTAGAATTTAATAAAAAAAGAGGGGGGGGTATAATACATTCTTGAGAAAGCCAAACAATAGATCTGCTAGCCCCCACATGAATTGTTTTTGCAGACTTTTAAATGAATATTTTCTGAGTGTGTGTACATTTCTATTCATGTAGATCAGTCTCCTTGCTTGCCTCTACAGCATGACAGAATCCAATTACATAGAATGTCTTGGCCAATTACATACTTTTATTAATCAAATATTTTAGGAGTAATAAAAGCTTATATTAGGAATTACCTCTCACTATGAAGTATGTTCTGAGTACAGTGAAATAGATTGACATGATCAATTACAATTAAGGTCTTGTTAAAGGCAAGAACAAGCAGAGCTTGCACAAGGTGTTTAACTCTTTCCACCTAGAGTTCTATGTAGACACCTTTGGTAGCTACAGTAGGTGTTTAACAGGTGGCAGCAAACTGAGATCCACAATGCTTGAATGGCACTTTAGCAATTTAGAGTAGTCTGATCCAATAGATTAATAAGTTAATACTCAGCATCCAGCTAATACAGTGTTAATAAGTATAGTTTTGTATTTTTTCCCAATAAAGACCTTTAATGCTTACCGCACAATAGTAACTTGATTTTGCAGTTGTTTTCATGTCACCAAGTGAACCTGGTTGATAGCATTTCAATGTCATTTACGATCATGTCAATTTTGCCTTTGCTGAACTTTCTGTATACTTTGCAAGAGGTGAAGGTGATTGGTATATATATATATATATATATATATA
>CM044437.1:45694240-45710479 GCA_024363595.1 Xenopus borealis
TATATATATATATATATATATATACACATAGTAAGTAACATTGAATGGTTTCATTAGCTTATTCTCTATCAGGATATTTGTAAGTTATCTTTTTTGGACATAACAGTAAAGGTTGGGGATCTGTTATCCAGAATGCTTGGGACCTGTGTTTTCTGGATAATTGATCTTTTTGTTAATTGGATCTCCATAGGTTAACTATGATAGAAGCTCAATAGGATTGTTTGGCCTCCAATAACAATTAATTATATTTTAGGATCAAGGATCAAGTTTTATTATTATTATTATTATTATTATTACCGAGAAAAAGGAAATCATTTTTAACTATTTTTGGAAACAGAGTCTATGGGAGATGGCCATCTGGTAATTTGGAGCTTCCTGGATAATAGCTTTCTGGATAATGGATCTCATACCTTTACCTGTTGCGTTGGTTCTTTGATTATATTTAAAGGGTGGTCTGGTGATTGTGTTCATTGTGTACATCCTTCTCTCCATGATAAAGATATTTCTTGTTTAGTTTGCTAATCAGCACAGAATTTACTTGAGACATTACAGATACAGACACGCACATAACACTTTTTAAGCACTTGATCTCATATAATTGTAGCAAGTCTTCCCTACAGACAGTGCCATTAATACTGAACTCTTGCTGTGTAGTTAAAATGCATTTCTGCTTGTTCTAACTGACACAAGGCTTTTCCCCTGAACAAGGACTGGTTTCGAGTAATGAGACATTTTGCAGGACTGTGATGGCCTCTAATTATGAACAGAGATGGAATCTGTTTAAAAGACCTGCTAGATACTTTCACCCATCCTGACAGATTTACATGATGAAGCATAATTTGGGGGGGTATTGTGAAATATACGGCATCTATTTTACAAGATGAAACAATATGAAAGGGTCATGTGTTTGCTATAATGACCCACATAAGATATTAAATGCATTATGTGAAAGCTCCAATAAATAGGCAGGTTAATTTGCTCCTAAGGAAATTACCCTTAGGTGCAAATTTATCAAATTCACATGAAGGATTCGAAATTCGTTCGAATTTTCAAAAAGATTCGAATTAAAATTTTCGATTGTTTTTGAAGACCACTTCGACCATCGAATTTAGAAAATTTGAATCGAATAATTCGAATAAAAATCTATTTGAATATTCAAATATTCGGCAGTCAAATAACTTCCCCTTTAAATTTTTATTTGACTGCCCAGTTTCAACCTACCAAACTGGTTTTAACGATTTTTGATCAAATAAAAAAAATTGATTGAATAAAAACATCGATCGAATGGTTAAAATCGTTCGAATCGTTCGATTCGAACAATTTTATCATTTGATTGAATATTTCTTATTCGATGGTTCGACTAATGGAATTGCGGTAAAATCCTTCGAATTCAAATTTCAAATATATTTTTAACCCTCAAACCCTTAGTAAATCTGCCCCTTAGTGTGTGTATATGTTGTGTGAATAGAAAAGGAGGTGCTAAGGGGAATTATAAATAGTCAGGTTGCTGTAAATTTTGAAAGGAAAAAGGGCAGGGGTGTTTCAGGGGCAACTGCTACCCAAATGCCACCCCCACTCCCCCCCTTCTACTCCGCACCTCCAACTTTTAGCATCAGAGCAGGTAGAGGAGGGGGCTCATCACTAGTGCAATGATCGCTTTTGCTCTCGTTGTACTAGCAGAGCCAAATTTCCATCTCAAAAAATGGAATTCAGGCTCTTAAAGTTACTAGGGACGGCTTTTTACCTTGCCTCATGGCAGAAACAGCCCTGAAAAATGGCGAGCAATAAGACTCGTAGAGCTTCTTAGTACTCAATATTTGGACTTATGTATAGCCAAAATAGGGGTTGTTCACATTTGATTATCATGTAGAGAGTGTTATTCTTAGACAATTTGCAATTAGTCTTAACTTTTTGCTTTTGTGTGCGTTTTGAGTTATTTAACTTGTTATTTAGCTTGTTTAATCAGCAGCTACAGTTTGTGATTTCAGTAATCTGGTTGCTACAGTCCAAAATATGCTAGCAACCATGCATTCATTTGAATAAGAGCCTGGGATATGTATAGGAGAGGGCCTGAGTAGAAAGATGAGTAATCAAAAGTAGCAATACCTATAGATGTGGAGCTTTTACAGAGCATTTGTTCTTTAGAAGGGGTCAGTGACCTTAGAGTTGGAAAGAATCAGAAGGAATATCATTAAAAAAAGACAAAAAACAAATAAATAAAGGCCAGTTGATAATTTGATGCTACAACCTATTAACAGTTGTTAAAGGTGAACCACCAATTTAATTAAAAACATTATCTGTGGTTCAAATGGGCCTTTAACATTAGTTAACATCTGTAACGCAAACCTTCTGCAATAAAGTCTTAATAATTAATCTATTTATTTTTCAGTTACAGCATAGCTTTTTTACCCTTTTTAATCAGACCTCAATTCGATATGTACACAAATGAAGCCAGTTGAAATCATCTGCTTATAAGTTCAAAATTTTCAGAGAGTGGTTGCAAACATTGCAGTTATTTTCAGAAGCGTGTTTTTATTGAAGAAAGGCTTGATGTCTGTACACATTGCCTATCATTCAAATAAACCTGCACTAGTTATTCCTGACCTTATTTCTTGCTCCAAATAGCCCTGTAGCTGTCCCTCAATGTAGGAGCCCATTGCACATAAGTGATTATAAATTTTCTCAGTATCTTCTGGGAACCGGCTCACTGTCAATTTCCCTTTGATTTTGAGCACAAAAACTGCAATTTTTGTGTGCACGTTTTCAAAACTTTGAGGGTATTTGTGTGCTTGCAATATTTGCTGTACTCTCCGCACCGCTAACTATCCAATCGGCTATCTATTCAATCAGCTATCTATCATCTATCAATATGATCACTTATCTATATTCTATCTATATATCATATTTTTATCTATATTTGTCTGTCGGTCTATCCCTCTATCTATCTATCAGTCTCTGTCTATCCATCTATCTTTCTAGCTATCTTCTTCTGTTTATCTTTCTTTATTCTATCTATATCAAACATGGCTGTACATTCCATGGCTGTCCACAAAGAACACTTTAGAAATGAGACAACGCTGCTTGGCTATGCATTATGTTGGATTTACACCGCATAATCAGTCATTCATGATTCTAAAGCTTCATTGTGCCTGAGCAGCTCTGATTACGCTGCTGCAGAACGACACTTGAATTTTCTCCTCTTCTTCTAGTGCCCTCTAGTGAGCAATTGCTTTATCATGCAAGATTCTGTTTTCAATGAGGATAGCAAATTACTTGTTCTTTGATGTAATTTATCATGTTCCTCCTGGGGATTTTCCCGGTCTGTTACTACATGTGTGCCTGTTTATATTCCTTATTTTAGTTTAAATATAGAAACGGTTGCAAATATAGAAAGGACTGTAGAGTGTTAAATATGGATAAAACAGAAATAAGAATACAATCTCTCTTTTGAGCAGTGTAGAGCTGTAAAATGACCTGATTAATGCATTTATGTGATTGCAAAGACATATACAACATACTTGTAGTGCAGACCTATAGAAATAATATATCATTCACTTTATAGATGTGAAAACATTTTGATATTAGCTAGAATGCAGCCGGGTACATGAATCTACTAAAATAACCTACGTATAAAGAAGCATAATCTACCCTCTGTTACCAGCTTTGGAAAAACTGCAGCTCCCAGAATCATCAGTGCCTTTAAGGCATTGTTAAATAATTTTTTACATTGTAGCATAGTACATAATAAGTTAGGTTGAAAAAAAGACACGTCCATCAAGTTGTCTGTAAATAAACTGCCTGATCCGAAGGAAAGCAAAAAAAAAAAAAAACAAACATATTTGAGCCTTTCCAATTAGCTATCTTCCATAACCTTGTTTTCCCTCACCTGCTAAAAAGCCATCCAACCCCTTCTTAAAGCTATCTGATGTTTCAGCCTATACCACTGATTAAGGGAGAGAATTCCACATCTTCACAGCTCTCACTGTTCAAAAAAAAAAAAAAACCCTTCAGAATATTTAGATGGAACCTTCTTCTAATCAGAATGGGTGCCCTCTTGTCAAATGAAAGGTTCTACTGGTAAATAAAGCATTAGGGCCCTTACACACGGGGGTTTTTACCTGCGCTCCCCTGCGTTGCATTTCTCTGCGTTCAGCCGCAGGGGAGCGCAGGTATAGACGCACTCAATTATTTTCAATGGTGCTGTACTCACAAACGCATGTAGGCGCCGAACGTAGGAAAAATGCAGCATGTTGCATCTGAACCTGCGTTCGGCACTTACACGCGTCTCGTGGGTACAACCTCATTGAAAAGAATGAGGTGCGTCTAGACCTGCGCTCCCCTGCAGCTGAACGCAGCCAAACGCAACGCAGGGGAGCGCAGGTCCAAAACGCCCGTGTGTACGGGCCCTTAAAGCAGTTATTTTATGATCTATATGTATATATATATATATATACATACATTATACTATATACAGTACTACTATATATATATATATATATATATATATATATATATATGTATAAAGGCTTGGGCACACACTTTAGAGGCAAGTACCTGGGTGCTGTTCAGAAATATGATATATCCATGTAGAAAAAATGCTGAAGCACACCAGGATTTTCCAAAGAAAACTTCTTTTATTGGATCGATGTTTATATTTATATATATATTGTGGTGAGGTCACTACCTGGAATAGTCCAGTACGGAGCTTATTTATGCCACAGGTACCTTACAGAGGTTCCGGGACTGCTAGTCCAGCCCGGGTGTTTTGAGTTGTCCTGAGGCATCTCAGGTGGTTAATTAAATAGGCAGCTCAAGCCAGATAGAAGGGCTCCAGTCTGAGAAAAGGACACAGAAAAGCTGCCTGTGTGAGCTCACTGAGGGGATTGAAATCACCACAAGGTTTGGGATTTTGTATTTTCCTGAATCTTCTATGTTTTGGGGAGACAGGTGGTAGGCCTCCTCCTGATTAGTTAGGGAACTGACCTGTGTTAGTTAGAAGCCCATTAAGGGGCCAGGATTTTATTTTGAACAGTTTTTTTTGTTTCATTCGCTTCAAGGATTGTATTTTGAACAGTTTATTTTGTTTCATTCGCTTCAAGTGATAATACCCTTGTACTCTTTCTTGATACATTGTTCCTAACCCGCTTTTATATCACAGTACACTACATGGTGGAGTTAGTGATTATTTTGTTTGGACACTACATTAAGATAATACTATTGTGTGTGTTTTGACATGTTTAGTAAGGCAGGAACACACTTTTTTGCTTTTGTACAGTAGCTTCTGACCTGCACTGTCACATTAATTTACATATGGGTGTTCCCTACTATTGCTATAACATTTAACAGATTTTTTTGTGGGATTTTTTTCTAGGTGGGGTGTTATTTAGGTCTGCTCATTGTACAACACTGTAAGCTTGATAAAGATTTTTTCTGTTTACCACCATAATACACAAAAGCCGTAAATATCTTGTAAATTATATCCTTATAAATGGTGAGTTCTGATGTCATGACCTGTATAAAAACACTTGGCCTCGTGTTTTTATATGGTTATGAAACTCCTCGGTAACTTATAATATCCTTATAATTTACAAGAGGGGGTACTTTATTCACTATATATATATTCTGTGTGGATTCTTCTGGATAGATTTTATATATATATCTCAATTTCCAAACAGTACAGCACTCCAAGGCAATGTTCTGGCTAAAATACATATAATGTTATATCCAAAGGACCGGTACTCCCAAATGTAAAAACTTCTGAATTACTGAATCCTATCACAATCCAACGTTTCGGTCGCCATTGAGGTCGTAATATATATATAGTGTATGTATATATATATATATATTTATATATTATGTGTGTTGTAGGTTTGTAGATCATAAGTGCCAGTTCCCAGTTCACGCGTTATCCAGAAGCTCCCAGAGGTAGTCTTTGAGTTTAGTTCTAGACATTGAAGATGGATTCTCTCCGGAGAGATTCAGGAATGGTGTATATATATTTACACACACACACACACACACACACACACACACACACAATGGGAATTTGTATGAATTTTGTGATCAGTCTCATTGTAACCCCCACCTAATGGTTTCCAATTTAGTGGTGAGCACGGTGTTCCATTTTTTGATACAGGATCAATGATCAGTTCCATTTTGTAGTATCTACCCTTTCTAGCTATGGTTGGGTGATCCCAGTGTTGGCTAATAAAAGGGCAACCATGTTTGAGAGTTTTAACCTTGAAAACAAGCAAGCTGCACGTAAAACATAGTCCCTGTGTAAAATGTATAATAAAGCACAGTAGCAGAACCTTATTACTGGGAGGTGGTGGGATGGGTGTCATTACAACAGCAAACAAGGGAAAGTTGTGCTCACTACTAATTTTTTAAAACCATTAGGCGGGGGTGCAATGAGGCTGTGACCACAAAATACATATAGACAAATACAAAAGGTCCTCTGCACTCAACCCATTATCAATATATTTAAGACATTGAGACATTTAGTGCATACAGCTACTAAAAATTCCTTACCCTTTAAACAACAGGGATTGTTTGTCCATATATTGCAATATATTTAAGCTGGCCAACTACGTCAAAGTCATCCCATATCTGGCCAGTCCTACTCTCAAAATTGCATCTGATTAATTAAGAATTCTATTGCTTCATTATACATTTTACAAAGGGACTAAGTTTTACCTGCAACTCACTAGCTGCTTTCAAAGTAAAACCCCCACACTTGGTTGCCCTTTAATTAGACACCAGTGGGATCACCTGACTATAGTTGGGAGGGGTAGGAGCTAGAATTCTTAATGGGTTGAGTGCAGAGGACCTTTTGTATTTGTCATTACAACAGGAAACACCATCTAATTCTTGTACCTTGTGCAGAGACTGAAGACAAATAATGTCAGGGAATACCTATCCCCTCATTTTTATTTCAGAGGCAGTGGTCAAAAGGTGGGATTAATAGCTTTCTTAAATGGCATTACCTTAGTTTTCAACAAAAAAATGTTAACTACTGTAGTAAGGTTTTGCATACAAGGTTATACTCTAAGGCCTTTCATGGAGCTTGTAAGGAGAAGCAACAAGATAGGAAGACTCTCTTTCTGACCAGATGTTTGAAGATGTGCTACCTTCAGTAAAACCTTGTGTATCTTGCATGTAGCATAGTGTTAGCCCAAGGTTGGACAGTCCCATCATAGCTTGCAGATGAGGCTAAAAAAAAAAAGAGAGACACATGCTTCATAACTGCAATGAGGGTGCTACAGTAAAGATTAGCATTGCTGTTTTGACAATAAATCATATGCAGACATGAGAGAGAAAATCTAGGACTTTTGTACCAGATATGGAGAGAAGCAATTGCTAATAGTACACAAATGACCCTTCAGGTCCCCTTTACCTGCAGGTTATAAGAGTACTTTGGAGTGAATGCTATCCAACTACTAACATATATAAAATAGATATATTCGGGGATGCCTCAGGTTAACTTCCCCTACTAGCTCAGGAAGTCCTGGTACTGTTACCCATTAACATGGCTCTTTCTCTTTGGATGGATGCTGCTGGAAGGCCCATGTAGGCAACTTTTGTCCTGTGGAACAATCCCCTTAATGCACTAACCAAACAGGGAACCTCTAAATGGGGTTTGGTTAGTTAATGGTAACAGCTACCATCATTGTACAACCCAGAGTTATAAAACAGTCAGAACAGCTTAGCAAGTGCAACAATTGGATATAGGGTTGCCAGCTTTAGCTGCCACTAACTCCAGGCAGGGAGGGGGCCAAACATGTCAAGGGGTGGGTCGATGGTCTGGCGTTGAGGTTCTATGTATGGGGCTATGTTGTGGTGATCAGAGATTGGCCAATCTCTGCATCAATTTCAAGTAATACTGCCTGGTTTTCCTAATTTGGTAAACCATGTAGGCAGATTTAACCCAGACAACCCTTCCAAAAACCGGACAGGTGACAACCCTACTTGGATCCACCAAGAATTGATACACTGGACTAACGTTGCAGGCAATATCTTACCAAAAGTGAAAATGGACTCAAGCCAATTCAATTCCTGAGAGACTTCTACTGGAAGATGTTCAGACCACTGTACGTTATTTCTCTACTAGTGACCTTAAAGAGGTGTTTCACCTTTCAGCTAACTTTGTTATAGAGTGGCTAACTCTAAGCAACTTTACAAGTGGCCTTTGGTATAGTTTTTGAATTATTTTCCTTCTTGCTCTAACGCTTTTACTTTTCAAACGACCCATCTAAAAAACAAATGCTCTGTAAGGCTACAAATGTATGGTTATTGCTACTTTTTTACTATGCATCTTTTGATTCAGGCCCTCTCCTATATATATTCCAGTCTCTTATTCAAATCAATGCATGGTTGCTAGGGTAATTTGGATCCTAAACACCAGATTGCTGAAATTGCAAACTGGAGTGCTGCTGAAAAAAGCTAATTAACTTTAAAAAAATAATGCAAAATACAAACCAATTTATGGGTGAACACCCCCTTTAAACCTCTGCAAGTCCCATCTCCTAGCGGCTACTTTTTGCCTGAGTGTCTGTAGTTTTGTACCGAGTTACTTCATTGTTTCATTTGCCTTGTGTAGATTTATTGTACTATGTGAGCATATAATTAATGTTGAATGAGCACCCTGTTCATGTTTAACCACTGGCACCATTTATTTGGCTTCCCACAGTTTCTAAATTGTAGTTAAGTAACATCATCCCTTTCTCGTACACCATCGTGAGGGTCCAACTGACAGAGATGTTTGCATGCTAACAGTGCTCTATTGGTTAGCAGTCATGGTAATAGACTGTAAAGTCACATGATCTCCCCCCCATGCACTCGAGACTCAAGTTATAAATTAATTGAAAGTAGTGCAATAACAGCTTATTACTGGGCTGAAAGAAAATCATTTGTGAGAGTAAGAATCGAGTTATTCCGCAACAAAAATTTTTAGCAAATCTACACAGAAATATAGTTGAAAATAGATAACAATTGCATGGCACTAAAAAATGTATTTTCAAAATATGAATCTCTATTAAAAGTTACCTATAGGTCATGTTGATGTTGTTGCTTTTTTTAAGTAATTGTTACTTGAAGTTCTGTAACCTGACTGTTTTGCCAGGCTGACTGTCCCTTCTCAGCCTGTCCGTTAGTTTCTAATGCAATGGACTCCTGCTGCATCTGACAAAATTATAAATAGAATGCAAAGACAATCGTATGATAGATATAAAAAAAGGTTATTTTCTGGTGTCAGTATCTCTTTAAAATAAAAACCTTTTTTCTCTGTTTGATATGGTTTAGGAAAATATCAGATCAGGCATACAGTAGCTGTCAAAGAATTAGAATTCCCAGCAGCCCCAGTGAAGGGCTACAGGCTTTCTATTCCTAGCTTGGTTTTTTTTAATTGTATTTCAATTTCTTTCCATTTTCCTACCATCACTTCCCCAGGGAAGGGATTCCATGCAGTCTCTACTCATTTTTTAAGGTACTCTAGTCAAACGAGAAATGAGTGAATTCTTTATCATAATATGGTTACCTACTTTTCAAAAATGAATAACCTTCTTTATTTCCCAAAAGCCATATTTTATTAGTGATCAAATCACAGGACTTCTCTACCTTTTATTTGCTTTTTAGAAGAATCTCTAGCTGACTTGGGGATAGTGTTCCAATTTTAGTCTGTGGTACTTAGGTTGAAGATTACAGGCAAGAGCACTGCGATTAAGCACCCTTAAAGGGATCCTGTCATGGGAAAACTTTTTTTCAAAATGCATCAGTTAGTAGTGCTGCTCCAGTAGACGTCTGCACTGAAATCCATTTCTCAAAAGAGGAAAAAGATTTATTTATATACAGTTTTGAAATCTGACAAGGCGGCTAACCAGTTTGTCAATTTCCCAGCTTCCCCAGTCATGTGACTTGTGCCAGCACTTTAGGAGGGAACTGCTTTCTGGCAGGCTGTTGTTTTTCCTTCTCAATGTAACTGAATAGTACCAGTCAGCTATTATCTTGTGTTAGGGAACTGTTATCTGGTCACCTTCTCATTGTTCTTTTGTTAGGCTGCGGGTTTGGGGAAAGGGAGGGGGTGATATCACTCCAACTTGCAGTACAGCAGTAAAGAGTGATTGAAATTTATCAGAGCACAAGTCACATTAAGCAAATGATTAAAAAGTTAAAAATAATATCCGTTTCACAATAAAGCAATGCATTGTACTTGATCCAAACTCAGATATGCTTTATGGGGACAAAACAGTTCAGTTTACTTTTAGTATGTTATAGAATGCCCAGTTCTAATCAATATAACTGGTCTTTATTATTTATTTTTTATAGTTTTTTTACTAATTTATCTTCTTCTGACAAACCCTTACCAAAACCTTTATTAAAGAGGCTGTTCACCTTTAAATGAACTTTTAGTATGATGTAGAGAGTGATAATCTGAGATGTTTTGCACTTGGCTTTTATTTTGTATTATTTGTGGCTTTTGAGTTATTAAGCTTTTTAATCAGCAGCTCTCTAGTTTGCAATGTCAGCAATCTGGTTGCTTAGGTCCAAATTACCCATGCACTGATTATTTGTAAAAGACTGGAATATGAATAGGAGATGGACTGATTAGTAAGAGGTGTAATACAAAGAAGCAATAACAATAAATATTTAGCCTTACATTTTTAGATGGGGTCAGTGGCCCCCATTCGAAAGTCAAAAAGCTTCAGAAGACAAATAATAAAAAAAAAAAAATGAAAACGAAGGGCAATTGAAAAGTTGCTTAGAATTATCCATTCTATAACATTCTAACCATTATCTTAAAGGTGAACTACCTCTTTAAAGTGTGTGAGGAAGTGGCCATCGGCCTATGGGCCAATGATACACTTTACACATTATACTTTTGCAAGGCAACTAGGGAAATAAGGAAATGTAGAGATTTAAAGCCATATGGGAGCATTAATCCATTGCACGTACCCATATCTACAAATCACAACTTGTAGATGGCTGTTCAAAGCTATTTGCTGCTATCTGCCGACATTGTCACTTTCACAATTTGGCATCTACAGTATTTTCATAACGCAGCCCTTTTTTCTTGATTGAATGAATACTTTTCATAGTTACCACATTTTTATAATAATGGTGCCCTGACATTAGGAACATTTTGGGCACTGGAGCCTATTGACAGATATTTTAGAGTCTGGCTGCTCACCATCATCATATAGCTGACATCAAAACAATGAAGGTTTTTACTATTTGTGCGGCATCACTGTTATATTTGATGACTGAGATTCTTGAACATTGCCTATATGCAGGACCGGGCCAAGGTAGTTTGGCACCCTAGGCAAGGGGTTCAATCAGCGCCCCCCACCCCCGTTCTGTATGACCATTTCCCACCTATTCACTTTTTCTTAAATAAAGAAACCTTATAAACACATTAATGAATCAAATTGTACGTGTGCCAGCCAGCAGCACCCAAAAAATTGCTCCTAATATGTACCTGTATCAGCAGCACCCAAAATATTGCTCCCAATCTGTACCTGTGCCAGCCAGTAGCACCCAAATTATGCTTGGTTAGTGATGGGCGAATTTATTCGCCAGGGGCGAATTCGCGGCGAATTCCCGAGATTCGCTGATGGCGAATAAATTTGCGAAATGCCAGCAAGAATTCGCCAGCGAAAATTCGGCAAAAAAAACCGAGTCGCGCTTCGTTTTTGACGCGACGCGTCGAAAACGACATGACGCGCGCCGAAAATGACACAACACAACAGAAACGACGCAACGCAATTGACGCGACGCGCTTCAAAAACGACGAGCGATTCGTTTCGTGAATTTGTTCGCCAATTCGCAAATTTTTCGGCGAATCGAAACGGGTGAGATTCGCCCATCACTACAAATGGTACGTTTGTCAAATTTAAATGATTTTAGTTTTGGCAAGGATAGAGTTACTTCAAATAAAGCTGTGGCTGGCCTTCACTCCACACTCCTCGCTCAGTACCATTTACTTACAACCATTGGGGCAAAAAGGAGGTGGCGGATACTTATCTCCGCAGTCTAATATTCGTATAAGAGAACTAAAAGTCACAAGAACCCAGATATTCTTTTTGTTTTACTAAATAACAAGAAAAAAATGTGGGTGCACATTAATCCCAAAGAATAAATATAGAAAATTGGCTATGCCAAGGAATTTCATTGAGAAGGGTATTAACTTCAAAGTGTTTCTTTTATGATATCAACAATATTTACCACTGATGTTACTGATAATCAGTCCTTATAATGAGTACATTTTTCGCCAAATTTTACCACGAAAATGACACCCAGAGACTAATGGGTGAAAATTGTAGCGCCTCAAAGAAAAAGTCTCCTAATTCTCGCTGTTTTTCAAATTTTTGGTGAAGTATGAGATTCGCCAGAGTCTGGCCAGGCCAGCTGGGCTCCCTAGGCAACCCAGTTGGCCAGCTTGCCCCTGTCCTTCCCCTGTCCCTCACCGGTGAGCATGCACAGTGGCATCATGTCGATTGCAGATGCTTTGGTGTCACACTGTCAGGATCGCGCCGCCCGGAGTCTTACCTTAGCTTCGGGTGGCGCGTCCTCCTTCCCCGGCGTCTCTCCCACAATGGCGGCGCCCATGGTCGCCACGTGGGTAGCAGCGCCGGCGTAATTACAACACGCGCTGCGGCGCGGTGACGTCATGCGCCTGCCGTGTTTTGGCGCGAAATTTGAATATTTAAAGGCGCATTGGACGCCATTAAGGCGCCCAATTATAGGACCATATTGCTTTTGTTCCTGGGTGTTGTTTGATCCTGTTTTGCTGTATTTGACCTTTGCCTGGACCTTGTATTGTTTTGTTCCTGCTAATACAACCTTTTGTCTGGACTTTGACCTGTTTCCTGCCTGATCCTTGCCTGTGCTGCGTTATTGGTCCGTAAACCCCTAAGCTTCCTCCTTGGTCCACTACTTCCCTAGGGCGCCTCATTAGGCCTACCCGTGACACACATGCATGCACAGTGACGTCATGTACATACGTGCTTGGCAGGGGAGCACGCAAGCTGGGTGACAGGTGTGTCCAGTCTAGGGGTAGGCAGAAGATGTAGCTGCCCAACGTTGATCAATTTTTGCACCCTAGGCAGCTGCTTCTTCCGCCTACCCCTAGTTCTGGCCCTGAGATTCTCTCATCACTAGTACTGACCATGTAAAGCACCCAGTAACCAATTTGTTGTCAAACCTCTGCCACACTCTCAAAACGTTGTTGCTCTCAGTTCCCTGCTGTTCTTACTGCCAATTGTTTCTCAACATACTCTGCAGTGTCCTATACCCAGTGCTATATTGATTCCTCGGCCATGTTGCACAAACCCACATTTGTTTCACAATACAGCTTCTTCCTGTTTATAAACAGCATAGCTATAAAATGAAGTTTGTTTAAAAGGCCTGTAAATCTACCGTGTTTTCCATGTGTATATGTCTAATGGGAATATTAAGTAAATTATGTTTCTCTTGCTTTCTTGTTACTGACTTGAAGCAATATTACATTTGTTTCTTTTTTTTTAACCACAGCAATGTGTATTTCCCACCACAACCCTGAGCTAGTAATTACCTTATAAGAACTTAGCTTGGAAAGCTATAAAATTGGTCTTATGTTATTGAATACCCGGCCAATCAAAACACTCAGTAATGCAAACATTAGCAGAATACTGAGATACTAAGCTAAACCAACAGAAAACAATAAGGATGCACTGAATCCAGCATTCGGTTTGGGTTTCATACAAGATTCTGTCTTTTTTTACCATGATTTGTATTTGGCCAGATCCTATTGCCTGACCAAACTGAATACAAATCCCAAAAATCATGTGACTCTTCATAACACAAACAATGAAGACAATTTTTTTTAACCTTGTTCTCGGCCTGCAGTTCTCTTTCCCTCTGGTTCCCTAATTTACATATGCAAATTAGGGGTTGGTTCAGAATTTGGCAAAATCTTTCACAAAGGTAAAAAATAGTGGATTTGGTGCATCCCCAGAAAACTAACTATAAAAAATGCTAAACTCTTTTCAGCATAATGTAAGCATGTACAAAACATGAATGGGAGTTTAACTTGATGAATGGCCTAAGTTCTGTTCTGCATTGAGATAAATACTCACAGGTGCATCTTACTTTGCAGATGGTCTTGGCTTTGCCCCTTGACTTTGACAATAAAAACTAGTAATGCATGTTTTAAAAGCGAACTAAATCCCCTTAAAACTGATCCATTTTGCCCCTAATTCTCTAAAATTCTCAAATATAATAACAGATGCTAGAGTATACACCAATGAGAATGCTGCTGATCTGTGCCATTTCAGTCATCTTGCTGTTATTCCGCATTCAGAGATTATTGTGTGATTTTGGATTCATTATTACATTCCTACACTATAATCAAACATGTGATGTGAAGACATAGTTGCTAGAAAAATTGTTCATCGTTAACTGAAACCGCAAAGAACATGGAGCCAGATTCATACAGATTGAGTGTGCTTCTCATTGGATGATTATTTGAAATGGAGCCACTGAAACCATGCAAAGTTGTTGTAGTAGACCTACAACCTTAAGGTAGAGTCCTGTATTAATGTGGTACCGACAGAATACCCGCAAAGTGGTTGGGTTTTGGGCAGAAATGCCAAATTCCCTTATCATGCGGGTCCCCCCCTTGAGTTTAGCGCACAATTTGTCACCTTCCCCATCTGATAAAGCTCTGATAAAGCTTCCAGTTCACAGTGATATCACTTCCAGTTTCATGAGTTAGCTAAGCTTTTTGCAGGCCCGATCGGGTAATAGGTCTAGGTAGGGTAACACCATTATGGACAGTTGGAACATATTTCTAGGAGTTTTAGGGTCAGGTTTTGCATGTTATAGTTTTACTAATTAAAGTGATTTGCCCTTTAAGTTGTAAGTTACAGTTTCCCCAAGAGACTTGCTTATCTTAATTAGTTACAATTGTATCTAAGCTTATCTTAAATTGTTACAAATGTATCTAAGTACAGCTGCTAAGTATTTTGACGCTCTGCCATAAGCCTCTTATTTAATTACATTTTCTGGCTGTTCAGTGCAGGAGATCAAAGAGAAGCTTGGGACATTTCAGTAACAATCAAATACCTGATTGTTGGGCTGAGCTGTCAACATTGGGATTGTCCCACAAAAATGGGACAGTTGTGTAGTAGGTAAAGGGAACCTGAACAAGGGATAGACTTAATAGGCACATGCCTAGTGCCCCTCCAGCATTGTGGCCAAGCCATGTTCATCTTCTGCCAACCTCTAATTCTTGTCCTGTGTATGGGTGTACATTTATTTATTTATTTATTTTTTTACATATTTCTCAATTGATAATGGTCAATTCCCTTTGCCATCACCAGAATCCAGCATGGTAGATGTATACAGTATACCTCATAACCACTAATTTCTGTGGACTAGTACTTGAATGCCTTCAAGTACTCTAATCAGTGATAGAAGTGGATATAATTTCCCCATCCATCTGTTCTTCTGTAGGACAGTGAACCCCTGTTTATTTATTTTAATATCTCTTGTTTATTCAACAGTAAAAGAGTAGGCTAACTTTCAATTCAGTGGCAGGCTTTTTACATTTATATTCTTTAGCTGCTGCATTGCTAGTTTAGATTTTACTTTGGTTTCCTTGGAAACCAGCCTGATTAGCATGTTTTGAGTAGTTTAGAGTAAAGGACACAAAGCCTGGTGTGTCTTTGGGGCATATTTATTAAACAGCAAATTAGTAAGTCAGCTTTAATTTTGCAGAACGAAAAAAGCCCCTTTTCCAGATTTTCCTAATTTGCCAAAATATAATGCAATGTTTGTGTTTTTTTACTGATTGTACAATATACTGTTGTATTTTTACTGGTAGCTTGATGAATTATATCTAATATTATGTAACAGTTGAGAAAACGCTAGTTTTCTCTTTGCCAAAAAATGAGGGAAACCATGGCTTTTTTTCCCAATGTGTGTTTTCCCAATGTAAAAAAATGCAACCTGCCTTACTGTGTTTGAGTTGGATGAGACCCTTATATAGACGCCACGCCTAGGGTTGCCACCTGGCCGGTATTTTTGATGGTTGATCCCAATGGTATTAATAGGCAAAAAAGAGAAATATATAGGAAGGCCGGTATTTTTTTCAAGAAAAGGTGGCAACCTTACCCGTGCCCAAGGTTGGACTGGGCCCAGACCTGTTCCCCCTATCAGGCGATCAGCTGGTCAGCCGCGATGTGGGAGTCTTTGTGCATGCGT
>CM044437.1:45715179-45729232 GCA_024363595.1 Xenopus borealis
AAATGAGGGGAAGGTCATTTCCCAGAGTAGATTCTAAGCAAATTAATGTCTTGAATTTGTTTTTCTCTTTAATAATAAAACAATACTTTATACTTGATCCCAGCTAATATTATGAATCCATATCGGTGGAAATTGGGTCTTTTATTTGTTTATTAGGTATTAAAGGTATAGTGGCCCAAATCAAGAAAAACCTGAAAACCCAAACTATATAATAAAGCTCACCCCTGAGAATGTATTAATTTGAAAAAATTATATATTTTTTTCTTTTTATATATGTTTTGTATATGTTAAGCTGATAATAGACTTAACATCCTGTTTGTTTGATGAGGTTGACAGTTCAGAGACCAGTGATGTAGGAATACATCAATAGCCCAATAAGGTTTTGCCCCCTAAAGAATTGTTCAAACTGCCCAAAAAGACAATCCTCATATAGGCATTGCCAGGTCAGCCCATGTATGGCCAGGTATAAAGTCTGACAGGATAGAAATATCATATCAAAGTGCATTTTTCCCTCTAAACTACAGGACATTTCAGGAATTAAAGACAAACAATATCTCTAATTAATTCAATAGTTATTCATTTTTTTGTGTTTAATCTCTCACTAGAGGACTTAACTTTTTTATGCTGACTATGAACTTCTGAGCTGGAAGGTCTGGCAGAGATAATTGAATTAAAATAAGCATTGTTCAGCAACAATTTTTAAACTATTGTAAATAGAGCTACTTTGTGCTCTATCACTTAAGTCTGGCTTGCTACTGAGTTTATGGAAAGATAACTGGCAGGAAGATAATGTACAGTGTTAATGGAAAGTTATTCAATGTACAGTGTATGGCAGTAATGTGTTCAACTATAGAGATTAAGGCCATAGCTTTATATGAGAAAGAAATTGAAATGCATTAAATGTCACCATATTAATTTGCAAATTTTCATAAAGTGATGTATACAGACAGGTAGGAAATTCATCTGCATCAGTAGGTGCACTGCGCTCAGTTTGGAATCTGATCATTTAAGCTTTCTTAAATCTCTTGGTATAATTATTAGGGATAATTGACTCAGAGATTTGATTTGGCGGTGGTTATTAATTGGGATATAACTTATTTTTTTTATCATAGCTATAATCCATCACTGCAATTGCTCCTCCCTTATCTGCATTTATAATAATGATATTGTTATTAGTGATGGGCGAATTCCCAGGGCCGAATTCGCGGCGAATTCCCACGATTCGCCGCTGGCGAATAAATTCGCGAATCAAGTCGTTTTTGACGCGACGCGCGACAAAAATGACGCGACGCGTGTCGGAAATGACGCGACGCGCCGTAAACGACGCGTCAAAAGCGTCCCGCGACTCGTTTCGCGAATTTTTTGCCGATTCGCGAATTTCTCTGGAAATTCGCGAATTTTTCGGCGAAGCGAATCGCGGGAGATTCGCCCATCACTAATTGTTATTGCTTGTTAAACTTACTAGCTGCTTTCTTCTCAATGGATAGATTAACCAACCATTTAACATATTAGGATAACAATTCATTATTTAGCATTCAATGAAAAGTTTTCATAGATGGATTGGAGCCAGGACAGGAACTAGGTTTAGGCAGAGTAGGCACGTGCCAAGGGTTCAAAGCTGAGGGGGGGCCAAGGCACTTAATTTCTCTGCCGCCTATCTTAGTCCGGTCCCCTCTCTCCACTCACCTCACCTCAGTCCTTCGTAGTGAGTGAGGGACTGTCTGCATCTGTCCTCAGATGAGCGCCTATTTAAGCGACTAATTTCATGGATGTGTGCGCTCCTTCTAGAGGGTCGGAGGTGACGCAACTATCCAGGTTGCCTAGGGCACCAGGCCCGGATTGGAGCTAAAAGGACCAAAGTACATTTTTACCTTTAATTTATTCACATTATCTTTATGAACACTGCTTGTGTTTAACAGGACTGTATTAAGGTCCAATGCTGCCCTAGTCATCGGACCTAAACACACACCCCTACGCGCCACTCAGAAGTGACATCACTTCAACCAAAGTCAGCCCCCTCACCCCCAAGCTCTTTCACCATTTTCCTACAGAAATCAGTAGAAGAGGTTGGGCTTTATTTTTTTTTAAAAAATACATTTATAAGAACCCCCTGAGGGCCAGTCCCCCCAAAAACCTGCTGCTTAGGCACAAGTTCCTTAAAGGAAAACTATACCCCCCGAACAATGTAGGTCTCTATAAACAGATATTGCATAAAACAACTCGTATGTAAAACCCTGCTTCATGTAAATAAACCATTTTCATAATAATACACTTTTTTAGTAGCATGTGCCATTGGGTAATCATAAATAGAAAATAGCCATTTTAAAAAATAAGGACAGCCTCCTGGGATCCTAGGATCCAACAGTGCACACAAACATACCAAACAAACTATAAAGTTAGGTCACACGAGCCAATTAACAGACAGAGATCTGTCTTTTGCTTCAACACTTCTTCCCTTTACAGTTAGAGTTGAAATATTTCTGGTCAGGTGATCTCTGAGGCAGCACACAGACCATCATGAAATGGTGGTTCAAGGCAAGAGATGTAAAAGGTCAATAATTACTTAAATATATATACCAGGTAGGTAAAATTCTTTAATATGTCACTTGATTTGATATAAACTAGCTGTTGCTCAAAAATTCATTTTCGGGGTATAGTTTTCCTTTAATATAAATACGGCCATGGTGTTTAAGTTTACATTAACAGTCCCCTCATTGTCATTTCTTAGTAGTTTTTAGGGTTATCCCTGTGGAAGAAAGTTTAAATTTTAATTTGGCCCCATATCCTCTTAGAAACTTAGATACAGACATGGCTTGGGCTTTGTGCCCACAGTAAGTCATAATCCTTTCTTACATATTTTTGATAATTATAAATTCACTCGACTACTACTAGACTACTACAGTTAAAGGAACATTATATTCAAGAAAATAAATCAACTAATGTGGGGGTAATGGGCTGGCGAGGGATGAACTGTGGTAGTAATTGATTATAACTATTATAAAAATTAGAAACTACCAGGTATAATAAACTACCACTAGATCCCACTAACAAATTTAAAAGGGATTTGGCAGATATTTTATCTATGGTGGATCAATTACCAGGGACATGGTTTATTATTTTGTAACAAAAGCGCCTGAGAGACCTGTCAGATACACTCTGGCCAAAATTCATAAGCACGCCAATTAACCCCCAGGGGAGGCACATTTTATATTCTAATGGCTCCCTAAATTGAGGCATTGCTGAATATGTCGATTTTTGGTTGCAGCAACTGTGTATACAACCAATATGCAGTTATTGCAAATTCAATTTTTGACAGTTGTTGCTAGCATAGATTTACTTGTTCACACTATATCACCAGTGCAATCAAAAGGAGGTGATAGGGAGAGAGAAAATTATTGAGATAGGAGACATTCTTCATACAAAAATTAGGTGTGGCCCTAGGTTTGGTCTTAAGAAGTTTTTATAACTTAATGTTGGCCATATTTTCTCAGTATGATTATAAAATATACTGATCACTGGAGCTGTAATTCTTTTTTTGTTTGATTATAGCAAATAACAATGGTTATGATTTTATATTTCACTATACAGCATGGATGTCACCTACAAATACACACTTAGGGGAAAATTTACTATTATTCCATAAAAATCCTTCGAAATTCGATAAGCATTCGACTATCGAATAGTTTTAGGCCATCTTTTACCTCAATATTCGATTTCTCGATGAAATCTTATGATCGAATACCAATCGTTCGATTTCACGGAAAAATCATAAAATTTCCTTCAAGCGCTCGAAAAATTTGTACTATTCGCACGATCGAGGCGTTCGATCGTACAAATGGTATTCTAGCAGGTGTTTGAAAAAGAATGCAATTCGGAAGGTACAATCTGGCGAAGTAGGCAGTCGAATAAAATTTTAAAGCTAAAGTCCTTCGATCATCGAATAGTCGAATGATCGAATATTCGAAACGCTCAAATTTTGATCGAAGTGGCCAAATTTGCATATTCAAATATCCGAAAAAATCGTACAATCGGAATTTGATTGAACTTGGATCTATTCACGTGAAATTTGTAAATTTGCGCCTGTTAGTATGGATTTAATTACTCAGTACTTTTTAAGCAATATAATAATACTTATTGGTGCAGATATGGCATTCTTAAAATGTGTAATCACTCTAGTTTTTATTGCTAATACTGTATTAATGCCATTTATGATAATGTATAATAATAATCAGCTATGTGATGTAATTTTTGCACCTCCTTTTTTCATTTGCCCTAATTTAAACACAGTGTAAGGACCCTGGTGGCCTAATGGGCAGCTGGGTCCACCGCCGCTTCTCCGTTGTGGACTCCCGCTGCACTACTCTTTCCCTTCTTGTGCCGGCTTCTCCTAAGGTAGGTGCGTGCGGCACACTTCCCGGGTCCCTTAAAGGGATGTCATCAGCATGCATTGGCCCGAAATTCAAAGCATTTTAAGGGACATTCTGAATTTTTACATTGCCCGTTATATTTTCAGTTTTTCTGAGTTCTTGTGCTGCTTAGTCTGTGACTCTATCTGATTCCTCTTGTGACCCCTGCCTGATTTTGACTACTCCTGACTTCTGTGATCCTGACCTTGGCTTGTGACCTGACCATTCTGATCTGATCTCCTGGTTTGACCCTTGCCTGTTATATGACTCCGATCCTGCCTGATCCCTCTGCTAGTCTTCCTGGTTTGACCTAGGCCTGTCTGACTCAGTCTGTTTTCCGTCTGTCTCAACCCGGCCTGATTTGACTTCATTGTCTGCCTCCGTCCTGTCCTGTGATCTTCTGCCCAAAGACTTTGCTTAACAGTCGTGCCCCTTGCTTAACAGTCGTGCCCCTTTCTTTGTCTTGCACCTCTCGTTAAGTCCAGGTAGCATCTGAGTAAGCTGAGCACTCCTCCCGAGGCCAAAGGCGGTCACGCTACTGGTGAAGCATGAGCCGAGACCAGGGTTCTAATATAGGACCGAAATGTTGGAATCACTTTGACATGGTGGAATAAAGGAACTTTATAAATTTAAAAATAATAATCCAGCTTCGCCTCCTAGGCAACTATCTGGAGCACAGTTTTGCACCAAATTTGCCTTTCAAAATGTTTTCACTCATACCCAGGTTATGCTTCATTTCATTAGCAACAATGTTTTCATTTCCTTGAGATTTGCTTAGAGTTTATTCTGGAATTTTGTTTATACTATACTAGTATGGTCATTTTATAATGTCAAAAATTGATGATTGCTGTGCACTTTTAGGAGGGTGGGGCACATTTTGTTTGCTTCAACAAAGGCTTTTATTGTGCTGTCTGTGCTCAGGTGTTCTGAACTGAATACTGTGGGACCACCTGCTTTTGTTTTATCTGTTGTATATGTTTGATAGATGGATGGCTAAGCGGTAGACAGATATTCCATAATCCATGAATTATAAGATGATTTTAACAAAAACTTATGTGACTTGTGTTTGTTTACATGTATTTGTTTTCTGGCAGAAGTTGTTATGTCTCAATGCATTTCCTAACAAGTTTTGTGGGTACATTACTGAGAGCTTTCCAAATCGTGCTGGGATTGTGCCATGCTGCTATGAATTAATTATTGCTCTAATGTGCATCATTTATTGACAGGCTGAACTGGGGAGTATCTTTACCTCTATAAATGTAGCATCTGTTAGAAAGCTAGAGATCGCGGATCAATTTTGTTTAATATGGTTATATACTGTATATCCATACTTTTTTGAGGATTCATCATCCGGAACAACTTTCTGTGACTATAACTTACTGCCATGGGTTCATGGTTTTTCAGCAAAAGTTGTGTAGTCTTAATACCTACTGTGTTACTGGGGGCCTATTTGAGTACACATTTTTTTTTCCTGAAATGAGTCATTTCCGGGCAGAAGTGCAAGCGTACTTTCCTTATTGGCAATATAAAAAGAGCACTTCTTACCTCTGCTAAAAAAAAAAAATCTGTTACTTGACTTTTAAAAGAGTTTACTGAGGCAAGAGACACCAGAAAAGGTGTCCTATATGTACTGACTAAATTCTGGGATAAGTTACATTGCATTTACATAAATAATGCATGTTAACATTTCCTCCTTTTCAGCTGTGCCCAGGGGGAATTTCTATTTCTGGTGTCCCAAGTCTCGCCTGTGTTTTTCTGCTCCTGCCCTTCTCTTGTGAGCATGCGTGCACTCTTTATCTGCCGGCACTGGGACTTGGCACAAAGGAGATTTAAACTACTGATTTGAATAGGAGCCTGGAATATGAGAAGGTGACGGAGATGCAGCTTGGAAGCATGCCAACATAAAATTCTGCTGCCCTAGCAGCCTAATCACAAATCCAGGCCTGAATATTAGTGTATTTCACCAACCCAAAATAATTATTTTGCCTACACTACACTAAACAATCTTTAGTGAATTAGCTCTCATTATCTTATGAGAGCCAAATGGTTACAAATGCAGGCTTTAACAAAGAAACAGCTCTTGCAGTGAGAACTGCATGGGCAAAAGAAAGAAGTATTTGTAAAAACAATTCAATATAAACCTAAAAGAAAAACATGCAAATATGATCATTAGCATAAACTATTTCTTTCAAGTGGAACTCTTGAATATACTCTATTCCTTTCACATCATTTTATTTAATGATGATGTTAAGTACCTTGTAAGACATATTTCTAATTTTTCCTGTGAAGAAAAGAGAAGCAGATGAATTCCTGAACAGTAAAACATAAAAGGCAAATTGTAGTTCAGAGTCCATCTACATATCCCTAACTCTCTATAAATATGCATCTTTTAGAGCAAATGATTGGCCTTTTCATTGATAAGATGAAGGAACACTTGTGATTTATTGATAACTTGATTGAATGATAGATTTATTTTCACCTTCCTTAAACAAGGTCTTACTGTTTGGTTCAACAGGAGAAGTTAACACAATTCAATTTTATTGTGCCTTGTCTTGCCCTGGACTTTTCCAAAGGTTGTTTGAAGATCACAATTACAATCAAGAACATATACAAATCTCTACAAGAAATGGTAATAGCTGATCTTATGCGCTGTAATGATAGCAAGAGAGATGCTTGGAAGCTTTTTCTTAATGAAACCTTATAATGTCTTATGTGTCAGTATAAGGAAATTGAATATAAATATTTGGAGGGGATTTACTGCTTTTTGTTTTCTAGAGTAAGTGCATAAAAAAAAATCAAGTTTCACCCTGAAAGGTAGCCATACCCGTAGAGATCCAATGATTTGGCAATTTTGCCAAACAATTGGATCTCTACCCGATATGCCCACTTTGAGGTGGGCAATATCGGGCTGAACTGTACATGGGCCCTCGGGCCCAATGATCAGATCATAATGCAGCCAATATGGTTGGTCGGATCGCAGGACCACATCAATGAACAGATGTGGCTGCAATGCAATGGGATTTTTAACCCTTTTGGTCAAATATCAATGAGGGAAGCCCATTGGAGGGCAACACACTGGACAAGAAGCTGCCAACTTGGTCTGTGGACAGCTTTTATGGGTCCATGTATGAGGACCATTAGACAAATAAGTCATTTTAGATAAGTGGTAAGAGAGATGATTTGAAACCCATGGGACTTATAGGCCTAGTATAGTACTGACTCTTCCCTAATGGTGCTGATCCCCCCACATTTATCATAGGTGGAGTCAGTTGGGTGCAGGTAAGAAAGTAGAAGTGGTCTTGGGCTAGGCCAGGTACAGGCTAGGTTCACATTTGAATTGAAATAATTTTTACTCGCTCATTATTTATTAACATGCTTATATACAGAAGTCTGTGCAATGCAGTAATTTTCTTTGACTTCTACCAGACATGCAACTGTCGGTTTGGGTCTTGGAAACGTCACATTAAACGTTTGAGGAACACCACAGTTATGAATACATACAGTATATAAGTGCTGCCCTAAGGTCACTATTAAACAAATGATTAAAATGCACTGTGAAAATGATAGAGCAAATGTCTGCATCAGCTATGTTCTCCAGGACTTCCTCTGATGATTGCAAATAGCCACAAAAGCCTTTGCCAATATATATATTTCCTAGCTGAAATTAGAGAACAATTGCTTTTCTGGGCAGCTAAGTCACTCATGTAACCCTATTCTTCAGCTTATGAAACTAAGTTATAACGCAACATTCCATAGGAACTTTAAGAAAACTGTTCTTATTACTGGTGATAGCAAACTTATGAAATATAAACTCTGTATGGAAACATATTATGTAAAAGTGGTTCTACATGAAATGGCAAAGACTGACATTTTAATATTAATTAAGCATGGTACGAATGTTTTACATTAAATAAGGATTAATTATACTAAAATATAGTTTTTATTTCAGCTTACTAGTAACAAATTTCCAGATAACGGATCTTAAACCTGCCAACTTTTGCACACTGTGTCCTTTTTTTGCACACCGTGTGGGGCATTTTAAATTACCTTATCTCTTTATCTCTTATAAGATATAAATTATTGCTTTCACTTTGAACATGGCAGTTGTTTACCAAATATATGTTTATACAGCGCTATAATGTAACGGTACACTGTACCTAGATACTAAAAACTTTTTAGAAATGTAGTGGTAGTAATAACTTTTTAAAGACCCAAAGATAAGTATTGGTTATGCATACAATCTCTATATTTATATTATGCACAAAAAGAAATGTTTTGTGCTCAAAGCTAAATTAGAATATACCAAGCCAAGAGAAATGACAGTAGTGCATAAGTATTTCCTTTTAGTGCAACTCCAGTACATCTGGCTAAGTGGCTGTGATACTTTGAAAGCTCTAAGTAAATGCAATCAGCTTAGGCTTTGAATTTACTGTAGAATACTCCGTCAGAGTGTCACATTCGTGCCTTCACCTAATCACAATTAATTTGAATTGCATATTGATTTACAAAAATCATTAGAAACCTCATGCTGAAAAGACAGTTCTTACAGCAACAATTAGAAAAACACTGGAAATGAGACAACCGCTAAGGGATTGCATTGTAATTATACTGCAGAATTATTCAGAGAATATTACAATTTTATTGCCTCCTTTCTAACTGGCACATGAAGTAGTACTAAGCCTGCTAGCCTGAATGTCCAATACTCTACTGCAGGAATTAGTTACATGGACAATCATAGATCCTTTCTATTCATTTATTGGTTACCTGCAGTGGGTGCTGTGATACTCTGAAAATGGGTGATGCATGCTGGAAGTTATCTATTACCTTTGCCGTCTAAGCCCTTTTTGTGTTTCTATTCCTGCTACAGCAAGCTACTGATTAATCATTATCAATAGAACAGTGAAGCCAAAAGTTGTACCTATTATTGAATGCCATCAACTGTAAGAGGGAGTTTTAGCTGTCATCATCTTTCAATTGTAGTGTCAAAAGTCATACATGGCCATGAGGCACTAGTCAAGGCAGAGCGTTAAAATATCAAACATCAAAATCACATACAAAATCACTGATCACTGTGCGTCCAAGTTCTAGAAAGAATACATTGACATTGTAATAACAGAAAGCACTCACAAATCATCGGCAGCAAGAGACTGAACGATCAGTCACATTCACCAACAGCGAGAACAGAAAGCATAGCCACTCAGAATCGGTAAAAAAAGAAGAGTAAAGCAAAATGGGGATTGTGTGCAAAATTATTATTCTTGTGTATAGTACTGCAGCATTTGCTTTACTAATGAGAAAATTGCTTGGCAAACCCAGCCAGATAACTTTTTTTTTTTTTACTTAAATTTTTTATTTTGTAAAATAAAAGTTGCAATTACAGACAAAAATGAAATACACTGGTTACATTGTCTTTCGTATTAATACTCTACATCTTGTCTCTACATATTTTTACATTATCTGATAATTAAGCATAAACATATCTATACTTGAGAAAGATGATTAATACAAATATGAAGATGAAAAAAAACATAATTGAATAACCAGCATAATAGAAGAATACATATAGAGAAAAAAACACACACACACCTCAATTAAACTAAGGTTCATTAATATATCTTTCTTGACAATTCAATTGGAAGGAGTCCACAATGAAATCCTCCACTGCTTATGTTTGGTAATAATAATCAAAGCTTCCAAACTTAAGGAGAACAAAGTTCCCAGGGTGTCCATATCTTTAAGAACTGGGAAACTCTATTTTGTATTAATGCAATAGCATATTCAAACCTTTTATTGCTTTTGATTCTTTCATTTATTTCAGACCAGGAGGGAAGAACCTGTGATTTCCATTTGGATGCTATGGATATGCGTACTGCTGTTAACACATGATTAAGTAATTTCTGTGTTTTTTTTAGAGATCCTTTCAAATGATTTCCCTAATAGATAAGTAGTGACCTCTAATTACATATTATCATGCCAGACAATCTAATAATTTCATGAGGCACCCCCTCCAGCATAATTGTGAAGCATACGGGTAAATGTTATGTAGTCTAGCAGGGGTAAGGTACCATAGCATGAATATTTGATAAATATTCTTTTTGTTTTACACAAGTAACACAGCTTCTAGCATTGAGCCATATATCTGACCAGTCCTCCATATTAATCTCAAAGCCAAGCATAGCTTCCCATTTTTTCATATAACTGTGCCTATATCCTAGTTTGCATGTGGGGCCATTAATCATTTTGTAGATTTTAGATTATCAGGCCCTTTTGGGGTAAACCTTGCAGCGCTAATATTTGAAATCGAGTAGGAGTTTTTCTTTTCAAAATAAGGCATTATACAGACCCATTTGTTGCAACATTTAAAATACAAATACCAGGGTATATTAGTATCTACCACTTTAGCTCTCAATTGATCCAAAGTGAGCATGGTTGTTAGAGAGGAATTTAAAAAGTCCGAGATCTTAAAAAGTATGTTACATTCTTCCGACTGACATCTCCAGGTTTCTACTGTTGGCTGAAAAGAAGGATTGCCCACTAATGCAGTCACAGGAGAATAAGCTGAATATAATTTATATTTGACTTTCAATCATTTCCATAAATTAAGTGTTAATGCAGTAGTTTTTAGCATCGTGATTTTAGGCAGCATAGTTCCAGGTGTTGGCCAAAACCATGCATTAGGGTGGTAGGGGGGAAAAAAGGGAGCTTTCTATGCTCATCCACTGGGAGCTAGGAACCCAAGACGACCATGTCAATATAAGTCGGGCTGCCTCATAATATTGATGTAATAGTGGAGCACCCAATCCTTCCTGAGTCACTGATGCATTCAAAGTCTGTTTATTGATTCTGTGTTTCTTCCTACCCCATATAAAGCTACGGATTGCCGCCTGAAATTGTTTGAAAAACCTCTGCGATATGGGTAGCATTTCAAATAAATACAAACATTTGGGCAGAATATTCATTTTAATCGCACTATTCTTACCTTACCAGGATATTGAGTATGTGTTCCATTTAATCAAAGTGGCCTTTATTTTTTGCACTAGCTGAACAAAATTATATCTAAATAAAGTTTCATAGTTAGGAGTAATTTTAGTTCCTAAATAGGAGATATAATTAGTGATGGGCGAATTTATTCGCCAGGGCCGAATTCGCTGCGAATTCCCGCGATTCGCCGCTGGCGAATAAATTCACAAATCACCAGCCAAGCGAAATTTCGCCTAAAAACGACGCGCGATGAAAACGACACGCGTCAAAAGCGTCTCGCGACTCGTTTCGTGAATTTGTCGGCGATTCGCGATTTTCTCTAGAAATTTGCGAATCTTTAGGCGAAGCGAATCGCAGGATCACTAGATATAATCTTTCTTCCAATTAAATTTGTATTTTGTGCGCAAAGCTGTTTTTGTGTGGGCTGGTAGTCCAATTGGGAGAGCTTTTGTTTTGGATACATTTAGTTTGTAGCCTGATAGGCTCCCATATTGATCTAGCAGTTCTTGAAGTGATGGAAGAGAGGTCTGAGGAGAGGTTAATGTCAATATTACATTGTCCACATATAATGCTATCTTATAATGCGTGGATCCAACAGCTACCCCTCTAATGTTTCAAATCAGTCCTAATATTTGCTGTGAGGGGCTCAATACTTAATGCTTATAGCAGGGGGGAAAGGGGACATCCCTGCCGTGTCCCGTTTACAATCTTTATTGGGGTTCTCACTCGGGCTGGTAGTTTTAAATATGTACTAGGAGTAGTATACAATGCTTTCAAAGCTGTTAAGTATGGGCCTGAGAGATTTAAATGTGTAAGCAAGGCAAATTAGTATGACCAGTCTAAGCGATCAAACGCTTTTTCCACGTCTAAACTTAATATCAATGCTCCTTTGCTTTTTTTCTGTGTTAGATCAATTATATTAATAAGTCTCCTGGTATAATCCCCTGCTTGTCGTCCTTGAATAAATCCCACTTACTTATAAGCTTAGGTCTTAGGTAAATTAGGTGCCAACCGATTCGCTATTATTTTAGAGTATAATTTAAGATCCGAATTTAACAATGCTGTAGGCCTATAATTTGAGCAAAATGTAGGGTCCTTACCTTCTTTTGGTATTAATGATAAATAGGATTTAAGCATGGAAGAGGGGAGTCTCTCATAAACAGATTAAAAAGATCCAAATGGGGGGCCAAGATATCAGAATGTAGTTTATAGTATGATATGGATAGCCATCCGGGCCAGAGGCCTTTCCATTTGGGAGACTTTTCAGAGTGTTAAGAAGTTCCATTAAAGTAATGTCTTTATTTAGAGTTTCAAGATCCTCAGCCTGGAATTTGGGTAATTTTGCTTTCTGGAAGAAGGACTCAAATGATAGTGGGAATGGCGGTGTTTCTACAAATTAGTATAGTATAAATAAAATTGCTCTGTAATCTTATCTGGGTTATAAATAGATTGGCCTAAGATATTTCTAATAGATTTGATCATCATTTGGGCTTTTTGTTCTTTTAACCTCCTAGCCAACAAGGTGTGTTGTTTATTACCCTTTTTGTAAAATAACTGTTTGGTCCATACCAATGCTTTTTCCACCTCTTTTTGTTTCAGCTCACAAAGATCCTTACGTAGAGATACTATTTTAGCTAATCACGAGTCAGAATTGCTTTGATAATATTGTGTCTCATACTGCTTTAGCTGGACCAGAAGGGATTGCAATTGCTGTCTCGAGGCTTTTTTCTCATAATGTCAATAATGCACCCTCTTCTGGTTGCCTTATGAGCCTCCCATAATGTAGACTTACTCTGCACACTTCCTTCATTGAATTGAAAAAACTCTTTCAATCAATAGCTTCAAACAAATCTTTATTGTGTAATATTGTTTCATTAAGCCTCCAATGAGGTTCTCTTGGGAGCTTCCATTAGGTCCAAAGTGAGCTGAATAGGTGCATGGCCAGACCAAGTTATCGGAATTTTGAGGCATGACTAGGATAGCAAAAAATAGTCTAACCGTGAGTGCACTTTATGCACTGGTGAGTAATATGTATATTGTCTCCCAGTGGGATGGTCTATTCTCCATACGTCATACTGTATAGCAGGACTTGGTTAACATTTTTTAAGTTCCTTGGAAAGTGAGCAAAAGTATAAATCAGGGGATGTATGTGACCTGTCCTCTTGTTGTATAAGAGGAACATTAAAATCCCCCCCAATTACTGTATATGTAGTCTGAAAATATGCAAGCTTAATACATAGCTTTCGGAAAAATTTAAGTTGCCCTTTATTAGGGGCATATGAGTTTACAATTGATATGAAATTTTCTCCTAGAGTACCTTCCAGAATTAAGTAGCACCCATATGGGTTGCTAACAGTTCGCAAAACCTGAACCGGCCAATCCTTATGGATAAGTATTGCTACCCCAGCTTTTTTAGTGGTAGTCAAAGCACAGTATGCAGTGGGGTAAAACTTATAGCAATGTTACAGGAGACCCACTTTTCTAGGCTCAAGCCCCATAAAATATACTCTATCATAATGCCAAATATCGTTTTGTGATGGAATTCAAACCTTTACAGTTTAAAGATGTTATTAGTACCATAATGAATTTACATACAGTCCAGCATATGTATTTGTCTTACCAATAAAAGAGTTTCCCAATATCAAGAAAAATGCAGTTTTGTTACA
>CM044437.1:45740065-45767537 GCA_024363595.1 Xenopus borealis
AAAAAAAAAAAAAAAAAGCATTAGAATAAAATGATTTTGTACATCTGCCAGCATGTACCTGTGAACAAATTCTGCAGTTTTATCTAAACCGGTGCTTTGTATGCATGCATATTCAGATATACAAAATATATGCAACTTGATTCATCTTAATGTCATATATTTTTCCAGAGTTGCAGTAATATTTTGAAGTTATTCCCTTTGCTTTAATCTGCTACATTCTACAATATCCAACAGTTTTTCTTGTCAGTCTTATTGACGTCAATCTAAAAGGTGTTATTTACAGTATTAAACTCTAGTGGCTTTTCAACTGTAAGCCCTCTAGCCTCTAGATCAAAATATATTATAAATCAGTCCATCAAATCAATCTATGTTGTAAGTTAGACTGGTGAACTGTAATGCAGTTGCAACACAAGCCATTTGATACATTATGTTGAACCTCTCTCCTGCTTATCATATATGGTTTAGTGATTAGTTAAATTTTTTTTCCAGGCATGGATTTGCATGATCTGTGATTTATTTTATGGAACCTCAGCACTTTCACTGTGAAAAAAGCATAAAAAAAAGCCTATTGACATCAATGCATTTTTGCCATAAAAAAATGTTCATTGATTCTAATGCGATTGTGCGGAAACATCCAATAACTCGAATGCATTTTGTGTGAAAAAAATTGTGAGCAAACACCGATTGACTAATACATTTTACAAATGCAATTCGCTCATTACTAGGGGGCTGTTTGATTAATGATGTTGCATCATGTGACGTGTTGCACTAGATTCAAATTTACTTGTGGCAAGGACGGGGCACTCAAACTATTGCCAGTGACAGTGCACATGCTCAATATGTGCTTTGCTACTGTTAAAGGGATACTGTCATGGGAAAAAAAAGTTTTTTTCAAAATGCATCAGTTAATAGTGCTGCTCCAGCAGAATTCTGCATTGAAATCCATTTCTCAAAAGAGCAATCAGATTTTTTTTATATTTTTAAATTTGAAATCTGACATGGGGCTAGACATTTTGTTAATTTCACAGCTGCCCCAAGTTGTGTGACTTGGCTCTGATAAACTTCAATCACTTTTTACTGCTGTACTGCAAGTTCGAGTGATATCACCCCCTCCCTTTTTCTCACCAAGCAGCCTAACAACAGAACAATGGGAAGGTAACCAGATAACAGCTGCCTGGTAGATCTAAGAACAGCACAGTACTGTCCCACTGTGTTCTATTAATTTACAATGAGAAGGAAAAACAACAGTCTGCCTGTCATATGACCAGGGGCAGCTGGGAAATTGACAAAATGTCTAGCCCCATGTCAGATTTCGAAACTGAATATAAAAATTTTTTGCTCTTTTGAGAAATGGATTTCAGTGCAGAAGTCTACAGGAGCAGCACTATTAACTGATGCATTCTGAAAAAAAACAGGTTTTCCCATGACAGTATCCCTTTAAGAAGTTGCAATATTCATTGCCTGAAATCAAGATGTTTGTCTGCGATGTTACAGGTCTGATGATTACAAAAGTTGTAGCATTTGTAGCCTACTTGCTTGGCATGCTTTAATTTTCTTTTAAATGTAATTTATTTATAGATGTTGAGCAGGGTGGAGTGTCTACTTAACAGTAATAGATCACCAAAGCAGACTAGATGATTCAGTGCAGTGTTTTAATCACACAGCATGTTTCAGGCTCAGGGCCTTTTATCAAGGGCCAATTTAATAAAGGGCCTTTAATTATAACAGTTCATTAAAAGTAGCAATAATTGAAGTGTGAATATAAATATTTATGCTAATTTTCTTTTTTGAGGATTGTTTTAAAGTTTTTTTTTTTTTTTTAATTTATCAACGACTAATGGTTATCCAAGTTACTGAATGTTCTTTCATATCATGAGGAAAATGGCATGCAGCGCCAGCACTAATTAGCATACATTTATAAATCTATTGCATGTTAATATAGTAACTTACATAAATTGTGGTCATTAGGAGAAAAAGTTAGATAGACAATCAACAAAAGCTGTATTGCTTCAACATTGAAAGGAGTTAGTTATATTTCAGCCCTTGTAATAAGGTTTTCATTATCCTCAATGTAAGGACACACATTCAACAAGGAGTGGGGGTGGGATCTGTCTTCAGGCTGTAAAATGTATATTTTGATATAAAGTTTCCCATGATACACATCGGTAGATACAAAGGAAAACCCACATATTAAAGACATTTTCTAAAGATATGTAGTTTTGTGGTTTTCAATAAAGTAATATTTGAACATAAAAAATCAAATCAGTCTTAAAAATGAGAATCTTTTGATTGAAATGGAGTCTGTGGGAGATGGTCTTCCTGTAATTCAGAGCTTTCTGTATAACAGGTTTCCAGGTAAGAGATCTGTATGTTAAACTATACTGGGATTTGTGATTCTGAAGCATAGAGGGATTGAGTAACTGTGTGTAGATCACTGTTGACATGAAGGCATTTTACTAAAATCAGTGCATTTCAGTGCAAGTTCTTTCTCCAAAGCAATGTAGTAGTTAACAACATATTAATCAGCATCTGTTCTGTTGCTCTACAGCTCTACAGCAAAAGTTTGACAGAGGGGAATTTGCTGTCTCTAAGTGGGGAAAAATTAAACAACTGTATTTCAAGACAAATGCACCAGCTGAGTTTTTGTAAACACAAGCAGTTTATTTATGTTTTAGAGAATTTTTCGGCATTGTCTCTTGGGACTAAGTTGTAAATAATGCTCTTTCATGACACAGGACAGTCTGGTGAAGGAGCATTTTTATTGCAGATTTGTTATTTGCCATTTAACACTTACCTGTACATCAGATGGGTTGATGAATGCATATAGAAATACAATTTATACATTTGTTTATAAAGCAGGAAAAGTTTGGCAAAGGTGAGAAAGCAAGCAATCTGTGATTTTGACTTAATCCCTCACATAAGCATGCATTTTTTATAATCCAAACAAAATGTTTGCTTTAATATGTAGCCCAATAATTCCCCATAACATCCACTAATGGACCATTCATTTACCTCTGATGGTGTTCGAGTGGAGTCGCAAAGTGTGGGTTTTACAGAGACCTGGGATGAAACTGCAATAATCCCACATCTACATGCCATTATCATGAATGAGTGTTACCAAATGCAAGCACACTGTATTCGTTGAGGGAACCCAAACCTCTACACATTGTTTGGGAGAACAGAGATGGAGGGAAGGGGGGCCTTCCTCTATAGCCTGAAAATCCCCCTCTTCCTCTTTAAATATATGTTCACGAGAAGGTGGTGGAAGGGTGATCAAAATTTGCTGTAATCAAGGGCACCTTGTGCGCACCAGACCCCTCCAAAGATTTTGTTGTGGGTTGCCCTGCCTTGCACCCTGCCCTGTATACTACTTTCTCTTCGTACTATATTCAGAAGTTTGTTCTGTTGGCAGAATTATATAAATCAGATTGAATTCTGATGTGAAAAATGTGATGTTTACTTTGCAAAGTTCATGTGATCTTTTTTTCTGATAACAGGTACAAGGACATATTTCTTTGCTCTGTCTTTTCTAAGTTGGGTCTCTTAAGGGCCCTGAAGTGGTAACATTAATATAATAATTCAGATTGCTACCATAGAAACAAGTGAATTTTTATGCCCATTATGAGACACTCCTTCTGCAGTTTTATATATACTTTACATTTTGTTGATTTTTTTTTATTAGTTTTGTCTCTATAGAAACTGCAATTAGATTGTTGAACTAAAAAAAACACATATTAATGACATAATGGCTTGATACAACAACACCTTTTCAGAGACTGTACAAGGTCAGGTCTTGAAGAAAACATAATGGACAATCTGTACATTTAATTGAGAACCGTAGTCCGGTAATTGTTTTTGTCGAACAAGTTGAAACTGAATGGCAAAACACGACCAAATATTCTCATTTTAGTAAAATGTTTTATGACATGCAAACCATGCCTATAGAAATAGAACCTGCTAATTATGATTTATTTAGGAGCACTAAAAGCTTGAAATAGCAGCTAAATAACAGTTTGTCCATGTTATTATCTCAATATAGAATACCTTGCTACTTCTCATAAAGTAAGACTTTTTTATCTGTGTGTGCTGCTGCTAATGCTTCATGCTCAAAATCCTTACAATGATGTTTACTATTGAAAATTTCCTTATTTTAGTTTTGTCATTTCATCAGTAATATATGATTGGATGAACAGTCAAAACAGGCTTCTCTCTCTTTCCTACTGCATTTTGTTTGGAGGTGTCAAGGGAGAACTAACCTTCAAACTACTGACATTTCATTTACATTTTAAGGTCCCAAACTGTAGTTAGTCAATTTACATCTATAGAAAGACACAGATGTACTGAAATGGTAAGATAAAAATCACCCATGGTATATCATAACCTGGGACCATTGGATGGATGGATAAGAGTTGGTTGTCTTTAAAGCTGTATGTTAAGTCAGCCTGATGTTAAAAGGGTGGTATTAAATCATCTCCGGCACTACACTTATCTAAGATCTACTATACAGGTATGGGTTCCCTAATCCAGAAACTCATTATCTAGAAAGCTCCACATTACTGGAAGGCCATCTCCCATAGTCTCCACTGCAATGAATAATTCTAATTTTAAAAAATGATTTCCCTTTTCTCTGTAACAATAAAATAATACTGTGTACTTTCTCCCAACTAAACTCATGAATCCATATCGCAATCCCAAGCATTTTGGATAATAAATCCTATGCCTGTAGTTGAAAAAACTATTATTTGTGTTTCTCAAAAAAAAAATTTCAGAAAGATAAATAAACAACGTTTCAGAATGGTTATTTTGAACATCATGTATTCATTTTCTTTGTAAATATATATATATATATATATATATATATATATATATGTATATATTATAGTTGTTTTATATAGATAATAGGGCTAGTGCATCAGTGTGTCCCTCAGCATTTTCTATCAAATCCCTAATTGTGATTGTAATGGTACTTAAATAGACATTATCATTTGTGCTTCAACCACCTTATTTAACCTTGTAGGTTGGGTGCAAAGCAGCCTGGAAACCCTTTCCAGGGGTTTGCATAAACATACAGGAAAAAATATAATTGCAGCACCTCTTTGTTTAAAAATGTGAAAACTTGAATTTATTGGATCAACAAGTCTTGAGAAAGTGCAAGAGTTTTCCCAAAACCTTGCCTGGTTTGACCTAATAAATTCAAGTTTTCACTTATTGCAACAGAGGTGCTGAAGCTGTATTTTTCTACTGAAACTGAAAATTATGCATCAGTTAAATTTTACTTGTTTTCATACATTTTTACTTTACAGCATCCTATGCATTAACATAACCTCTATTTGTAAATGAATGGAGCATGGTAGACAAAATGTTATAGTGTTTTATTTGGATAAAGCATTTGATATAATTGGCATTCTGGTTAGGCAGGAAGATTAGCAGTGGTAGTAGCAAGAAGAATGTGCATTTAAGGCTTTCAAGTTAGTTACGTCAGCTGAAAAGTACAAGGAGCTTCAAATGAGCAAGCTAAAACTGAAAATGAAAAGCATTGCTAAAAATAATGATAAAATAATTAATAAAGGCTCTTTTAATAGTCGTCCCAATTTGATAAATGTAAGTACATGTGATTGGTGGATTCGAAAGGAAGTTTAAAAGAGACTCAAACTGATTGCATCGATCCTAGTTACAAGAATAGTAGTAAAATAAGCACCTAGACTTCTAATCTCATATAAGGTATAGGTGTTCGAGAGAGCAGACATATCGCATTTGCAAAAAAGACTATTATTTTGCTCTAAATGAGATTAAAAGTTCTGGGGGAATTATTCTGCTTTCAAGGGGCCTTTGCAGTCCAACATTTAGGGGGTTATTTATTAAAGATCAAGTTTGAGGTTTTTTTATACCTTGAATAAACTCACAACCCAAATGTTTTCTAATTTATGAAAAAACTTGAATGTTAATAACTTGAATGAGTAAATTTGGGGTGAAGTTTTCATGCAAAACCAACTGAAAAAACCCAAACATCATTAAGGCTACAAACATCTTAGAATGGTTAAAAGGACATTTGCTGTTGATTTATATGTACATGAACTCCACAGGTTTTAGCTAGTATATTTTCAGATTCAAGCTCTTTCCAGGTTCAGGGTATAATAAATCTCAAAAATTTTGAGACATTTTTAAAAACCTGAAAAGGTTATTTTTTTTTTTTTTTACCTGAAAATTGAGTTTTGAAAAAATACTGGCAAGAACTACCCCCCTTTGTCACAGATTAAAATGTAAAAAATACAATAATGGTGTCTTACTATTATTAAAGGATGCAAAACAAATAATTTTTCACCCTATATAATACCCTGATCTATGGGATGTACTTCCACACATACTACATGCAAGAACTCAGTACATACTACCTGGGTGAAAATCAACTTGCCCTTTGATAAATAACCCCCTTAGTAATAACCCTTTTGTCACAGATAAAAATGGAAAAATATATATTCTCAGATTTCAACAGTTTTTTGGGGTGATTCAGATATATCAGAGGTCAGCTTCTAATCATGGAAAGTCATATTTTTGTTCTACAAAAAAAGTTATAATAATTCTGAGATTTTTATATAAAAGCTCAATGACTTGAACCAGTGTTGTCAAGAACTAACCAGTGTGGGACTTCATTAGCAGAAGCATCATAGTAATTAATGAGAGCACTTGTGATGGATTATAATTCTCATGATTATTGTGCAGTCATTCTGCATAAAAAGAAAGTACTCGGTTCCTATTTCTATATATCCATAAACTTCTTTTGTCCTTTACTCCCACACAAAGCTTATTTTTGGAGAGCATTGAATTAATGTTAGTTATTATAAATCTGGATACAGGGAATGCATTTTAAGTAAATATTCTACAGTTGCCCTAAAGATATTAGCTATACACAGTATAGTTTTACTACAAAAATATTTTCACTATAGAAATGCACTTTAGCAAGCATTTGGATGTCATTAAATGCATACAACAATAATTGGTAATTACTTCATGCTATATTGTTGAAATAAACATGAAGCTAGGCATGGATACTACACATAAGCACAAGATTAAGAACTGAGAACTTTAAAATATGTTCTATGTTCACTAATAACACTGATCCAATTAGGAAATGTTCTATTTACCACCACTCTTTGTAATCTATCCTTCAGCCAGCTCTCTATTCAAATACAAATCCTGTTTCAGGCTAATATTCTTTAATTTAACCATTAACCTTCTGTGTAGTACTGTATCGGATGCTTCAGAAACGTCTAAGTAGATCACATCAACTGCCATCCCAGAGTTTAGGTTCCTGCTAACCTCCTCATAAAAGGCAATTACATTTGTTTGGCAAGAACTGTTAAGCATAAAACTATGCTGACAAAAACTCATTAGTATTATGATTTGCAATTAAGTCAGGTATCTTATCCCTCAATACACCTTTTCAAAAGCTTTCTTATTTCTGATGTCAGACTAACCTGCCTATATTTGAGGCTAAGAACAGGATGCCTTTTTGAATAGGGACACCACATTTGCAGTTCACCAGATTCTCAGCACCATGTCAGACCTTAATGTAAATCTTCAGGACTTCAGTGTCGGCTCCTTCGTGTCTTTCCGCCGCTTCAGGACTTTGTGTCTGTTCGGCACTTCCGCATTCCGCATCGGAAAAAGCCACACAGGCTCGGTGCTGGTAAGTGGGGCCCGGCTCTTTGAAAAATTCAGCACTGCCGGGCACCCCTTCAGCCCCAGGCCCGGGACGCTTGTCCCCCCCGATGGCAGCCCTGTACCTCTCCCCCGGGGCAAATGCCCCTAAATCGCTTCTTACACCTCTGTGCAGTTCCCCTCCAGCCAGGTTCCCGGCCTCCATTTTCTCCAGTGACTTCTTCTTCCTTCTTCTGTCGGCGCTCTGCGTTGCATGCGCAGTAGGACGCATTTTCCGGTTTGTACTACTGCACATGCACCAAAAGTTCAATCTGCGAACTTCGTGAACTTTCAACACATGCGCAGTAGTACAAAACGGCAAATGTATCCTACTGCGCATGGGGGAGGGGTTTAATTCCCCTTTAAGAGCTGAAGATGAGCGTGTAATTTTTGACAGCCCACCATCTATTATTATCTTGGCCAAAGTACAGTATCTATAAGTCACTCTATGTAGGCAATTTTCTTTAGCATGCTAGCTAGGTATAAAAAGTGTCTTCTATAAGTTAAGCTATATTTTATTATTCTACTTTTTTATTTTTTCCTGGTCTACCAAAACAGTTTGGATAATGCAATAGAAATTCATGTTTAAACTTAATGAAAATATATGTCCTTTGTGCACCTTTGTAAACAGAATGCATCCATTCATTTTCAAGACATGTATTTTAGATTTTAACAAAATGTTTAAGGCTTGCAGCATTGTTTACTCAGAAAAATTATTTTTCCCATGGTGAAAGCCTACCACAAGTTATCATTACATAACATTATATCATTAAACACAATATTATAAAGGTACTATAAACAGCAATTTGTTTTTTTCAATACAACATTGATTTACGAACAAGCGAACCAGTACAAAAATTATATATTTTTTCAAGCAGCATGATAAATAAGATTAGCCCTTAAATAATATGGTGGTTTAAACTGTAAAGTAATAATCTGAAAGTAAACTGAGTTTAATAAATTACACATTTTGGGTCAAAACATATCTATTTACTTCTTAACAGAAGGAAAATAAATCATTTTTATGTACCTTTCCTTGCTGTTAAAACATGTTTTACCGTCTAGTCATATATTGCTTCATGAGAAATATTACAACAGATACTGCATACATTTGTAAACTATTTTTTTTCTGTGTTTCTTTGTATTCTATTGTTTTTTATTATTACTATAATTATTAGGGGATTTTCTCTTCTTGCAGCTTGTTAGGTTACTATCAACCTAACAAACTAAGTTGAGAATTTAAAGGTTTATTGTGCTATAAAAACTTTTAGTATAGTTTAGCAAAGATACAATGGGAATGCTACTAAAGATTAGGGATGGCGCGAACAGTTCGCCGGCGAACTTGTTCGCGCGAACATCCGCTGTTCGCGCTCGCCAAAAGTTCGTGAACGTCGCGCGACGTTCGCATTTTGGGTTCGCGTCAATTTGGCGCTTTTTTTTTGCCGCATTTTTTTGCCCTCTCACCCCAGACCAGCAGATACATGGCAGCAAATCAGTAAGCTCTCCCTCCTGGACCACCCCACACCCCCTGGACCACTCCCCTTCCCTATAAAAACCGAAGCCCTGCAGCGTTTTTTCATTCTGCCTGTGTGTGCTGAAGAGATAGTGTAGGGAGAGAGCTGTTAGTGATTTCAGGGACAGTGGATAGTAAGTTTGCTGGCTAGTAATCTACTGTACTTCAAACAACTGCCATCTAGCTGTGTGAGCTTGTTCACATTCTGTCTAAATATCCATAATATTACCCTCTCCAGAAAAAGCACCTGAGTGACTTTTTTCAAGCAGCCATAATATATTTTACGTAATCCGTATCCACCGCTGTAGTAGTGTATACGTTGACCTTGTAGGCATTATTTGCCCTGTAGCCATTTTTTGCCCAGTGTGTTCTTCAACCATCTAGATGTGTGAGCTTGTTCACATGCTGTCTAAATATCCATGATATTACAGTGTCCACAACCACCTGAGTGACTTTTTTCCCTTTACAGCACAAAACGCAGCGCTGTGTTAACAATGGATTTTTAAGATACATTTTTGCCCTTGATCCCCCTCTGGCATGCCACTGTCCAGGTCGTTGCACCCTTTAAACAACTTTAAAATCATTTTTCTGGCCAGAAATATCTTTTTTAGCTGTTAAAGTTCGCCTTCCCATTGAAGTCTATGGGGTTCGCGAACCGTTCGCAAACTTTTTTTCGGCGGTTCGCGCCATCCTTACTAAAGATGAGCAATTCTGTTTTCCCTGAAAAACAAAATTGCATCAAACTCCCATGGGTTTTTTTCTCAAGATTTTTCTCACTCCAGAAAAGTGAATGGGTGTTTTTTTCTTGGTGAAGGATTTTTGTGGCAAATGTTTGTCACGGTTTTGTGAAGAAAAAAGGTGGCTACTGTGTTTAGGATAATGTTTTCTAAGGTTTTATTTCTTCTTCTAACTTAAATAAGAAGTATGCAGTTTGCTAAGGAATTTTAAATAACTGACAAAAGTAATTGGGTCAGATTTTCAGTAGCTCAATTCAATTGTGGTTACACAAAGTTTGCTGAAATTGTTTGACAATTACAAGTTATATATCTTCTGCAGGTGCATCTATTGATGCAGAGGAACTATGGAGCTACTGTCACCTCAAAGCTGAAAGCTTTAGGATTGCTACAGTGGTCTGATTCAATGGACTGCAATATTGCACTGAAGTGGTTGGATGCAGTTGCAGTGTCACTTTGCTCCTACAATTACTATTGATATTTGCACTTATGTTCTATTATCTTTTATTCACCATTAAAGTATCAAACACAAAGAGTTGTGAAATGTAAAAACATCTTCTCCATACTCGATTGTCAAGATAAAGTTTTCCTCAGAAATCTATACCCAAGAATGGCATATTTTGCATTGAGCAGATGTGCTATGGGAGGACTTGGGGGACCTCTAGGCAGAGATGGCGATGTTTCTTTAAATTCTTTGGGATTAGCCCTCTCGATACACTCCTGGAATTCCTCCATTTTGATTGTTACAGAAAAGTCTCTTCTCAAGATCTACTTTCTACTGAGAAGTGACTATATCTTTGTCCAGGTATTGAGCTTTCTTTGGAAGATCATTCAGGTTGCTAATGCTTTGTGCGCTCATGCAACTTTTGGAGACTGCATTTGATTGAGAGAAATCTGGTTCAACCAGAGACTTACTTTCAGAATACTGAGACTTTTAGAAATTTGTATTAAGTCAACTGAAATAAAAACAACCAATTTAATTAGGAAGGTCCTCTGCACAAGAAAAATCACTTCATGTTTACGGGTTAGGTTATTGTAACCTTTTTTTGGCTGGTTAATTTATAATAAACGTTGATTTTTGTCTAGTGACAATGAATTACATCATGTGGACTTGGTCTCTTTTCTCTTCTGTATTAATATTGTGGTTATTCATGCAGCGAGAGACCCAAACTGATAATATAGTCATGTAAGGATTTTACTATTTACTGGTTTGAATAATACCTAAAACCCTTGAGCGTAGTAAAATCTCAGACATCCAATCACAATGGTCCCATTGAACTTCAAAAAGGTGTTGGCTAGTGATGGACAAATCTATCCCTTTTCGCTTCACCAAAAAAAAATCGCAAAACTCCAAAAAAAAAAAAAAAAATGTGTGGGATGGAGAAAAATTTTCAAAATGCATTGTAGTCAATGGGCATCAAACTTACAACAATTTTGACACAAGCAGGTGAATTTTCACACCAATTTAGTGTAAACATTTGCAGGCAGCAAAATGCAGAAATTTGGGGTGAATCTGTGCCTGTTGAATAAATTCACCCATCAATAGTTTTGGCTGAAAGTCATGTGTGAAAATGTGAACCAATTGTACCATGATTTTCATTGAGGCATGTATTTCAATGTACATAACCGGAAGTGTGCTTTGTTGTGAGCCTGGGTAAGGATGACAAAGCAGCACTATAGTTTCGATAACAAGATGCTTGGCAGACCCTCTCCTCTTTTCAGGGACTCCACTTTGGAATAATTGTCCTATTTCACACCCATTTCAAACCATCTGTCCTCGCTATCCAAAATGTGCACATTGTGTGTCACTTTTCCTTGAGATGTATATAGACTGCTGAGTCTAGTCCTGAGGAGGTAGCCCTTCTATGCTGGGCCATTTTCTAACAAAATGGTTGTTTTGTCTCCCCAATGCATACAGCATAGACAATATTGCTTTCTGTGTGTTGGGTTTTTAGGGTGCACCAACTTCTGTCTTAGGGTGTTGTTGGGTTTGAAATATACAGGAATTTGATGCTTCTTAAAAATTCTCCTACGTTTTTCTGATGTTCCAGCGATACATGTGTGATGACTGTTGCTTCGCCTGCTATGTTCCTCCCTTCTATTTCTTGGTTTGGTATTTTTGTTTGGCTTTGATTTTTTGTTAAAGGACCAGTCTGGGTATCCAAGAGGGTGATTATCAAAGAGGGGAGAAACCTTAATATTGAAGTATACTGTCCCAGAAACTCACTCACGCAAATAGATATTTGTCTTTTGCCATTACCAACTGGAACATGAACTAGGGGTTTTAAGAACTTTACACCATTGGGCTGAAACTGTAGAAATCAGTGCAGAAGCAAAACAGAAAGAATACAAACAGCTAAAAGGAGCTCTAAAAAACGTGTAGATACCCGGACTGGTCCATTATTAAAAAGGACTAGAGGGAAGAAGTATAGTATATGAAGCAACACTGTTGTCCGATATATTGCTGGAACATCAGAAAATCTTTCAAGAATTTTCAAGAAACATCACATTCCTTTGTATTAAAAACTCCACAACACCCTAAGGACCCAACACCAAATCACATGTAGTGTAATGTGGCCTATGCTTTCCAGTGTACTAAGTGTACTACTCTGATCTATACTGTACTTGGGAAGACAAAACAACTGCTTTGTAAGAGAATTGCCCAGCATACTGTAGAAAGGCTATTTCCTCAGGACTAGACTCCGCAGTCTATCCACATGTCAAGGAAAAGGGGCAATCCTTTGAGGACAACAATGTGCACATTTTGGATAGAGAGAACAGATGTTTTGAAAGAGGTATGAAAAAAAAAACTCGACCTTGATAGATAACCCCCAAGGTATAAAGTTAAAGCGAATGAATCTACTTCCAAGATCCAGAGGTTTGAGTGTTATCATTACTTTGATAATATGCCTTCTGTTAAGTACAATACTTAGCATTAGCAAAGCTTTGTCTCTATACATGTTTTTACCAAGAGATTCTGAAGTGAAAAACAATAGATAAATGTATGTTTTTAACATGTAAATTTTACAAAAGCTCTCAATCCACCCAAGATAATTCTCTAGGTAGAAAATAACAGGCCCTGTAAGTTAAGAGATCTTAATTCTCATCCTCTTGTCTCCTCCCGTGTTAACATTTAATTATTGCTTATCAGTAAAGCTCCCATAGAGATGTTCATTTATGAATGTCTCGTATGAAAATGATTTGATATATCCCTAGCAGATGTTCTGTTATCACCTAGAGTCAGATCTTCAATACTCATTGCTATCTTCTAGCAAGCAGGTGAGAAATTATAATTTTTTTGAGACTGTGTTTTCTCTCTCTGAGATGCCTTTAAAAAAAATAGGATCAAATATAACTATTAATCATTTTTCCTTTCACTTTTATTTTATTATTACTTGTACCTACATTTGCAAACATTAACATAAAGTACCATATTGACAATACTGACAGCGATTATAGAATATAATTCAAAATTTAAGATTTTTCTTCTTTGTGCACATGCATTTTTCATTTTCACTCATTTAACACAAATTTTGTGCCCCATTAACAGGCAACAGTTGAAAAACTATTTTATAGGCTACAGTTTATGTACAAAGAAATATGCTTTCAATATGCCAAATACTTGAGATCTGGACAGTTTTGGTTAATTGATCTTTCTGTAAAGTGGTACAATCAAATGCAGGTGAAGCATCACTGCTTGCTGTAGCGTCGGGTGCAAGCTGCTGGTCCCCCTTCCAAGGGCCCTCCTATAACTCCAACAAACACATGCTGCAGCACACCAAATCCTGTGACAGTGATTTATTATGCCAACAAACTAGCCAATATTTCTGGTCAAAGCCATTTCACAAACCTTGACAAAGGGTTTCTGTAAAGTGGATTACCAATTTTTAAGACCATTTTTATTTTAAACATATACAATTATTTAGCCATAGGCATAGAATTAATGCTGGTTTAGTTATAATTTAAGGTATTGTTCACCACCAAAACATTTTTTAGTTCAGTTGTTATCAGATTAAAGAAACAGACTTTTTGAATTAGCTTTCCACTTTTTAATGTTTTTACCAGGGAAAGTCGGGGATTCAGCCTTAGCATGGCCAAAGATAAGAAATGAATCCACCAATGAATCAATTAGAACAGTTTACAGCACTTCTTTAAGAAGGTGAAAACTTTAAACTTCAACATTAGAAAAAGAGTCACAAATCTATAAATGGAAAGTAAAAGTAAAACAGTAGTCTATTTCTGGTGAACAGTTAAACTAAAAAGTATTGGAAGGTGAACAAACAATGTACTGTCTTATTAATTCAAAGATAAAGCAAATCATTTAAAAATAAAGAACTTTTATTTAAACTGTACACTGAGAAATAGGAGTCTTATATTTTGATGTTTTTTGAAAAAAGGGTTCATAGATAATGGATCCCATCAATATGGAACTTAGATATAAGACTTTTAACTTGTAGAGTATTATTTTGCAGCAATAAAGTATGCTACTGTACTTTCCTTCAAAAAATGTAAAGATTTGCAATAAAGATGTGCTTAATCACAATTAAATCCCATTTGACAATTGCAATAAAAAATTTCCACAAACTGACCTAGCATAACAAAAATCACAAATGGGTTAATGAATATGCAGAATTGCTACACAATGGGCAAATATAGTCCACATGCCCAAATTCAGGATATCTGAATTTGTATGGCATCTCAGTAGATCAAAGCTGACATGATGAAACTTCTAATCATTTTGAGCTCATTGTTAACGATGAGAGTTTCACTTTGCTAAAAAATTAGAGAACCTGCTGAATAATTCATGAAATGGCAAACAATTAGCAATAGGGAGTTTTTCACACTTTTTCTGCAATTGTATTGATGTCAATGGGTGTTTTTTCTATCAAGTTTTTTTCTCCCTCCAAATACATTAAATACATTAAAGTGAACACTTAACTACTTAGGGGCCCAAATTCGTGTGAAGGATTAAAAATTTGATCGAATTCCGATCATACCATTTTATCGAATATTCCAATATGCAAATTTAGCCACTTTTATCATTGAATATGCAAAATTTGATCGTATTGAATAGAACGAATAGATCAAATATTCGACCATTCCATAATCAAAGTACTTCCTCTTTACAATTTTCTGCGACTGCCTACTGTACCCCCCATAGGCTTCTTTTCTAAGTTTTATGTTCAAATACCAATCATACGATCAAACTATTCAATTGCTCCATTCCATACGATTTTGAGCTTTTTTTATGATTTTTTCGTAAAATCGTACGATTTTATAGAGAAATCGAATAGTGCCCAAAAACCATTGAATTTTACTATGATTTTTTCTAATTTTCATTCGAAAATCGTAGAAGGGTCGAATTCGAGAGCAAATAGCCCTCCAAAATTCGGCCCTTAGTAAATCTGCCCCTTAGAGTTACTGAGGTTATGGGGATTTTTTGAGTCAACTTTGTGGACTCCGTTTATGTGAATTTATTAACATATATTGGTTGTAAACTAAGATCGAATAAATTTTAAGTAAATGCTAGGTCTGAATTTTTTTTTTTTTCAAAATGCATCAGTTAACAGTGCTGTTCCAGAAAAATTCTGCACTGAAATCCATTTCTCAAAAGAGCAAACAGATTTTTTTATATTTAATTTTTAAATCTGACATGGGGCTAGACATTTTGTCAATTTCCCAGCTGCCCCAAGACATGTGACTTGTGCACTGATAAACTTCAATTACTCTTTACTGCTGTACTGCAGTGATATCACCCCCTTCCTTTCCCCCACCCAGCAGCCTAACAAAAAAACAATGGGAAGGTAACCAGGTAACAGCTCCCTAAAACAAGATAACAGCTGCCCGGGATATCTAAGAACAGCACTCAATAGTAAAACCCATGTCCCACTGCGTACTATTAAGTTACATTGAGAAGGAAAAACAAAAGCCTGCCAAAAAGCAGTTCCCTCCTAACGTGCTGGCACAAGTCACATGACCAGGGGCAGCTGGGAAATTGACAAAATGGCTAGCCCAATGTCAGATTTCAAAACTGAATATAAAAAAATCTGTTGGCTCTTTTGAGAAATGGATTTCAGTGCAGGTCTACTGGAGCAGCACTATTAACTGATGCGTTTAAAAAAAAAAAAAACGTTTTCCCATGACAGTTTCCCTTTAAATAAATACTTATATTAATTCTGTCCTGATGAATTTATGGACACGCATAAAATGTGATCCAATGTAGGGTTAGATAAATCAAATAAATCGATTGTCCAATCTTATCAATTAATTTTCTCTATCTTATAATTAATTACTAATATTGTACAGGCATTGCACAAATCCTTTTAAGGTGATGAGATATTATAAGATTAACTCCTGTACAATTAGAATTAAGTTAGCCATATTCAAATTCCTCAGAAAATACAAGGTGAGCAAATATTGATACATGTAGTATGTGTCTATATTACTCAGATAAATATTGTTTTTAAAAAAAATGTGTGAAGGTAGAGCCTTAATTGAGACCGTAGGAGGCTTTGCTTTTTAGCCAATAAATCCACTGGGTTTCACATCAGAGTAATTTCTTAGCAATATCACCTTTTCTAGTGGTAGGCTCTATACGATCCATGGCAATAAAACTCATTATTTCTGTATTTCCCTCATGAAATTTATTAATATGGTTAGCCACGGATGTATTTCTTTTATACTTAACATCACCAACGTGTTCCAAGATTCTCTCTTCTAAATTCTCTTTTGGTCTTTCCCACATACACACTATATTAAAACCAGAAGTCACATAGAAGGAGATACTCAGAACCATGCAGCAATTCAGATGGCTTCCGGTACCTATTTAAACCTCAGTTCACATTGCACCTATCACCTATGCCCCTGAGGAAGCTGCTGTATTATCGAAACGAGTTGGGCATAGGTGGACAATATGGAGATCAGCTCCCACTGTTCCCCATGTAGACCGGCAGGTTGGCACATGTGGGAACTTTGGAAGGGAGGGTTGGGTAGATAATTCAACGGACCTGTTTACTAAGCAGAATTGTGCAATAGCACTTAACTAAGCTACTTAAATGAATGTTAACATTCACCACAGATCCACCTCTAGCAGGTTTTAAATATGTGTATTTTAAGGATAATATTCTGCACTGTTCTAAATACAAAATCAGTGTCTGTATATGTATGGGCAACATGTTTTATGGTGACTTCTAAAAAGTTTTAGCTACTTTGTAACAATGTGCCTGTAACAATCTAAATAGTGATGGGAAAATCTATCCCGTTTGGCTTCGCCCAAAAATTTCGCAAATTGCGCTGTTTTCGACACGCATAACGTCATTTTCAGCGCGCTACTCGTTTTTTTTTTACGCCAGCGAATTTTCGGCAGGCAAATTTTCACTGGCGTTTCGGCAATTTATTCGCCACCGCCGAATCGCGGGAATTCGCCCATCACTATATCTGAACTCTTTTGCTGGTAACAATTTGGGGAGATGTATCCAGATGCATTTCACCCTGACTTGTTACTTTTCTGGAATTTGTTTTACAAGTTTTGCAGAGGTTTTGAAAAAAAAATGCAGATGGTGAAATGCTGAATTTCACCACAAATTCATATGTGGCTAAAAAAATTGCTCATCACCAGTATCATGAAAACGCAAGGCTTTTCTAATAAATGAGGCATGACTATCTCACAATAGCCAATAAAATATGCAATTTTCCAACCATGAGACTTAATAACTTGACCATTAAATTTAAACAAATATTACATTGGAAAATGTTAATTTTTATTCAGAATTTTTACGGGACATATTGTGAGTACAATGTGCCTGAATAATTTTTTTCATTGTATACTTCAAAACAGACAGACGTAACAAGATGCTTGCATACCGCTTCTCAAATTCTCTTGTTTTCATGGAAGAGTTAAATTCTTGCACTGAAACTGGTAGCCAGTGTTTCAGTAACACATCATTTATAATAATTTTCACTTGGCTGGCATAAAACATTTAGTAACTAAAACTGAAACTTGCATAATGACAAACTAGCTCATACACCACCATTAACCTGTCTATAATTATGTAATAAGTTTTCATTCTAATTTTGACAGTTGCACTTATCTTTTGAAAAAGTGCTTATTTTTAGAGTGACGTTTCCATGAGCTAAACAACATAATATGCAACAGACTAAGGTATTAAAAGAAATCCAGTGATTCATTTTTCTAACATTAGGACTGTTTGCAGAGACACATTTTGCTTTTGTTTTGTGCAGAGAACTAATTTCAGAAAGAATTACTGGAAAACTAGTTTAAAAATAGTAATGGTGAACAAAATCTAAAGCAGTCAGACCTCAAGCTGTCCTATACAATTACACACCTACTTTGCTTTGTTCAGTTTAAAATCACACTCCTTAGAATTAGGAACAGCTTAAATACACACACAAATAAACATATTAAATTTAAATATTTAGATGCCAATATATTATTATGAAGTATTAAAGAGTGAACATGATCTATTGTTTGTACACATTGGAATATTGTCCAGATCTTGGAATAAGATTACTCTCCATTTAAGCTTTTTCTTTTTTTACCAGTTTCTGAAAATACCAGAACAGAACACATATTTGAGATGGTTCAAGGGGAAGAGATTTGGTAGCACATGAACTCTATATCTGACAACCCAATACCCCACCTTCAGTAGGATGATTTTTTTTTTTGTTTAAATGGTGAGGCATAACACAGACCATGGTTGGCAGCTTGAAGGCTCAATGGCTATTACTTTTTCATTAGTATGTTGGAAGAGCTTACCTCAGAATTACTTTTAATACTATCACTTCACTTCATACCAAGCAGAGAAGTTGGGTAAATGTTAATAAATGATCAAGATACAGTTGTTTTAGAAACTGTGGATTACATGTTTTAAACAATTGGTCTAAACCAAGAGCACCTATTTTGTTTGGGAAATGTCTAAATAATAAGTTTTATTTTCCTAGACCTGAGACTGTAGGGTAAGAGCACCTGCCATAGGTTTAGGAGTTAAGAACAGGTATTATTGGGACCTGGGGGGTTTTGAATGAGGGTACTTCCTATAATTAGCTGCAGGCAAATACATTTGTGAAATGCACATTTTGGACACGCACATCTGTTTTTGGACGCCGGCTTCCGTTTTTGGGCGCCTGCATGTTTTATGTGCTTTGGACACATGCTCATTGCCGGCATCGAAAAAAAAAGGATGCCGGCAATGAGCACGTGTCCAAAACGCATAAAACATTGTGAACAGTGAGAACATTTTATCACCCCCACACACATTGTAATTGGTTAATCCTCACATTAGCATATGGCACTGTGATAAAGGGGCATATCCCCAAAACATTGCACATTGGTGAATAAACACTCAAGGGTTTAATCCTTCTTGAATCAGCCATGAGTGCCATTGTATAATTGGATTCAGACTGTTTGGGAGGGTGCCGGTCCCTCCAACACCAGGCACCAGGCATCTATTTCCTGTAGGCCAGGGTGTGCGAGCGGGTAATACTTTCCAGTGCATGCCTCCTCCTGCCCATCATTCATACATCATAGCAAAAGGCAGGCAGCTCTGTATTCATTTGGCAAACACAAGTCACTCTGTTTTGGACCACAGAGAAGTGCAGGATAGTGTCCAAACAGCAGATTGCTCCAGTTTTTTGCACCTTGCCCTGCACGTAGCAAACGGCCCATATTTTCTCTGTGTTAATAATCTAGTGGAAAGTTCATAATGTGAATTTTTCTTCCACTGCATCATGCAAACACAAAAATTTGGTTTCAGTGTATCCTTAAATAAACAGGCACTAAAAAAAAAATCTATGTGCTTAAATTGACTCGGGCTAATGTTAAATGTTTTATATACACACTGCCACAACACCTTTTTGGCAGATTTTTACCATTTTATTTCCTGTTTGTTTTCTTTCTGAACATTAACTTTTTAATTTAAATTGAAAGTGTAAACTGGGACAATCTGTACAGAGCACTTGCTTAGAATTAACACTGGGACTCTCAAATGTTTGTTTCGAAAAGAACAAAAGAGCTGATAAGATAATAAATGACTTGAATGAATGCTGGTGATTTCTATCAGTTAATACAATGGCTGTCTATAGTACCTGAAAACCTTGCTTAAATAGAGAGATGTTAGGAGGAAGGTTTCACTAGATTTACAATACTTATTGTGTGCAGGTTTCTGTGTTGGATAATTTAAAGTGTCATCCAATGAATTAGAATAGAAGGTAAATTAATTTTTCTCTACTAGACAGCCAGCTTTTCCCTTGATATTTGTATCTGCAGACCCTTGGAGAATTCCAGCAGAAGAAAGTCTATTAATTTTCCATGTACTTGTTGACGAAAAAGCTATCAGGATTATGTGTTGAATATTTCTGGTATAAGGAAAGTACGGGATGCAATTAATCTCGGTGAACTAAAATATACTTCTTTTCATTAATCTTTTATTGTAAATGAGCAAAGTAATTGAACCACTACTGCACTGTCAGACTAAATGCAATGCCATTGGGGTATGCATGAGAGAACACATACTGATTGAGTATTAAATATCTAACAGCAGTAATTTATGGTTCATTACCTCTTTTTTTGAGTTTTTTAGTTTCATAGTGCTTGAAATTTATACAGTCAAATTTTCAAGAGGAACTACTTTTGCTTGCTCAAAATACTATATTAACTAGGCACTTCATTTGCAAAGTTTTACACTTCGTTAATCAAAAAGGTTTAATCTGGCCATAACCAGAGACTGTAAGCAAACCTCATGAATGAACATTTTAAAAATGTACTTGTTTCAAAAATTGAGAAAAAGTTGATTTTTTTTTATTGCACAATAGATTATAAAGTTTAGATACCTGTATTTCACATGCAGAGCTCAACTGTATTTATGTATCTTGCTGTAGTAATGTTTAAGGCTAGGGACAGACAGGGAGATTCGGATAGATTCAGTCGCCTGGCTTTTAATAGCAGGCGACAATCTCCCCGCACGTCCTTCTCCCTGTCCGTCGCTAGTTGAAATGTAAAAGTGTCGGCTCTGTGCACACGCGGTGCGGCGATTTCCGGAATCGCCCCAAGATACTTCGTGAGGAAACTTTGAGCAATTCTGGAAATCGCCGCGCCGCATGTGCACAGGTGCTGGAGCTTTGTCAGTTATACTAGCGGCAGACAGGGAGAAGGAAATTCGGGGAGATTGTCGCCTGCTAAAAATGCCAGGCGACAGAATCTCCCTGTCTGTCCCCAGCCTTAGGGGTAATTCATCAAAGGTTGAGTGTTGGAGTTTGTTTTTACCTTGAATAAACTCAAAACTTGACTGGTATCTTATAAGAAAAAACTTGAATGCAAAAATCCGCCAGCCGAAAACTCCAATTAACTGAGCTTTTGGCGAAAGAAAACTAAAATTGCTTGAATCATGTGTTTTCTGAAATGGTTCAAGAGACCTCTGCCATTGGCTTCAACATGACCTTAACTGGTTTTAGAGGTTTTTTCGAATTAGAGCTATTTTTAATGTGAGTTTTGACCAAAAAAAACTCAAAAACTTGACTTTACATGGAACCCCCCCCCAACTTTAATCTGCCTGTGTATATTACAGATACAATCAGAACTAGCTACATTTAAATGTGCATCAAGTTGGGCATGGGACATTCTACTAAGCAAAAAAAAGTATATAATGGAATTTTAGTGTATAGCGTCTTGCCCGTTGTTAGGTTCTATTTAGAAGTTCCTGGGTGCCTATCCTAAGTTTTTCCTGTCTGATTTACTGTTTATTGACCCTTGCTGTGCCTGACTGCTCTGATTCTCTCCAACCCTGACCCATGCCTGTTTGTGACTTCTCTGATTATCTCCAATCCTGACCTCTGCCGGTCCACTGACTATTCTATACTCTCTAATCCTGACCCTGGCCTGTCTCACAATTCTGCTCTGCTTGTGCTGGCCCGGCCTGCCTGTTCCACTCTGGTGGTATTCTTCAATCTAGTATCCTTGGTGAGACGATCTTGCCCCTTTGCTTGTCTGGAACCTTTAGCTTTGCTCCTCTCTCTATTAAGACCTGGCAGCATCCAATTAGCCGAGGGCTCCTCCCGAGGTGAAAGGCGGTGGTTATAGGCAGAAGTGAGAGCCGAGACCAGGGAGCTTAGCTTGGGTTCTGGATTTAGGGTGCCGTTCGTGACACCAACATGTTGTCCACAAATCTGTAGTACCCTTCTATAAGTTGTAAATAAGGTTTGGTTAGAAAAAACTGTTTCTCCAGTTTGTGGACAAAAATGTTGGCAAAGGCAGGAGCAACTGCCGCCCCATAGATGTCCCTTGTCTCAGCCAATAAAAATCACCTGCAAAATGGTGCAAAATTACATTATTACACATTTGAGTCTGAGCAGTTTTAAACAGTGAAAGGAAGGAATGAGTTAAGGCAGGGAAAAACCAAGCTGGGGTGTAGAAAGACAGAGTTGGGATGTCGGGGGAAGAAGCAGTTCACTTCCTTATCTTCTGAGCAAGTAGAAACATCTGATCCACTCCCCCTTTTTGCATATTTTGTGAAATGCCAGGAGTTTCTCTTTATGTTCTCATGTTATCTATTAATACCCAAATGTGGCTGTATTAATGAATGTACTGTTATATTGTGGTTCTGGTACAGTTATGCAGTATAACCATGAGAGAGCTTGCATGTACTAATTCATGTGAAATGAATGTCAAATGTTTGATCCAGTGAATGTTTGGGATCGCCATTGGGGTCAGGAAGGAATTTTTTTCCCTTTTGTGGCATAATTGGCAAAGGTTTAAGCTGTTTTTTTTTTGCATTACTCTGGATCAAAACAGTGGATAAATGATAATGTATTTTACGTTTTATTTGTCACAGCATCGGTAAGACCTTGCCAGAGTACTGCACAGGTAAATTTAGAAGAGGGAGAAAGGAGGTTCTCTACTGTGACTTGTGGTTTGATTGATACCGAGGCTACTACTACTTGTGCTAGGTGACAACCTGCTTGGATTTCCTCTCATCGACACACTGCAGATTCCAGGCAGCAGGGCTGCTGAACATCTCTCATGGTGGGAGATGCAGCTCCTGCTGGTAGCAGAGTTGGGGCCATCCGCTCTGTAGGTAGAGGCAGCATAATACTCAGTGGTGGATATGACAGCGCTACATATGCTGACACTTCTATTCTCTGATGAAGAGGGGTGGAGCCTTACAAAACAAATCGGAAGCCATTTTTGTGCATTAAAAAATAGCTACATATTGGTCACAAAATGTATGAAGTCCTATCACACAAACAAAAAGATCACTAAACACCAATAAAAGGCATGATGGAGCATTTGTAAAGGCATATTGTATGCTATATTATGATTCTTGTATTGTGTGAAAGTCCACTGAAATTCTTTCTAGAAATAGAATCCATCTTGCTGTGTCCAATGCTTTATACCCACACCATTTGTGTATAACCCAGTTAAAACATTACATACATGATATTTTTAGATGCCTAATTTTATACTTAATACCCCATAATTCTGCACTGTTGCCTTTTCATTATCTTTTAGCTGAAATTGGTATAATCCAGATGAAATACTAATGAAGATAAATCTCCTTCTCTTGTATAGAAGATTTTGGATACAGTCCTTGCTTTCACAGCTGATACTGCATGCCAAGATTGTGTCACAAGATAGACATCTGAGGAGCAGGCACCAAGTTTGTTAATTATGTGGATTAATTTAATGAATTTATTCTCATTAAACCTTCAGAGTCACACAGCTAGAAAATTGTGAGGAAATCTACATCAACAACATGCTGATGTCATTAAACAACTAAGCACACAAATTATCAATTTTATAAAAAGCATGGAAATGTTTTTGTGTGCTGCATCATTATTAGATGGGATTAAATCCAGATCATTAAGTAGAATTAAGCAGAATTTCTTTTTTTGCCTCACTGCATTAACATAAACATCAGTTTTATTAGAGGAAAAGTGCAAAGCAATTACTACATTTTCTTTCTACAGCAATATCAAATGTGTGTATGAAAGAAGCAGAATAAATACGAAAATGTTAAATAGTTGCTTTCGAGATATAAGTGCACAATTAGCATTTAAGGTCACATATTTCACTTTTCCTTTCTCAGTTCTCTATGTTTTGCTGCTCTCTCAGTTATGTTCATGATATTATCCAGGAACACCAATTGTCACATTTTCCCATATAATATTTAGCTTAGTTATCGAATGGCAAAAAGTTTGTAAAAAAAATACCATTATGGTTATTTTTTTTTACTGGGCTTATGTGTGTTTTATACATGTAAAGCTCTTTCTAGATAAAACTAAATTATTCAGTAAAATCAAAAACCATTAAAGGGGACCTGCCATCCTAAGAAATAATTCCAAATTCCTTTCCATGAAGTTAGTTGAGCAATATAAACTTTACTTACACTATTTTTATTTTTTAAATTGTGTTTCCTTTAGTCTTGGAATTACAAAATCACAGAAAGCAGGCAGCAGCCATTTTGTTGACACTGTTATTAAGACAAATTTTGTTTCACCCCAAAATTTTGTGTATGCACCAGAATGTGGGACTTAATGCCCATGTGCAGTGCCCTAGGCAATTATAGTATAGAGTGTGAGGAGAGAGGGGGAATGTGGGAGAGCAGTGACATCTAGAAATTGCTGAATGGAAAGTGATTGACTGCCCCACCTCTATGCCACCGGCTTAAATGGGAGGGTAGTTTACGGACACAATTCAGAGGGCTATTAAAGTGTATTTGTTGACACTGTTATTAAGACAAATTTTGTATCACCCCAAAATTTTGTGTATGCACCAGAATGGGGGACTTAATACCCATGTGCAGTGCCCTAGGCAATTATAGTAAAGTGTGAGGAGCTTACGGACACAATTCACGGGGGAATTAAAGTGCTGTAATTTACAGTGGGTGATACTGTCATATAAGTGCCAGTTCAAGTGTTATCCAGGGGCTCCCAGAGTTAGACCTTGAGTTTTGTTTTAAAAATATTGAAGGAGAGATTCAGGAATGACATTCCAAATATAAGGAGCTACAAGAGAGAAGGGTTTGACACGGGAAACAGCAGTAGTAGTGGGGGGTGCAACCAAGTGGTTGCTCTGAGAGGAGAGGAGGTTATGGCCAGGAACATATATGTTATTTACTTTAAAACTCTTTCATTTTAGAGGATGTCATGTTCACATGAAGATTTAGAATCCAAAAGTTGTTTCACAGTCAACAATAGGGTTACAGGTCGGAAAGTTCTACAATTAAGAATATTTGAAAGAAAGCACAGCTGGCATGCACACAGAAAGGTGTGCCATACTGTTGCATGGCTATAATCATGGAAATCCCAATTTATTAACATGAAAATATAACAGAAACTTAAAAGAACAAATAACCAAATCAACTATCACTATCTGTGCCTATTTTTTATCAACCCTGTACATAATTAATTAATGGAATAGTGTCTACTTTTAGCTGTTGGATGAATTCAGGGAGGCAGCTTCCATTAGATCACAGCAAAGTCATCCTCGCTATTAGCAGGGGGTTGGTGCACTGTGTTGTTCAAATTCCCATTTTGAACCTCCGTAGTGGGGTTAGGTAAGATTGGTGCAGAAGCTGAAGGGCTGACATTTGATATTGATTAGAGGGGGAGACCTTCATAGCATGTGAGTTGAGTATGAGAATGGCAAGATCAGTAGTGTTTGGAACAGTGTTAATTCATTTCCTGAGGGAGGCATCCTGTTGGAAAGATCTAGATCAGTTCTGACAAATTTGTTTGTGTAGGAAGAAGAAGTTCCCTTCCATATATGATTTATTAAATCTTAGTGAACTGGAGAATTTTCACTGGAGAAAGTTTACCTGGAGAAGAGAGATGAATTAAGCCACTTAGTTAGTTCTTCAAAAACTGATGCATTCTCCTTGTTAGTAAATTGACTAAATGTTGAGGGAAATCTTAATTTTTTGGTGAAACTATACTTTGAGAGCCTTCCAAGGGCATCTCACTTCAAAAAGTCTCCTGTAACTGAAACAATCAACATTTCCATTGCATTGTGTTTGTGAGTTAGAGACGTTCTCAAGGTATAACAGCAGCACAGTCAATCTTGAACCTGGGTGGAGTCATACAGTAGTTGTAGCTGCTTGCTAATATAGTGGAGACACAAGACTCCTATTGAACCAAAAATGGGAAATCAGTGCAGGAATACTAAATGTCCATAGCAATAGAGGCAAGCACAATTAAATTTCAGGGGATTGCACCTTTTTTAAAATCATTGCATCAAGTGTAGATAAGCCTGTTGTGAAAGAAATGTCTCTGGCAACCACAAAGTAAAGCAAGTTCTTCATTGATAGAACATATGCGAAATGCAACAAAGTGGTAATATTTGTTTTAAGCAGATGTTAAATATAGGGCTCTCATGTTTTCTGCAACATCTTCTAGCCACCCATATGCAACAGGTTGGAGCAAGTTAATTCTTTCCTGTTAGGGACATCTATCATCTCCCATACAAGTGCACTGTAGTTAAAAACTTTTTGCACTATAAGCCTTGCCTTGCAGTGTTCAAAGGAAATGTATTTTGCTTATTTGCAAAACATTGTGACAATTAAAGGCACCATTTCAACGGAAACAAATACAGTTTAAAAGCTTTAGACACTATAAGAGTTAAGAGGATTTAATTTATGCCATTATTTAATGCAAACTGTTTGACATGCTTTTTTATTGTCTCAAATATCTTAGTATTAATTTCCCAGTATGCCAACTGCTATAAGAAACCTAGTTTGAGAGCCAGCAGGGGAACAACTGTTCCGTGCTTCATTCTGCATTTGAGAATGTGTGGTTTGATTCCCATTGCTGCTGATTAGGTTGAACACAGCAATCACATTAACTAGCAATGTGTTTCTGGCTCTGAACGTAAAAAGACGGAGAAGGGTAATTCTTCAGAATGGTTACCTCTTGGGAAAAGAGAGAGAATAAAACAACCTTGCACTATTTAGCCAGCAAACACACCAGATTAATGAGCAGTACTTTTAGTGTAATGCAGCAGGGAATAAGTCCATTTTCAATGTCACTGTTTTGATTTGAAAAAAAAAACCAAAAACTAAGGGGCTGATTTACTAAATTCACATGTATTCATGTGAACAAAATCTAATTCAATGGAATATTTGATCGTAGGATCTATTCGATTGGTCAAATATGCAAATTAGGCATATTCGATCATCGAACAGTGAATGATTGAATAGATTCGTATGATCGAATATTTGATCATTCGATCATTTGATCATTCGATCAGCGAATGAAATAAAATTTTAAAAATATTCGACTGCCTACTTCGCCAGATTGGACCTACCGAATTGCAATAGAAGCCTATGGGAACCCTCCCATAGGCTTCTGAGTCTAAGGGCCCGATTTACTAAATTCACGTGAATAGATCGAAGTTCGATCGAATTCAATGGAATTTCGTATGTAGGATTTATACGTTTGGTCGAATATGCAAATTTTAGCATATTCGTTCATCGAATAGCGAATGGTCGAACGATCGAATACATTCGAATAGAGTCGA
>CM044437.1:45784040-45794408 GCA_024363595.1 Xenopus borealis
GGTTGACAATCCATATAGGTGCTACCAAATGGCCAATCACAGCACTTATTTGGCACCCCCTGAACATTTATCATGCTAGTGTTGCTCCCCACTCGTTTTACTTCTGAATGTTGCTCACGGGTTGAAAAGGTTGGTGATCCCTGCCCTATACTGTTTACTTTCAAATCTATGCACTATACATTAATAAAATAAATTAAAATAAAAATTTGAAGTGGAGCTTCAATATAGAGAATAACCAATGCAACAAAGCACTTTGGATTTTGAAAAATGCCTGTGGGTAAACAATTTTTTTTTAAAACAATATATATTTATATTATATCCTTGATCTAAGGCATTTTAAGAATGCTTGTTAATCAGTAGAGAGATCTATAATTAGAGACACATACTTGAATGTGAAAACCTACTATTGTTACAAAGCGACTTCAGGAACTATAATCACCACTTCAGCTCAAATATATTTCTGACAAGGAGTTCCTTAAAATGTGGCACTAATGCCTCCTCCGGAGAAACTAGGGACTCAGCTATATTCATAAAGCAAGGGAGCTGCTTTCTTGTATAGGTGTAATAACTCACCCTGGTGGTCTAGTGGTGCAGCGGGGACATTGTATTTTTTCATTGCCCATTATAGGATCTTTTTCCTGGTGCTTCTGTATTTTGATATCTGATTCCTGTTGTGACCCCCTTCCTGTGTTTTGATGATCCTGACTTGTGTAAACCTGGCCCTGCCTGGTAACTGACTACTGTATCCGTATCCCTTCTGATTGATCCCCTGATTTGACCCTTGCTTGTCTGACTGCGTTTGTACTCTGCCTGCACTGACCCAACCTGATTTGACTACGCATTCTGTCTATGACTTGTACTGTGACCTTCTGCCCAAAAGACTTTGCTTTACGTTCGTGCCCCTTTGCTCATCCAGAACCTTTTGCTTTGCTCTTATTAAGACCTTGCAGCGTCCAATTAGCGGAGGACTCCTCCCAAAGTGAAACGCGGCTGTTAGAGGCAGATGTAAGAGCTGAGAACAGGGGGCTTAGCATTGGTTCAGGATTTAGGGTGCCAACTGTGAAGACAGGTCCCATACGGTAAGCTTATCAGTTTTTGAGCAGGTAGACAGATTGAAATTTACAAATTAAAACAACAGTTTGTTGTAATTTTGTAAAATGTAATCATAACGATCATGATTAGTGATGGGGAATAAATTCACCAGGCATGGATTCACGCCGAATTTTGCTGCATCAAAATTGATGCCCATTGACTTAAATGTGTTTCACAAATTTTTCATCATTTCTCACCAAATCGAAATGGGACAAATTCGCCCATCACCGATCATGATTATTTTAGGATAGGTATACTTTAAGTAAAGTGCAGGGTGCAAATCACTCTGTTTTTTTTTTTAAATATGCACTCCAGAATGAAGCTCAACACAGTTGTTCGCACATGAATACTCATGAGGGGCAGGGTGGGGTAGGCATATAGGCAAGCCCCATCATAGTCCCGTTACTTCATCATTATGGCAAGCAGTAAGGAAACCCCCAGCTTGCACCCATCAGTGCTGTGCTCTGCAATTGTGTCAAATCTTTAATGCAGCACCCTGCTCCTGGCCCCCTTTTTGTCAGTACATTTGTCAGTAGTTTGTTTTTTGGGTAAAACTGATTTTCCCTTATACAGTTTTTGGATTTTTTAAAAAATAATTATCTTTGGAAAAAGATGCATAGTTATCATTCAATAATCTTCAGTGGTGGGCCATGAATGCCAGCAGATGAATTCAGCATTTTACTCATTTAAATCAATAGATGTTTTCTGAGTTTTGAAAAGCAAGCTTAAATACAAAAATAGAAACAGCTTTCTTAACCCAGATATAACACCAAATATTGTAAACTGCATCTTTTCGGTGGTGTTCCCACCTTATTATTATAATTAATATTAGTTGTATTAGTTGTATTGCATGTGTTTATAAAGCACAAACATATTCAAAGTATTACAAATTATAAATCTAATAAATGGGTTTATACTTTGAATATTCAGAATTACACACAAAGCAGCAAATAACAGATACTGTACAAGAGGTAAAGAGGGCCGTGCCCAAAAATGCTTAAAGACATAATGGAGGTGTGGATTCAAATGTACATTTTTTCCCTAATCAAATGTTTTTCTATAAAAAATAGTTTTTTTATTTCTCTAAAACTTTTAACAATTTGAGATTTATAAAGTGTAAAAACCATGAAAGCTCTAATACAAAAATCTCTTGCAAAAAAGCAATCATGGTCCCATAGAAATCAATGGGAGCAGCACTGATTCTATTGGACCTTAGACATTTGGACTTTGAGATTTTCTGTTTTTCATTCTTATTTTTTTGTGCATTGTAAAACTTATTTTTATTTGTACTTTATCCATCCAGATCTTTTAAAAAAATACAAGCTATTCACAATTTTAGAGAAAATAGCATTTAATCGTATTGTCAAAATTCTCTAAAACCAATGAAATGGCTATTAATATATGGGCTTCCCCAAATATTAAAGGACAAATTGTTTAGTATCAATTAGACCCATAAATCTATAACTGCCAAGTTATCAATGTCCCTGCTAAATTCCATGGTTCTTTTATATCAAGGCTTCAGCATTGAGGTCTTGAGGCTTTATCTGACTGCAAGTGAGAAAGAATAAAATTAAGTATATGCAGATTCCACTGGAAGCCCCCTAACTTGAATGGATTCTGTTCTTAAGCTTGCTTGGTCATATCACCTTGACCTTGAGGAAGAAGCATTTTGTTGGTTATTTGCTTTTCTGTGCTGTGAGGAGATACTCTATATGCTCTTGCAATGGTGACTCTTTAAACCATTAGTTCTTATGTCATACTTTCCCAAGTTTATAAAATCTCTGTGATTTATTTGTTTGGGTTTCTGACTAGTTTAGAATCTACTGAGCTTGTGTCGAATAAATCTTTTCATCTCAAGTGATCTCCGGTTCTTGCAGTTCCACAACACATTTTACTACAAGAGCTGAGATTTTTGGAAAGCATTTCTCTAAAAACCATCCCTGCTGCTTCGAACTTAAAACCTTCAAACCTGTTGATTCCCTATTGCTAGTAATTTATAACAGGTGATCTGTTTTTTTTTACAAAGTTAAAAAAGTGTAAATGAGAGGAAATCTTCTCATTTAAAAATCCATAATCTTGCTACATACCAATTTCCCACATCTGTTTCAGTCCATGTCCCAGATGCATATTCTTTTTTCATGGCATATCCCCCTGCTTTTAAGCAATTCTTTTGACATTTATCATGAGGAATTTGTGACTGCAGCACATCTGAAGCACTTGAAAGTAATTTGTCTGCTAGATCTGTACCTTTGTCACATTACCATACAAAATTACGAGTAATGAATAAGAGTTTGGAGTGCTTGCCTGAATAGACCACAGGATTTGCAGTGTAATTAATTTACATAATTGAAAAGACAAAGGCGTGAGATTCAGAATCTTTCATTATTACAGCAGCTGCTTAAACTTTTTTGCTTAATTTCATTACATATAATAAAGAGAGCCTTTCAAAAGACCACTTTTGTGTAGATAAAAGAAAGCATGTCCTGTCCACTGAACAGTGCAAATTTAAATACCCTCATTTTTTTAAGGTGCAGATATTCATTTGAGCAGCATTACTTTGAAATCCACATTAGTCATTGCAGGAAGTTATTGAAAAGCTTTTCGGAAAAGAATATTGCAGTATAACTTGGGAGTGGATAGATGCAGCCACTCTCATTTTAGGAGGCCCACATTTTCCTATGACCCCTGCTTTTTTTGCTCATTTCCCCTCAACTTTTTCTAACAACCTGCGGATTTTAATATATTCAAAGTTCCTAATGCTGCAAAGAAAAAAAAAACAAAGGCAAGCAAAATATGTTTAAAGACTATTAAATGTTCTGATGCATTGTGCTTACTATATGTAGAAATCTATTAAGTAGGATGCCCTTTTGTCACATCTCTCTTTATAGGCAATGATCAAACTGAACAGTGTTGTGGGAGATACAGTATTAATGAAGTTTTTGACCAGGAAGATACTAACCAATGAAAATATATGCCAGTATAAAGCCAAAAGCAAAGTTGGCGACAGCATTTATAATCTAGGACATTTTTTTCCCTGAAATCTGGAGTTTTGAAAATTGACTTATCTGACTACAAATGTGTCGACAAACATTGGAACTTTAGGTGAATTCCTTTTGGTGCTTCTCTTGCTAGCTGTTCCCAGTGTGCTCACTTACTGAAACACTGAGCTTCCCTCCTCCTGCACTGGCTTATTGACTTGCAGAGATTCACACAACTCACCTGGCTAACTGCTTTCTAGTCAATTTGACAGCTGTTGGCCTGTGTCAGTATCTCTTTAAGTAGTTATAAATACTGCAATTTTATAACCATAATTTCAGTTTTGTCTCTCTCTCAAACAGGGTCCTTCTAGTTTACAGTTAATAAGATTTAGTCCCAAGAAATAACAACACCAACTCTTAGGGGTGGGTTTACTAATGTAGAAATAATTAAGACTAAAAAATGGTGTCAGCAATGATCTTAGCTCCCTTCTTTGTAGTATAAGGTTAGGTATCCTCAAATTATGTGGTCAGGTGATTGCTTGCAAATAAACATTAAAAAAGGTATTCGGGGTAATCCCAATACGTATACTCAACTGAGGTCCTTTTCAGCATCAAAGCAATTGGGGGTAATAAATTCATATCATAATGTGAAAATTATTTATTTATTAAGTAAGGTTTTTTGAAATGACAGCTTGCATATTACAGTAATAGATGATCAATATGCAAACAGCAATTTAGAAGTCTTACATCAGGGGTAGTTCTTACACTATGCATGCAGGTATGTCCGCAAAAGGGGAGAAGACTACTAACAAGGGAATTTATAACCATTGTCTGGAATGGTAGTTTGGAAATTGATACACTTTGCATTTGATGTAGAGTAGACACAACGTACAGTATATGCAGAAAAATAATAAAAATACAGGGTGGTGAAATCTCTCTCATTTATGCAGTTTTTCACAAGCATAATAGTCTTTGGGTACTAAGCAAATAGCTAAATATTAGGCCTGCAGATATCTGATTCAGGCAGCATAAAAGCAAATACAAAGCTTTATAAATGTACTATTTATTTTGCACAATTTCCCAACATAAATAATTTTACTCAGCATGATAAATAGGCCCCTAGATGTAAATAAGCTACAACAGTTATCCCCAACCAGTAGCTCGCGAGCAACATGTTGCTCACAAACCCCTTGGATGTTGCTCTCCGTGGCCTCAAAGCAGATGCTTATTTTTTAATTCCAGCCTTGGGGAAAAGTTTTGGTTGCATAAAAACCAGATGCACTGTCAAATTAAGTCTCCTGTAGGCTGCCACTCCACATAGGGGCCAACAGCCAATCACAGCCCTTATTTGGCAACTCAGGAACTTTTTGCATGCCTGTGTTGCTTCCCAACTTTTTTTATTTTTGAATGTGGCTCACGGGTAAAAAGGATTGGGAACCTTGAGCTACAGTGTCATGCCAGGGCAGCATTGCTCTGGCATCAAAAGTTAACATGGCAAAACAGTTGGTCGCAGTCTCACACAGAGACCCTTGATTGCATATCTCACCAGGGGGGCTGTGGAAAGGTGACATCCATATCTGTCTTCTGAGATGGTTTGGAGCCACTCCATTTGGGCAAGGAAGCTGGGCCAGTTTGTTCTTTGATCGGCTGATCAAAGAACAGAGCTGTGGACCTAGGGCAGCGGGGGGATAGTAAGTAGAAAATTATGGATTATAGGAAAGTATCCATATCTCCTGTGTCATAGGATTCACATCCTCATAACTTATGTATTGGTTATGAGGAGGTCACATGCTTCCTAACAATACCAAACAGGGCTAGCCTATACCCACCCGTTAGGAGGGTTGGTTCCTGGGGGACTGGAAAAAGGGAACCTATTAGTGTTTATTGTTTTGTTTGCCCACATATGGATCACAGCCTGCCCATGTTTTATTTATATATTAAGGGATATTGGGGAATATTGCCTGAGAGTAAATTACATGTTCCTGGGCACTCCTACCTCATGCATAAGGGGATGAGGGGAGTGACCCAGCAGGAAATAAAAAGGTGACATTCCCAATATCATGTTGCATGTTGTCAACTAAGGAGGCTCCATTTTTCAGTAGATTGTATGTCCAGCTTTCAACTCGAGGAAATACACTGACAACTTCAAAACTTGGTAAAGTAAGAGTTTTCTTTGTGTTTTTACTCCCTTTTATTTAATTTACTGTATTTGCAGCTATATGTCATCTTTGTAATATCATTTATATATATATATATGCACTGTTTCTTTTAACATTAAATACCATTTAATATGTTAGTCCTTGTGCTCTAAACAAAGTCATTGCCCATATGAATGCTTGTGCCTAAGTGTATGAACTCTGTATGTGTGGAAAGGGAAAGTTGCCTATTTGTATATTGAATAACTAGTACGGCTAGCAGGAAAGTGTGTTTTGAATGTGAATTAACCTTTTGGCTGCTGGAGTGCTTGTTAGACTAGTAGGATCTTACCCTGAGTAACTACCATAGGAGAGAGTGTTTGATGCAGTGTGTGTTATTACCTGTTATAGAGGGCAGGGGAATAGTCACATTAGGTTTCTATCGCATGTTAATGATAGATGGTGGCAGCGAATGAACTTTGTGGGTGTTGGTGTGTTTTTGGGGTGTCTGATGTTAGTCTAACCTGTGTGTAAGGTGATTGAGAGACTGTGTGTAACCCCTTGTAGCCAAACCCAAGAGTTAAGTGTCACGTTTCTGTGACATAAAGTATGTCCTGTTTGAACCAAATTGTGTTGCTGTGACTCCTCTACCCTTGTATTTTCCATCCAGTCAGGCCCGGACTGGCAATCTGTGGGTTAGGGCAAATGTCAGAGGGGCTGCTATAAGGTGCCATAGAAAGTCAGTGTTTAGTGAGCTGGTGGGGACTGTTTGGGCCTCTATGTGGGCTGATTGGGCCTCTGTGTACCTGAAATGCCAGGGCCTATTTTGATTCTCAGTCCAGTCCTGCATCCAGTAGTTATTGACAGGAAGTGTGGAGCTTTTTATGTTAGCTATCACTCATTTATGCACGATAACCTGAAAAATTGGCTGTTTTACATAACAAATCTAAGCCTTTCTAATATCAAGGTTTGAGATTTGTAAGTAGCTTTGTAAAGAAGAATTCAAAGAAAATTGGTTAAGAAGAGAAGAAAAGAATGCAAGGCACAAGAACACCAGCAGACGAATCCAGTCATATTCTGTTTCCCCATTACATCTAATTTCAGGATAAAGTATTTTGTTTCTACCATAGTTTCTCTTTAACAGATTCTTTATTCTCACTAGGCTGATTCAAGGTTCAGAGTTAAGAATCTGACAAGTTACTGCTTGAGCAAAGCAATGTTGTAGAAAGACAACTGACTCCATCCATCTTGTTAGTGACTGATTGCTCTTCTTGCAGTAAAAGTTATCTTTGAGTAGATAGACATGTCAGCATGTTCCCTGTAGAGCATCAAAGGTAGAACAATAGTAAAATGAAACAAATTGGCACTTTTAAGATTTCCAACACATTTAGCTGCCATAAGTATCAAAGATCACTCATGAGTACATGAAAAATGTTTCACTTAGAGTCATAAACTATTACCTTGTAAGAATGACATGTTATACTAATGAAATAAATAGTGTTTCTTCAGCGTACACTGTTAAACAAAACATGACATTACCAGAATAAATCTGTTTATTGCCTGATTTGGCTATAATTGGAATAGATTTGTCTAATTTGGTTTATATAATATGTCATTAAGGGTCAGATTTATCAAGGGTCGAAGTGAAAATTAAAAGTTTCAATGGCCAAAACTGTGAAATTCGACTCGGGAATAGTAAAAATTTGATTCGAGTTTTTCAAAAAATTGGAATTCGTTTTTCAAGATGTATCCTACACTGGCCCTTTAAGAACTAAAATTTGACTTGGCCACCTTAACCCTGCCAAATTGCTGTTTTAGCCTGTGAAAGACGTCCTGGGATCAATTTGTACTTGTTTGCAGCATTCCTGAAAAAAAAGTGAGTTTGTGGGTTGATCCTATTCATCCGAGTTTCAAAAATGTTGTTTTTGAAATAAATAGCGATTGGTTAAATTTTGAGTTTTAAATAATCGGATCACAATAAGTGATGGGTGATTTTTTGTTTAGCCAAAGTTTTCCCGGAAAATTTGTGAAAAGGCGAAAAATTTCACAAAACGCAAGTATTTCCTGTTTAGCCAAAATTGGCAAACACAAATATGCACACTATTCTATGAACTATTCTGATGTGTGTCCAAATTTTTTTGCACCACAAATTTTTGCAATAGTTTTGCAAATGTATTTGCCGGTGGCAAAACGCTGAAATTTGCATAGAATTTGCACCTGGCAAATCTATTCGCCCATCACAATAACTGTGGATTATATGCTTAACCAAATCACTCTTAAAGGCATTAATATACATCTGTCCTCAGAACATCTGGCAGAGCATTCCACAACCTCACTGCTCTTTTTTGGTTCAAATGAGTTTTATTGTCATTACACAATATGATACATGACATGTTTACAAATGTGCAATACTGCCGCAACTCACAGGTTGGGTAAGTGCATATTAACATATTACGTGTGCAATTTAGTATAGGCGTTATTTTTTCCTGTATATGTCATTCAAGTTATATCTGGTTAGACAACAGTATTTACTTAAATTTTGTCACTGTTACAATAAACATTTTACCCATATATTGTGTATTCCTTACTTGATCACCCCTAACACAGGTCTCGTACACTCAAATATCTATCCCAATTACATAGTAATCAAGCATTACAACCAGTGTTAGCAGAAGCTTTACATATCTATAATATGCCATTTTATTGACCTGCATCCCTGCCTGTTCTCATGTATTTTCTAGGACCCATAATTGCCAAATGGCCAAGTTAGATCTGGTGGAGCCCTTTCGCCTAGCTATAAGGCCCTCAATCTTTTGTAGCTCCTGTACCATATTTACCCAGGTAGAATATGTGGGGGGTCTATGGCCTTCTAATTTTGTGCTATAAGTTTTCTTGCCAGGAAGGTTAACTTGTGGACCATTATTTGAGCTGGGCGTGTGGGTTATTTGGGGGATCCACGCCTAGTAGGTAGTATTTAGGGTCCAATGGTATCTCAAACCCCAGCATCCCAGTGATGCATGCTTGTACAGCTATCCAAAAGGGCTTCATTTTAGAACAGGACCAAAAGGTATGTAGAATCGTACCCTCCTCTCCCTCACATCTCAAGCACAGCGGTGATATTAGAGGATTAAGCTTATGTAACACAGTCCTTGAGTAGTAGGCTCTATGGACAAAGTATAATTGTAATAGCCTGAACTTCTAGATAGGTGAGATCTGAAGAGGTACATGAAGCACTTGATTCCACTGCTCATCAGTAATTGGTTCTAAATCTGTTTCCCAGCGATCTCTGGCTTTTAGTGAGATTTTCGTTAAGATCGAGGATTGCAATGCTTTATAGAAAGAGGAGATTTTATGTCGAGGATGGTCTTGCCTGAACTCCTCCGCCACTTTTGTGAGGGGCAAGTGGAAATCACAGGGTTTAAGGGCTTTTCTCACTGCCCGTCTTATATTGCTGTATGTTTTTTTTTTTCAATTAAAAGTTTTTATTTCTTTTACAGGTTATATATTAAGAAAGAAGGAAAGAGTGAAAGCGAGAGTAAAGAGGTAAGTGAACTTGGGAGGTAGGGAGGGTTGGGGGGGGGTTTCCCAGGTTTTCCAATTAGTCCATTTTCTAGTATTCCGTTGAGGTCTTTAGACAAGGTTTGACTGGTTGTTGTGTCTTCTTAGTAGTGCGTAGGCTTTTATGTGTTTAGGATGTCTTTAACTTGGATTTCCATTTTTCCCAGATTTTGTATGTTTCCAATTCTTTATTTGCTTGCTTTAATGTGGTTTTTGTGTATCTTTCAAAGGTGAGATTTGAGTCTATAAGGTAGTATAAATTTACTCTATTCGGTATTTCGGTGGATTTCCAATATCTTGGTATTAGTAATCTGGCTGCAGTGAGGCTGTGGAATATTAGTTTTCTTGTTTCTGGAGTATGTTGTTGTAATCCTAGGTTTAGTAGAGCTAGTTCTGGTGTTAGTTTTATTGGTTTGTTGAGTATTTCCGAAATTATTTGTTTTACATCTAGCCAGAATGGGGTGATTTTGTGGCATTTCCACCAAATGTGGATCATGTCTCCCTTTTCCTTGTTACATCTCCAACATGTGTCTGATTGATTCGGGTATATTTTGCTTAATATTACCGGTGTTTTGTACCATCTATATAGGATTTTTTTGTAGTTT
>CM044437.1:45798575-45818539 GCA_024363595.1 Xenopus borealis
GATAGTATTGTATTTTTCAGGTAGTTCCTGCTTATCTCTGAACGCTTTTAGCACTAATTCCTTTATGTGGAAAAAGTGCATTCTCAGTATTACTTCTCTGGGAGCGTTTGGGGGTGCGTTTTTGTATTTTGGCAACCTGTGAGCTCTGTCTATTAGCAGAAGATCAGGGTTTACTTTTGGTAGTAGTTCCTGCATCATGTTGTTTAAGTCAGTGTTTTTCAACCTTGTGCCTCCAGCTGTTAAGAAACTACAAGTCCCACAATGCATTTGCCTGACTGTGGCTGTCAGACTCCTTCATTGCATTGTGGGACTTGTAGTTCCTTAACAGCTGGAGGCACAAGGTTGAAAATCACTGGTTTAAGTATATGTGCAGGCCTTCTATTTGTATTTTTTCTGAGATTCCTCTCAGTCTTAGATTATTTCTCCTGTTTCTATCTTCAAGGTCTGCCATTTTGTTGTTTAATTGCAATATTTCTTGTTCCATCGCAGAATTTGAGTCTACAAGCTCATTATGCGAGTTTACAAGTTCTGCCATTTTCCTTTCCAGGTGGTCTGTCCTGTCTCCTATCTGTTTGACCTCCTTGTGTAATTCTGCCATTGCGCCTTTGAAATCTGCCTGGATGTCCGCCCTGAGGCTGGTGAGTAGATTTTTAAGCACGGGCAGGGTGATAGCATGTGGGGAATGTGTGTCGCATTGCGCTATTCCCTCTGTACTTGCCTCTGCCTCCTTGTCTGTTGCGCTGTTGTTTCTGCTCTCCTGCTCCGCGCCATCTTGGAGGGAGAGGCCCGCTTCTGTTTGCTGTGCGGATTTCGGGTAGAAGGCTGTCATTTTTACCGGCGAAGGTTTCTTTTTCAGCTTCCCCATTGCTTCCGGTCTGTAAGCGGTTATGATATATAGCTTTTGCGGCTTTTAATATCGCTCCAATTTATTTATTTAATTCCCCCTGCACGGAGCTCACTAAAACACGTCTGCACGCATCGGACGTTGGCTCCGCCCCCCTATATTGCTGTATGTTATCCATTGTGAAGGAGGGATATTGAATTTCTCTTTCATTTGGTCAAATGAGACCATGCCCTGTTAGTTCCAGATTTGGCCCAATGTATAGATCCCAGCATCCAACCAGGCTTTTGGTGGCTTAGTTCTGTCTAAGGGTGCTAGTTTGGTGTTGTGCCATAATGTTGTTAATGGGTCAAGCCCTTTGGGGTTAGTAAGATATTGCACTCTTGTGATAATACGTCTCTGTAGCAGTAGCAGTGGATTGTTTGGGTGTTTGGCTTTCTTGGGGTCTACTATAGTTAGGGCATGAAATGGTGGTAATTCTGCTTGTAGTATTTATTGCCACAGTTGATATATCACCTCCCCCGGGTCTGTGTGCTTTAGTTTCCAAATCTGTGACAACTGAGATGCTAAGTAGTACAATTGCATGTCCGGTAGCACCATCCCTCCAGCGTCCTTTGGTCTGAACAGTGTTTCAAGGGCTACTCTGCTGCGAGTGGGACCCCAGATATATTGCCTAAACAAGGAGCTTAGGTCTGAGAAGAAACGGTTTTGTATATTGTGTGGTGTGTACCATATTAGGTATAGTAATTTAGGGGCTATGATCATTTTAATGGTCTGGATTCTACCCGTGGGGCCCAGTGGGAGATGTTTCCAGGTTTGAAATTTTCCTTGGGCCCATTGGATCAGAGGAGCTATATTGAGGGCATAGTATGTTGTCACTGGGAGTGCAACCCTGACTCCTAGATAGGTGAATTGATCAGATTTCTGGATTGGAATTTCCTTGGTATTGTACTCACTTGCCTCCTTGTCTATGGGAAATAAGGTGGATTTGGAAGAGTTGGTCTTTAAGCCTGAGATTACACCAAATGCAGTAGTTGTGTCTATAAGGGCCTTTAAGGATGTTTGCACATCTCCCAAATATACTAAAGTATCATCTGCATACATCTGTATTTTCTCCTCTCTGCCCTGTATCCGGAGGCCCATGATGTTAGGGTTCTGACGTACTGCCTGGCCCAGTGGGGAGAGTGGGCATCCTTGCCGTGTGCCTCTTGTTAAAGAGAATGGTACTGTTAGTGTAGAATTAATTCTCAGGGATGCTATTGGCGCTGCATAGAGCAGCTGGACTAATGAGATGAAATGAGGACCAATACCAATTGTTGCCATTGCCTTCCACAGATATGCCCACTCAACTGTGTTGAAGGCTTTGGCAACGTCCAAAGCCACAATTGCTCTTTGCCCTGTGTTAATGTGTTGTATTGTTAAGTTGAGCATCAGTCTTCTGATATTATGTGCTGTGGTTATCCCTGGGATAAAACCTGTTTGGTCCTCCGCAACAATTTGCTTTATTACTTTTCCAAACCTTAGTATTTAGCTAGAATTTTTGCATCCGCTGTTAGGAGCGAAATGGATCTGTAGGTCTCGGGGGAAAATTGGGTCCTTCCCCTGTTTTGGTAAAATAATTATGGTGGCTTCATAAAAGAAGGCTGGTAGGTTATGGTGTTGGTGGGAGTAGTTGTACATTTTTTCAAGGTAAGGGGCTATTAGTGCTGAGTGGGTTTTGTAAAATTCGATGGGTATTCCCTCTGCTCCTGGGGCTTTGCCTACCGGGAATGAACCTATGGCCTCAATAATTTCCTCTATTGTGATGGCCTGGTCTAGAAATTCCCTACCTTCTTCCTCCAAACATGGTAACAGTAAATTGTTGAGGAAGGAGTCAATTGCTTTATCCTGTGGGTCAATTTTGGATTTATACAGTTCTGCATAGAATTCAACCATGGTTTGTTGGATGTCTTTGGGATTGGTAGTTATTGTGCCATTTCTTGACCTGATTTTGGTAATGATAGGAGGTGTAGATTGTTCTCTGGTAAGCATTGCTAGCATTCTACCTGCTTTTTCTCCCTGTTCCAGTACCTTAGCCTTTACAAATAAATGTTTAAACGGTGACCTTTCCCACATGATTTTAGCATATTTGCTTTGCAATTGTTTCAGTTGGGAATAATGAGAAGGTGAGGGGTTAGTTGACAAGAGCTTTTCCACCTGCAAAATCTCTTGTTCCACCGAGGTTTGGGTTTGTCTTGCTTGCTTTTTATGTGCAATAATCTTCTTATTCAAGTATCCCCTAAGGAATGCCTTAAAGGTATCCCAGAGGAGATTTGCATCTGTGGTTGGGAATTATGGGCAAAGAACTCCTGTATGGCTGCTTCGTGGCCTTTATTGTTATCTAGGATTGACAGCCAGACAGGGTTCAGTGCCCATCTCACAATTTGTTTATCGTCACTCACATTAAACACTATTTCCAGGGGGTATGGTCAGTTATTCCTCTTGGTAAGTATGATGCCCCTTTGATATTTACCAGAGCAGGGTCATTAGCAAAAGCTAGATCTATTCTGGATAAAACAGAGTGAGTTGTGGAGAAGCATGAGTATTGCTTTGTGTGAGAGTGTCTCCAAACTTCGGTAAGGCCAATTCCCTTAGTGAGATCTGCTAGGTTTGTCTGTAAGTCTACTCCCTCCCCAGGTTTCATCCATAGCCTATCCATTTTGACATTTAAGAGGGTTTTAAAATCACCAGCTGCAATAACCTTTGCATATGGGTATTTAGCAACAAATTGCAGTAATTGTAACACACAAATGGCTTCATATGGAGGTGGAATATACAGGTTTGCTATAATAAACTCCTGATTATAAATTTTAGCGTCAAGGAATAGGTATCTTCCTTTAACATCAGATTGCATATTTAACAATTGGAAGGGTACATGTTTCGCAACGACAATTGCAACACCTGAAGAGTGCGTGCTATATGTAGCATGGAAGTGCCACCCCACCCAGGGCTTCTTGATTGCCAATATCTTACTCCCTGTGAGGTGTGTTTCCTGGAGCAGTGCTATACCGGCATTCTTGTGTTTTAAATAATCCATGACCAGCCTACGTTTAATGGGGTTGCTTAGGCCCCTCACTTTCTAGCTTAATAGTGTTAGCGTCATGGCGGTTCGTGTTCTAGGTGGGGCCTACCGTGTGGGTCTGTGCGAAACCTGTACCTTCCAAACATGTCTCTCATTGGTATTACATAATAATCATTTGAACCAACAACAATGATAACCAACAACATCTCCCCATAACTCCCAGCTCCCTTTCTACCTTCTTCCCAACTTGCAGGTAGAATTTGTCCCGTAACTTGTAACATAACAAAACTGGGGTGACTAGAGCAGTGCTCTTGAGAAGAAAGAGCGCTGTGAGTTGTAATGGCTGTAGGATGCTCCTGTGGGTGTCCACTCTCATATACTCGTAGATGACGATAAAACAGCTCTCAGCCCTTTAATAGTAGAGTGAGTCTCTTTCTATACAGTAAAGCACAGGTCGGGTGTTAGGCCTGAGTGGGGAATAATTATCTTATGGTGGTTCCGATTGTGGAGCAGGTGATGGAGGTTTGGGGGGTAACCTAGGGGGAAAATGCGAGGTTTCCCGTGACAAAAAAAAAAAAAAAATATGAGTACTTACTGAGGCAGACGTAGAAGGCCAGACTCTATTGAAGTGCAACTGTATTTGTTCAAAGTAAAAGGTCCTACCGAATGGTTGGTTTGCTCCCTGTAGTTACGCTAAGTTGTGCTTTCCCGCAGGTTCTTGTTGTCTAGCCATTCGCTGAGCTCTTTAGGGTTTTGAAAGAAGTGCATGTTCCCCTCGTGTTACATGCATTTTAGCTGGGTACAGCATTGCATATTGGATATTAGAAGCTCGCATTTGTTTCTTGCAGTCAAGGAATTGCATCCTCTGTTTCTGCACTTCTGCTGAGAAGTCAGCATATATGGCAATCTTGTTGGCTTGGAATAAAATGGTCTCCTTCTGCCATGCCTTTCTTAGGATCCTGTCGCGGTCTTTTGCGTTTAGCAATTTAGCAATGAGCGGCCTTGGGGGGGGTCCCCGGTGGTCTGCGTCTTGTAGGTATTCTCTTTCGATCGTGCAAGATGTGGAGGACGATGATACATTGAATGTAGCCTTCAGCCATTCTTCCAGAAATTGTTCCGGGTCATCCCCCTCGGCTTGCTCAGGGAACCCCACGATTTTCCATATCGTCTGCTTTGTTTTGGGAGTGGCTGGCATACATCCTCGAGGTCTCCAATGCGTTGTTCCATGACCTTTGCCCTTTCCCGGATCTTTTGCATATCATGGCGGATAATAGACAGGTCTACTTTAATCTCTTCTGTTTTGGCGCTGATTAATGTAGTGCATGAGTCTCTGGTAGCCCATATTTCGGCTAATAGATCAGATAGTGTGGGTTCCGCTGGGTTATTTTGATTCTCATGTTGTTCCGAATCAGGGGACGTAGGCCTGGAAGTTGAGGCGCCATTTTGGGCAGCTCTACCATCCCGCGCAAATTTCTCCAACTTGGCTGCTGCTTCTGAAGCCCGCTTTTGTGCTCGGTTTTGCCAGTCAGCAGTCTTGGTGGTGTTTGTTCCCCACTTTTCTCCACTTTGGCTTCAATTTGTAATGTTTACGAGGGCTGTATCAGGATAATTGAGAGTTTAAGCCACGGAGCTCCTCACAAGTGCGTCTTCTCACATTTGGCTGTTGGCCACACCCCCAACCTCACTGCTCTTACTGTGAAGAACCGCCTACACTACTTCAGTTCTACTCCTGTATTCTAAAGGGGAAGCCTCTGGTGCTTTTATTCTTTTTATGGGAAAAAAGATCTCCAGACTAGTGATGGGCGAATTGGCGGTGTTTCACTTCGTGAAGGCGAAAAATTTGCAAAACAGCGCATCTCATTTTGGACGCAGGCTTCCGTATTTGGAGTTTCGCAAATTTATTTACCGGCGGACAAACGTGGGAATTCAACTCACGACATTGAGCTACAATCACCTCTAATGTACTTGAAAAGAGTCATCATGTCCCCTTGAAAGTTCCTTTTTTCTAGAATCAACAACCCCAACCTTCACAGTCTGCCATCATAATTTAAATCCTCTATCCCTTATACCAGTTGAGTTTCATGTCTTTGTACTCTCCAGCTCATTAATATACTTCTTAAGGACTGAAGACCAAAATTGCACTACATACTTTAGGGGAGGACTTACCAGGGACCTTAAAAGAGTCATAGTTATGCTTTCATTCCTTGAGTTATTGCCCTTTTTTATGCAAGACAATGTTTTCTTTGCTTTAATAGCCACTGATCTTCAGTGCCCAAAGTTACACAGCTTGTTATGCACAAAAATCCCCAGATCTTTCCCAGCTGAGGATACACTTAACAAACTACCAGTGTAAAACTTCTAGTCTACAACAGTGTCGGACTGGGCCCGCTCTAACCGGCTGGTGCTCCTGACCTCCCCCTCCCCTTCGCCTGATTGCTTAACGAATTGCACACATGGATGATTAGCATCTGGGAAAGGGACCCTTTTGGCTGGGGAGGGGGTTGCAAAGTGGCACAGTTCTGATGGGCCAAGAACTCCCACCCATTCTGACCCTGAACTTACATTTATATTATTTATACCTCAGTTCATACACTTGCATTTATTAACATCCTGCACAGGACTTATAGTTGTGCATAATCATCATCAATTATCAGTATCAACAGCTATTTTTGTATCCTGTAATGAACACAAAATGTTGCTTGTATTAACACTGAATTAGAAAATTGGTAATATAAAGTGAATAAAGGGCTAATGTTAACACATAAGTGATGCACTATGCCATATTTATGTTATAAGAAGACTACTGCTGCCATACAGAGGAGCAATTTTGCAAATGTTTTATTTTTAAAGTTTAATATATATCTCCCAATAAACCATTCTTCTTGAAATACAAAAGTTATTGACATAGTATTTACGAGTCTAAGCTTTGCTGTGCATCCGAGTTCTGCTCCGGAGAAGATAAGCTTGGCACATTATTGTTCTTATGAGAGATTTAAAATAGTTGACACTAGATAATAGAAGAGATTTATACCAAATAATGTTTTATTTACTCTACTACAAAAGGAAAAAAAAATCACATACTTTTCTATGAATTATAACTGAAAGCCCCAAATCTAATTTGCAATCTTTATCTTTGACATTTGTACATCATGAAGTCTTCAGAGTGCATAAATCTATGGAAAGCAGTATCCATTTTATCATATTCATATTATGGATCAAAAATTCAAAAGAATATAAAAAAAGAAGCGATTAAAAGGAGCAAAATACCAGTATTAGAACTATAATATAATTGTCTAGGTTGCACCATGAATTGTAATAAATTCAGGCCATAGAACATTTATTCACTAGATCGTTATATAAAAATATATTAATTATGCTTATTTAATACAAATATGAAAATTATGTAAAAATGAACACAGGCTGAAAATTTTTAGTCTGTGTACAAGACCTGTATGAAGAGACAAATATCCCATTACCAATTTTAGACGTATTAATATGTTGGTTGGTATTTGTGAGAATACCTGGTGGTCCAGCGGGTTGGCAGGGATGCCCGCAGTGTTAAGTCTTCGGGCACGTGCATCTGTGCAAGTTTGTACTTTTATCTTGCCACTCCTCATGACATCATCGCATTTGGCACAAAAATTCTAATATTTAAAGGGGCCTTGAACAACCATTCAAGTCTGATCTTTGTTCCTGACTCTTGGCTGTCCCTGACTTTGCTATCCTGATGTCTGTACTGACCACTGCTGGTTACTGACCATTCTGAGGGGCAGATTACTAAAGGTTGAAGTGACTAATGCTGGTAATGATTCACCAGTGTTACCACTTTGTCACTTCCCAATTTAGATAGATGCTAGCGTTGATTCGGACTCTAACGCTGGGCGAATTTTTACTCTGGCAAGCAGACATTATTCCGCAAATTCACTAAGATGTGGATTTTACTTACTATCGCCAGACTTGCCTTCGCCAACTCAGACCTGGTGAAGCGCATTGGAGGTGCATAGAACTTCTTCAATCAGCTACTTAATTCATATTCTGAGTGGAAATTTGTTCTAAAAATGCTGGCGACTTTTCATATTTTCCGGGTGCCAGCCTGCTCTGTTTCCCCATACATTTTTTAACATATGGAACATTATTTTACAGTGGGATTATGTGTAGGGCAGTAAAATAACTCTATTGACTTTATTCAGGTTCCCTTCACATGGCTAGTAATCATTGTAAATGTAATTTATTAGATGCAACATAAATACATAAATACAGTTGTGCTCATAAGTTTACATACCCTGGCAGAATTTACAATTTCTTAACATTTTTCAGAGAATATGAATGATAACACAAACTTTTCTTTCACTCATGGTTTCCGTAAATTCTTGGGCTGTCTTGTATGGACTGCACGTTTGAGGTCTCCCCAGAGTGGCTAAATGATATTGAGGTTAGGAGACAAAGATGGCCACTCCAGAACCTTCATTTTATTTTGCTGTAGCCAATGACAGGTCAACTTGGCCTTGTTTTTTGTCATGTTGGATTGTCCAGGTACATAAAACAAGAAGGTTAACTGTTACCTAGTGCTTCTTTATGCAATAGTGGCTTTTCCTTGTGTTCGTAGCCCGCCTATAGGTACACTTCGTCTGATGCTTCAATATAATGGTCACAAGGAACGGCTTGTAGGCAGGAATGCTGCTCAAAAACTTTTATTCATAGCACAACATGTTTTGAGTCTATCGACTCTTTATCAAGTGATAAAGAGTCGAAGTGGGTTCATGAGTGCAAATTTTCCTCCAGAATACCTTAGAATCCAAAAAACATCAGTGCAGCACTGGATGAAAGATGCAAAGGTCCAGAAAGTCATTGACCTTTTATACACACCCGCTAATTACAAGCAAACAGATCAGAGGTGAAAATGGTTACCTTTAATAGCCATTCTAACCCTTTTGTGTCAGGTTGTGTGCTTGTAATCAGGGTAAATCACCGGGGTATGTAAACTTTTGATCAGGGCCATTTGGGTAGTTAGTGTAGTGATCAGGGCCGCTTTAACAATACAAGCAATGGGGCATCTGCCCCGAGCCCACTGTGCCGGGGGGCAGGGTGAGACACAGAGAGGGAGACAGAAGGAGGAGACCCATACAGTGAGGAAGATGGAAGGAGGGGAACATGGAGGGAGGGGACGCATACAGGGAGGGAGAGCCCCACTAGTTGGCTCTTTGCCCAGGGCTTTTTTTGCCCATCAAGGCCTTAAAATGGTCCTGGTAGTGATTATGATTTAAGGAAACACAGTTGTTTGACAATTAATGGCTTCAGCCAACCACTAACCATGAGTGAAAGAAAAGTTCATATTCTCTGAAAAATGGTTAAGAAATCATAAATTCTGCCAGGGTATGTAAACTTGTGAGCACAACGGTAGGTGCATTCAACTTAAAATTTCCCACTGTACGCAAATTAGGCTGAGCGCAAAACCTCTAGGGAAGTTGCGATAGGCAGAATTGAATGCTTACGCATCTTCGCTCTTATTTGCTTGCTCTGCCGAAGATTTGCCATCATTCGTTGCCTGGGACAAAACTTTGCAAGTTACTGTTTGGTGTTGACCTCGGCCTGTGACCTTGACTACGCTTCTGTTTCCTGATACTGCAGTGCTTGTTTGCTACCAACCCGTCCTGGCTATCAGTTATGCTTCCAGTTTTCCATTCTGCTTCTATGTGTTTCGTTCCCTAGCCTGGCCAGAATTCTCTCCTTGGTCCTCTCACATTAAGACCTGGTGGCTTCTGAGTAGCTGAGGGCTCCTCATGAAGCCAAAGGTGACTGCTATGGGTGGAAGAGTGAGCCATGACCAGGTCCTTGGATTTAGTTCTTGGTTTGGCATACCTTAAATAACTTTATTGCTCTAAATATACATTATTTTCAAACAAGCATGTAATAAATGCAGTACACATACATCTTTTGTATTAGTGTTTATGATGTACTAAAATATTTTTTTTGTTTGTAGACAGACACAGCATTACCCAGCTGTCATTCTGCCTGCACTTATAAAAACAGTACTGTATTTCTACTCTTGGTAGGGTTAATGGAGTTTTGTATCACTGGAAAAAAGCCATTAAAGATGCATTGTACACAGTGGGCATGCAGCAGAGACTTATGATTCATTCCCAAACCCATCTGCCAAAATGATTTGCCGAGCGTGCAGAAAATCCATATTTATGCAAGTTGTTCAGAGGACTGAAGGGGAAGGTATGTAATTCACAATGCCATTTTAAACTCTACAAACCCACTGTCCAAACTTTGATGTACTGTATGAATTTAACTTTCTTATATATCTGAAACCTGAAAACCATGACTTTACAATAACTATGACATCATCCCAAGAAAACATGTCATTCAACAGAACACAATTCTTAAAGGTAAACATTGCAACAAGTAATTACTTTTTGTGGACATTTTTTTTCTGAAGCATAAAATCAGTGATAACTAAAATATTTTTACACTATACAAGTAATATACAGGAGCATAATTAGTTGTTTCAAAACAGTGGATAGGCCATAAACAATGATTTAGGGACCTGCTCTACTTTGGAATCTTTCAGCTTGAACATATCAATAACATACAGGTTTGATTAATGTAACATACCAATAGTATATGTGCTGTATGTCATAATGAAATACCTTTAAAGTAATATTGCCAATCTTGTGGTAGTCCACTTAATGGACCCCAGTCTGTCTGAACTGTATTTTTTAACCTGCAGTTAAGTTCCCTAGCTCATCATTTAGGGGCAGATTTATCAACAGTCGAAGTGAAAATTTAAAAAAAAAGTAATTTTTTGAGTACTTAGAAAAGGCTAAAGTTTGATTCAAATTTTAAAAAATTGTCCATTTGAAAATCAAAGTACTGTCTCTTTGAAAAATTTTAATTTGATCCTTCACCTTCTAAAACCTGCCAAATAGCTGTTTTAGCCTATGGGGGACCTCCTATAACCTTTAAGGATTCTTTTTGAAAATTAAATTTTTTGGGAAAATTGTTTGAATTCTTTGAATTGAATGATTCAATGGAACTATTTGAACAATTGGAACGATTTTACTAAGATTGAAAATGTCCCCTTTTCGACTGAAAAACCCTTTAAAAAAATTTTCACTTTGAAATTCGACCATTGATAAATCTGCCCCTTAGTGTATGAAAATGATCATGGCTATGGTTAGATTTATACCACTACATAATATCTAACAGCACAAAAAAATTATTTATTGAAATAAATCTTTTTAAATTCCATAAACGTGCACATGTGTTTTCTGTTCTGTTTTGTTTCAAACCCCATAATACTATGCAGATGATAAAATATCTGAGGCATGAAAATAGAAGAGAGATTCTTTAGTTTCTGGTTGAGAGACAATAACCTATAAGCCACATGAATGACCTCTCGTAGCAGCATGTGCAGTCACTTCCTGCTAGGTAAATGTAATACAAATAGAGAAAGGAGAAAAAATTGGTTGAAATACATATTCTCAGGCAGAGAAAAAAAGCAGAGGGGTCACTGCTGGATAGGATTAATCTCATGGAAGCTCGAATGATAATATAATTTTCAATTTTCTCAAACACTTTAAAAAGAAAGGTTTCTCACTTTCGCAAACACTGGCTGTAAGACAAAGCTTTCTAAATAGACTGAGCTGTTCTAAGAAGTTCATAGGGCTTTATATCTTGACATGTGTATGTGTAAAACATTTTATTTCACTTTTTGTAAACATATCAATATTCAGCGGGGGAAAAAATTACACATTTCATTGTTTGTGCCAGGTTATGTAATAAAGCATCTTACTGAAATCATTATTAATAATAAGCAATATACATATAAGATTCTTTCCCTTTATGTAATAAATGGCATCATGTTTTCCCAGGTGCAGCAGCCCATAGAAACCAATAATGAGATGTCTGCCTTAAAACATATGACCAGTAAATACCTTTTGATTGGTTGTTATTGGTGCTGAAAATGTTAGCAAACACAGCTCCTGGTTGGAACTGGTTGGATCAACTGCAAAATGAACCTTTTCTGTTAATTGTTCTGTGCAATATACAGTATGCATGTCCAACAGAAACCTTAGTCATAAAGATATATTTTTTTAGGGTTTTTTTTTTGCATCTTTTCTTCAACTTAAAACTAAAACTATGCAAAAATGGTCAATTGGCTCCAGTTCTGATGAGACTGGACCTATAATAGAACATAACCCTTTTTCAGCATGTAGTGTGGTTTCTGTTTTTTCTTGCACTATACAGGACCAAATATTAAGCTGAAACTAAAGTTTCTTCCTTTATGCTATGCAAGATCATTGAACTAAGGGGTTATACTGTCCCTTTAACACTAAACTATTTTTTACATTTGCATTTACGGAGGTCTCCTTCCTCAAGTAATTCATTCAGCAAGTGTAGTCCAAAGAGCTCAACCATGGCCTTCTTTCGTTTTAATGAAGAAATTTATTGATATGCTTAGCCAATAAAAAAAAAAACAGCTTTCCAAGAACATGGCTTAGCATGGAAAAAATTGTTTCCCCTCCCAACTTTGAACTTTATTAACTTATTAATTACTTGCTGCCTTCTTCTGACTCTTTCCAGCTTTTAAATGGGGGTCACTGACCTCATTTAAAAAAAAAACAAATGCTCCGTAGGGGTGCAAATATATTGTTGTTGAAGAGTTGCTGAATAAAAGCTAAATAACTCAAACTGCAAATAATAACAAATGAATACCAATTACAAATTGGGAACAACCCCTTTGACAAAGACTGTACCTTCCTTCAAAAGTGCCAGTATTATGCATTGCTGGAGAATTTACTGTGCATAACACCTTACTATTGATGATTCAGGACAAAAGGAGAAAATATATATATTTCAGACACATTCCACCAAGAGATGTTTAACCTGTGGCCTAATAGCTGTGGCAATCCTTTGCCAATTGCTTTGAGATTGGTTATGCTGCAAAAGGAGAAGGTTGAGGAATAAACATGTTTTATAACCACCTTGTATCCACCTTCATGTGTGTATGTGTTTATACTGTACTTATAGCAGCACATGTATGTGTGTGTTTTAATATGCTCATTTAATTTGTGCCCATGAGTCGGTACAAGTGCAAACATACATTTGCTGTGTCCATATGTAAACATGAATGCACATAAATGACATTTTAATTTTGAATGTGTTTTTTTTTTGTTGGCCTTTATTTTTGTGCAATGTAGAAATTTCTTAATAGTTATAATTGTAATTATAATGTAACCATTGTGCTCAAAACAATGTTTTAATGTTGCTTATTGCATATTTTGCATATTTTTGTTTTGTAAAATCTTACTTATGTTACTGCTCTGCTAATAATAGGCTGACTTTTTCAACATGTTTGTTTGCAAAAGAAAGAGTGAAAGGCTATAATTCATTTCATTTTTTAGCCTCATGATCAGTCAGTTCTCGAGACAAGCCAAATCCCTTACTCTTGTATGATATGCAGCTTTTCTTTTGTGTGAGAGCTAACTCGGCAGAAGATAAATGGTGAGCTGTATTGAATTTCTGCTACCCAAAAGAATAAGTAAAGATTAAGGAAGAACAACAGGGTGTGTTCATTGATAGAAATAGAATGGTAAAACATTACATTGGATCATTCTCCCCAGATATAAAACCAGAATCCTTTTTTACCTTAATCAGAGAAGCAGGAATATACAATGTCCCATTGTTGGCATCTCCACACAATTAATTTCTTTATTTAGCTCTAGCTCATAGGAAATGGAACATGCTGCTTATGCATGCCTTTTTGTCACTTTTTTCCACTCTCTGTCTCTGAATTCATTGTCAGATTTTATTTTCCCTGGTCTTTAACAAAATGGAAGTAGATTGGGCAAAAGCTTCACACAGAGCCATTTACATATCCTACTTTTATATCCATGCTGCTTCACAGTATTTTTCATTTCTAAAAATGTCTGGCAGGGTTCCAATATGCTTTGAAATAAAGGTTCTGCACTTATGGTCCATGCATCATACAAGTAGCAAGGTAAATGAGAGCGAAAAACAAAAGACATTTTATGTGCCAAGCACAATATTGGCTTTTATCATATTCTGTGCAAGACGATCTGTTTTAGACAGATAAATATGCATTGTGCAATGTGATGTAGCATAGGCACCTTAAATGTTTCTCCAGGAAATCGTTTGCAGAAAAGAAACAAATAGGGTAATGTTGGTAACTAGAATACTATTCGCAGTGCGAAAAGTTAAGCCTTTGTGTAAAAATTTTTGCTTCGCACGAATGTAATACATCTTTTGCGAACCCTGATAACTGTTTAGTGACCAGTTCCGCCAGTGGAAGGCCGTTTGCAAATGTTATAGTTTGCGCTAATGCGCTGTCAATGTAATAAAACTTCTTACTAGAAAAGTTGCTATGTTTGCTCCAAAAGATTAAGAAACCTTCAAGCACTTCTTAAGAGTGCGCAATTACAATTTGCAATGCACAATAACGATTCACAATGCAATAACCGTTTAAGGAACAACGGAGATGTGGATTTTTAATCTTATTGATGTGCAATGTTTGGCTCTTTGGGACTTAAATTACATTCTCCCCTAAATGTAATTTAGCTACTGACCTTTGTTTCAAAGGAGCCACTAGGAGAAAAAGTTATTGCAAAAAAAAAACAAATATATATATATAATATGCTGTTGTGTGCAAGGGAGCCCCACATTTCACAGGAGTTTGTAGTGCATAACCTGTTCAAGGACATGCAAAGTAAGAGTATTTTGTTGGATGCCTTGCCCCACTCACTCTGCACTGCTGGTCAACAGTACACTGCTCATTTAAAAAAGAATTGCAGCTATTTTTGATCTTTTAGCATATGGTATGCAATAGGGCATGGTATGACATATGTTTTAAAATCTCAAAAAACTTTTTCAAAGTAATTCCTTTCACAGCTTCTTTTTGACAAGAAGAGCAGTTATCTTTAACTCTTTCACTGCCAGTCAGTTTGGTTGATTTGGTACTTTTGCCAGACCATTTTGTACTCTGTGGTGGTGGCTTTTAGTTTCAAGGACAACCTGAGCTTTCAAAATATGCTAAAATGTTGGTGTTGTTCCACTTATGAGAAAAATATAGGCTTGTTAGTATCTAATAAAAATAAAAATCATGTTTCACATAGTAAAACACACATATATCAGAAACATAATTTATTTTATGTATGAGAACACAGACGATTTGTAAAATTATATGTCTCCTGAGCATGGCAATACCAACTATATATATTTTTGTAAAGATTTCTCACTTGTATAGATCAAAATCTCTACTAATACACTACCAAAATGGGTAAATATATTTATAAACTCCAAAATAACAAGTTGCATTTCTTTTCTAAATTTAAAATTTTTTATAGAAATAGGTGATTTTTTTTTTTAATTACTTAAAAGCTTCCAATCTACAGCATCATATCCCCCACACATCTTTAGGTACAAATGTAAAATGCCCTAAATATGAATGCCAGGAGATCACTGAAAAGTTTGATTCCCAATATGTATAGGTTTACCTAAGTATGTGGCATATAGGCGCCACAAAATGTAGACACCCCATTTGAGCTACCAGTTCTTCAATTCCAGATACTGCAAAATCAACACATTTATATAATTTGGGTGTGGGGGGGGGCAAAGGTAGAAAAAATTATGTTCATCCCAGAAAACCATATATATTTTCAAGAGTACACATTCCCCCAAATCCAAATTGGGTATGCATGTCTTTCTACTCCAAAGCACCAAGCCTCAAACCTTTCATAAATTTGGCTATTTTTGTAATTTTTATGATAATCACCTCAAAACTTTCACCCTGTAACATCTTGTCTCCCACATACCATTAGGTATCAAGATTAGTGATGGGTGAATGTCCCGTTTCCCCAGCTGCCAAATCACTAATCAAGATAAATCACCCTACATTGGAAAGCATGGTGTCCATTGAACGGTGTGTGAATAATATGGAGGTTTATCGAAGTATATGGCATGTAAAGACCCCACAATCAACCTTGTGCATACTTATTTGACACCAAATTTATTAACAATGTAGTTTTATGTGGGATAAAAATTATGGTGACCCCTCAAAACCATATATCTCTGAAAAATCCAAAATGGTTAATAATGTCTTTTCACTCCAAACTACTTAACTGCAAAGCTACGCTAAAAGCAGTAGATTTCTATGACATTTCTGAAAATCGTCTGACTATTGCAATTGGCCACATTTTCTCATGCAGTTTCTTACAGAAAATTGTATCTACAATTGTATACATTTATCTCACACAATGTTTTATGTAAAGAGTAAAATCCCCCTAAATATGGATGTCAGAGGTCTGCTGAATAGTGATGGGCGAATTCGTGGCGAATTCCCGCGATTCGCCGCTGGCGAATAAATTCGCGAATCGCCTGCGAAATTTCACTTAGCGAAAATTCGCTGGAAAAACGAGTCGCGCGTAGTTTTTGACGCGATGCGACGAAAACGACGCGACGCGCACCAAAAACGGCGCGACGCGTCAAAAGCGTCCCGTGACTCGTTTCGCTAATTTTTCGCCAATTTGAGAATTTCTCTGGAAATTCGCGAATTTTTCAGCAAAGCGAATCTCGGGAGATTCGCCCATCACTACTGCTAAATAGTCTGATGCCCATTAAGCATATATTTACGAAGTATGGATGTATAAACCACAGCTGGAAAACGTTCATATGAATTTTCACACTGGCCAACCCCATTGCATGTGCATTATGTGCCATAAGACCTAAACTGTTAAAAGACCCCCAGAAAACCATATATTTTTGGTACATATTACATATTTAGTACATATTCTGATGGATCAAACTCTGTAAAATGCATCATTCTATACCAAAGCACCAAACAGCAAAACAATACTAAAGATACATAAGAAATAAAAATGCAGGGATACAATTGCAATAAAACCACAAAAATTGTCTAAATCAAAATAACTGATCTAACAGTGTAATAAGTGGCTAAAATAGATTATCCAATAGTCACATTGCGAAAATAAACAGTTTTTAGGGGTAAAAAAACACAAAATGGCAAAATGAAAACATAAAAAAACCCTCATTGTGAGTTTTTTGTGTTTACATGTCTGTACACTTGTGTACACTTGTGTGACAGGGTACTTTACTAAAATGAGTGTGTAAGAATTTATATAATGTGTGAAAGTGTGTAAAACCATTCATGGAGCAGGAGGGATGATCTGAAGACTGGAGGTATCCTGGGTGCAGCGTGTCTAAAGCACCAGATGCAGAGAGAGAATCTCTGATTTCTGCAAGGACTTGCATAGTACATCCTTGCCCAGGACTGGACTGAGAATTAAAATAGGCCCTGGCATTTCAGGTACACAAGAGGCCCATCAGCCCACATAGAGGCCCAAACAGCCCCCACCAGCCCACTAAATACTGACTTTCTATGGGACCTTATAGCAGCCCCTCTGGCATTTGCCCTAACCCACAAATGGCCAGTCCGGGCCTGTCCTTGCCAGTTAAAGCAACTTCCTGCCAGCAAGTATGGGGTAAATGCTTTGTAGGCAAAGGGTTAAACCTAGGTGTTTGCATCATGGCTCAAACCAACCAGCAGAGGGGAAAAAGTTATCAGAAAGGAGCCGTTGAATACTCCAAGTCAAGGACAAAGGTGAAGGGGGCATAGAGAGAAAGGGGTGATGTCAGACCCTGCTATAAAAGAAAAGACAGGCTGTTATAAGCTTTCAGATGATAAAACTGTCAATGAAATGTATTGTGTGGTTTTACTTTACTTGTCCTTTAAGGTAGAGTTCCCCAATTAACCCTTATACTGTCCGACAATTTGGTAATTATTATTTTACTTTCTGGTTTTATAAATATCTATTTTTTTGATGCACATGTAGTTAAATATTGTTTCCTATTGGGGCCCGAATCCCACTGTGGAGGCTCTGTGTCAGAGAGAAATTCCCAGTACCCTTTCATTTAGTAAAGGGGATTTGGGACCTGTGTTTGGTAAGATATTAATGAAGTTTTTCCTATAATGTATGAATATTTCTTTATATTCCCAACTAGCAAACTACTGATTTTTCCTTTCTGCCCCCCCCCCCAGAATACTATATAGGTTTGGAAAGTTCAAAATCTGAAGGAATTCAAGATGGTCACAGACATCTATCTATAACTGCAAAGTTATGCTAAATGAACAATAATGTAGGGATAAAAGGCAATAATACCACAAAAATAGTGCAAAATATCTGATCCACACTGAAAAATTCAGTTTCACGTGAAAAAACAAAATACAATATGGTAAAATAAATAAAAAGTAAAAAGAATTTGTGTTTGCATGTGAGTGCACTCTTAATAGTTGTGTGACATTGTGTATGTCTTCATGTGATTTAAGGCTGAAAGATCGGGAGAATTTTGCAAGGGAACCCCCTTCTCTGACATTCACTGGTTTGGCAAGTATCTAGAGATAAATTCTCAAATGTAGAGTGGAACAATGCATTGCATATCAGTTATTAGTTTGAATTTATTCTGAAAGGTAGCAGAAGCCAGTGCCTAGTGGCCCTATTCATTATGAACTGGATGGGAAGAACAATTAATAGTGTTGGGTCTAAAATATCTTTTGGGAAGGCTCAAAAGACTTCCCATCTCTGATAAAGATCATCATGTCATTCTACAAGCAGAATTGGTGCCTGAGTCAGTTATTTTGTTAGCTTTGTAATACATCTTCCAGATAAAGGGAGCCCCCTCTAAAATATTTTTAGCCTTAACTGTCAATCAACCGCTGACTTCTGCATGAAGAAAGAAGAGAGACAGATGTTGAGAGAAATGAAGAATATCTTGATTATTTCTAATTAATTAAATATAGGAAGTTGCTTTTTCCTTGGTTATTTTAGGTATTTTATTTGCATTGTTTTGACCCTTTATTGGGTTTTAGCAAATTTTGTGTATTTTACTGGAATTACTTATTTTTTAGTAAGAAGTTTTATTATATACGGGTGTAATGGCACACACTATAAAAGATTGTCAGATTGTCAAACGTTTAATTGGGGAGGTATTTGCAACAGTTTGAACTTTATAACAACTATGAAGACATTCCCAACTAACTCTTGCTTTAAAGTAATACAAATATAATAGTGTTGCTCTGCACTGGTAAAACTGATGTTTGCTTCAGAAATGCTACTATTGTTTATATACATATGTTGCCGTGTTGCAATTTGACCAGCCATTCAAAGGAGAAAGGCTCAGGTTACACAGCAGATAACAGATAAACATAGTAGAATAAGTAGTTTATAAGTGTTTTCTGTTGTCCATTATTTAATCTGTGCCGTATATCCTTTTTCAATTTCTGTCATTGCCACTCAGCAGATTATTTACATGAACTATATTAGTGTTTCTGAAGCAAACAGATCAGTTTACTAGTGCAGGGTGACAGTATATTATATTTTCATTACTTTAAAACACTTACATTTTTTTGGAGTTACTGTTCCTTTAAGTTGCTCGAGCAGAATGAACATTACACAGTTCAAATCTAGAGGGACATATTTTCCATGTAACTATAATTTGTTAGCAAGGAGGAATGGAAGATTTGCAGACTGTGAATAGTACTGTATAAGTGATTTTTAAAACAACTGGACTTGCTGAGTAATCATTAAAGACATTTCACTACTCCTCAGAGAAGCTACTCGGCTGAGTAGTGAAATATCTTCAATGATTACTCTGCAATAGTAATGGGCAAATCTATCCGTTTTGCTACGCCGAAAAATTATCTAATTTCCAACGAAATTCGCATATTGGCGTAAAATTCACTAAACGTTGCGCGTTTTGTTTATGACGTGCATCGCACCATTTTCGACATGCGTCTCGGTTTTTCTTTTTACACCAGTGAATCTTCGCCAGGCGAATTTCCGCTGGTGGTTCGCGAATTTATTTGCCGTCGGTGAATCGCGGGAATTTGCTGCGAATTACTAGTGATGGCGCGAACCGCGGAAAAAAAGTTTGTGAACATGTTCGCGAACTTGCGCAAAACCACGAGCGGTTCGCGAACGGTTCGCAAACCCCATAGACTTCAATGGGAAGGCGAACTTTAAC
>CM044437.1:45822037-45850937 GCA_024363595.1 Xenopus borealis
CTTATACAAGATATACCATGACCTGGATGAATGAAGATGTTCCTAGTCACTGTGAATGATTTTTTTTTTTTTTGGTAGTGTCCATTGTTACATCTCAAAACAAAATACCAATAATTTATATTAACTAAAAGGGCATTGCTAAAAGGCATTTAGGGTATTAAATGGTGAACAATTTTTAGACAAAACATACTTATTGCAGCTCAGGTTATAGTTGAATTAATAGGGTAAATTTATTTTTCATTTACCCTAAGTTCAATACAGTTTGTTTAAATATGAAAAAGAATTTTCAACTGAAAAAAAATGTATCCCTGTTTTAAATGGAAATAGGAGCCTTTAAGTCCATATGATCATATTTCCCATTTATTATGCCTCAGGACAATTTCCTTTCTATAAAACTAATTGATAAGTTTCTATAATTGTACATTAAGGCCTTTAAAATAGTCAATTCTTCTTATAATGTGCTAGTTGAGCATGAATGCTATTAACTTTTTAATTCATGCTAATCTAACAATTATTATTTTTTTTTTTACTTCCCAATTAAAGACATAAGATCCATGGAAGATTGTGGCATGGTAGCTTTGGATAGTGTCATAATACCTGATTATTATTATTATCTGTACTAATTGTAGGCCATTTTTCAGTTATTCCTTGTCCCTTTGGGAGTCTCTCCAAAGATATATTTTGCAAAGATTCATTTTGCCTCCAGGCTTTACTCTTCTTTCTTCTTGCAAATTCAAAACATGTTTGATTTTACTTATTTATTTATTTTGAATATTTTCTTAGTCAAGTGCACTGTGTCTGTATATTTAAACAGACTCTGCTATTTCCTTAGATCAAAGGTCTAATAAAGGGAAAAAAAAAGATAGAAATACAAAGATAAAATGTTGACCTTTGCCATTGTATAGTGCTCCAAATACATAAAAAATGTCAAAAATGTCAAAATGCTATTTAAAAACAATTAAAATGTTGACTAGATTGAATCACAAAATGTAATTTTTTCAATTATGCATCTGATCTAAAGGGTGTGGTATTAGTGTCACTGGGAGGAAGAACTTGGAAGATGATTTGTTTAATGTGATTCAATATACTGTATATTGTCCTTCTGCCCCACAACCTGTGGCCCATGAGCACAAGCATGCTGGTGGTAATCCTTCTTCAGATTAATATAGTCATAAAAAGTCATAAAAAGCCACTTGGCAGCATAGTGGTAATGAAAAATACTTAGAATGGTTTTAGATAAACCCTTAAACAACAGAATGGCCCTGATGATATTGACGATTTTTTTCTTTGTTTAAAGGCCCCTTTTTTGCACACATCTGCCATGAAGCCAGGTGAATGGAGATTTATTCACAGTCAGTTTGCATAAACATAATATAACTGTGAAAAAACATGCATAGCAAATGAAACACACAATGCACAAGGAATCTACAATACAATATTCCATCACAGACATGCACTTTTTCATAAGCAAAGTAAATGAAACCTACTGCTATATACAGTATAAAGGCCAAACGTAACCTTTCCAACTTCAATTTCTGAAACTAAAGATAATAATATGAACTGAATACTTTATTGATATAACAATCTCCACTAGAGCTCTGCTCTCCTATTCCAGAATGTTCACATGAGATGAGGATAGGGCTCTGTGCAGGACAGTTCTCCCATATTACAGTGTAGGGACCTATAGGTTTTACAAGCACCTATAAAGTTAAATCCCTACCTTCCTTAGTTGCCAGGCAGACGCCTGTGTTGCAGTTTAGTATTTGCATGCCTGTAGTTATTGGTCAAAGGGTGTGGTGACGATTTCCTGTGAAATGGCAGGTGGCAGGTGATCTCCCAGTACTAGTACACTCTAGGGGGAAGATTATTATTATTCCCTAAAAATCATTCAACTGTTGAATGCTTATCAAATAGGTTTAGGCCATCTTTTACCTCGATATTCGATTTCTTGATGAAATCATACGATCGAATACCGTTATTTCGATTTCACGGAAAAAGTGGAAAAATTAGCTTTGAGCGCTTGAAAAATTTGTACGATTCGAACGATCGAGAGGCGTTCAATCTGGCGAAGTAGGCAGTCGAATAAAATTTTAAAGTTAAAGTACTTCGATCATCGAATGGTCGAATTATCGAATATCCGATCATTCGATCTATTCGATACGCTCGAATTTTGCGTATTCGATGATCGAAGTGGCCAAATTTGCATATTCGAATATCAGAAAAAAATCGTACGATTGGAATTCAATCCAACTTCGATCCATTCACGTGAATTTTGTAAATTTGCCCCTAGGAGTGTATGTCAGCCAGGGAGAGCTAAAAAGGGCAACACAGGAGTGACAGTTTGGAGGTATCTCTCCCAGGCCATTTTGCCTGTAGTATAGGGATTCCAGTGGAGAGGGAATCTGTGTGAGGAGTTGTGAATATATGCTTGACAAATCTGTCCTAAGGGAGTGTCCGAATGTGAGAAACTGCATGTGATGTGATGTGACTGCACATTTGTTCCTCTAATGTGGTACATTATATTCGGATTAATAAACAGTTTCTTGTTTGCATCATAAGAACCTCCTGGCGCCCCAATAATTTTTGTATGTTTTGTATGCACAGTAGCCTGAGGGTGGTAGTTGCACTAGGCCCTGACCCTGTTGCGTTAGTCGCATGTAGCAAATGCACTATCCTGCTAGTGGGTATTTGTCTAAATACTGCCAAATAGGTAATACAACAGTAAACCCATTTTTCTACTGACCATACTTTGACCATACTGAACTGTAACAGTGTACTGAAGGAAAAAAAAAAAAAACTGAGTTAACCTGCCTGGAGTTGAAACAGAGAACTAGTGTTCCTGTGCTGTCTGCATTACCACTGCTCTGTGCAAGCAGAGAGCCAAGGCCCTGGTTCACTCCTATGTTTATGCTTGGTAATTGCTAGTAAGCATGGTCTGTTTCACCTGCTGCCAATCTAAACACAGGTGATTATTGTAAGCCATTTGACTGACTAATCGGCTCTGACTAATTTCCAAGTATAGGTCTTTGTTCCATAGTTCCTACGTGTGGTATATTGTCTGATCCTGTTATTGAACACTGCCTGACCTTGCCAATCCTCTGCTTGAACTGACCCCTGTCTTTGTTTAACTATTCTTTGGATCCTGATTTGGTGTTGTGCTTATGATCTGTGTTTGACCTTGGCCTGTGTCCTCGGCTATGCTGCAGCTTCATGATTCGGTACTGTATTGTCTGTTTGGTATTGACCCGGCCTGTCCCTAGATGAGGCTCCTTGTTCTCTTTCTCTGTTTTATGTTACGGTTCCCTTGCCTGCCCAGAGCTTCCCTCGTGTTTCTCTTACGTTATGTCCTGATGGCATCTAAGTAGCAGAGGGCTCCTTCTGAAGCCAAAAGTGGCTGCTATAGGAGAAGTGTTGAGACTGGGACCTTGGGGTTAAATCCGGGTTTTGGGATACCATACGTTACATAAAGTGTCTTCCACATACTGTTGCCACGCAGTAGGAAGCACATAGTTACATAGTTAAATTGGGCTGAAAAAACTCCATCAAGTTCAACCCCTCTAAATTAAAATCAAGCATCACACACCCTCCACACTTTCACACACAAACCATATATGCCCATAGCTATACCAACTGTAGAGTATATGGGAAAAGCATTTACAGCATGTCCTGCTCCTGGCTGAACATAGGTAATCACTAAATAGTTTATATGGGTTACTGCCCAGGTACAAAGTTACATAGTTAAATTGGGTTGAAAAAAGGCAGTCCATCAGGTTCAACCCCTCCAAATGAAAACGTAGCATACACACACCCCTCCATACCTTCACATAAATTATATATGCCCATATACTAACTATAGTGTTTAGTATCACAATAGCCTTTGATATTATGTCTGTCCAAAAACCATCCAAGCCCCTTTTGAAAGCATCAACAGAATGAGCCATCACAATATCACCCGGCAGTGCATTCCACAACCTCACTGTCCTGACTGTGAAGAACCACCTACGCTGCTTCAAATGAAAGTCCTTTACTTCTAGTCTGAAGGCGTGGCCTCTGGTGTGGTGATCCTCTTTATGGGTAAAAAGGTCCCCTGCTATATGTCTATAATTCCCTCTAATGTACATGTAAAGTGTAATCATGTCCCCTCTCAAGTGCCCTTTTTCCAGAGAAAAAAACCCCAACCTTGACAGTCTACTTTCCTAATGCATCCCTCCAACTAGTTTGGTTGTACATCTCTGCATTCTCCAGCTCATTTATAAACCTCTTTAGTGGAGTAAAAAAACTGCACTGCATACTCCAGGTGAAGCCTTACCATGGACCTATAAATAGGCAAAATTATGTTTTCACCCCTTGAGTTTATAGACACTACTAATTTTACTGGCCACAGAATGACACTGCCTGGAATTAATCTACAAAAATCTCAATTAAGGAAACTCCCAACACACTGAAATTTAGTGTATGAATTGCATTTACTGCATATTACTTTTGCCAAAGTGCATAACCTTGCATTAATTAACATTGAACCGCATTTCCTGTTTTCTGCCCAGTTTTTCAATGTAGTCAAATCACTCAAAAAAGTTGCAAAATCCTGCATAGAACCTATAGTTTTGCACAATTTTGCATCATCAGTAAATATAGAAACTGTACTTTCAATGCCCTCCTCCAGGTCATTAATAACCAAGTTGAAAAAAAAAGGCGAAGTACAGTACCTTGTGGTACTCCACTGTCAACACCGGCCCAATAAGAAAATGTTCAATTTACCACCACTTTTTGTCATCTATATTTTAGCCAGTTCTCTATTCAGAAACAAATACTATGTTCCAGGCCAATATTCCTTAATTTAACCAGTAACCTTTTGTGTGGCACTGTATAGCATGCTTTAGCAAAGTCTAAATAGATCATATCCACTGCCATGCCAGAATAGAGGTCCCTGCCCACCTCAAAGAAAGAAATTAAGTTAGTCTGGCAAGATCTATTACACATTGGCACAAACGCATAGTATTATGACTTGCAATGAAGTCCAGTATCTTATCCTTTAATAACTCTCTGAAAAGCTTTCCTACCACTGATATCAGACTAACTGGCCTATAGTCTTCATGCTGAGAACTGGATCCCTTTTTAAATAGCGGTGCCACATTAGCAATTTGGCAGTCTTTCGACCCAATTCCAGACAGGAAAGAATCCTAATTAATTTAAAGAGGTTGGGCAATCATAGAGCTAAGCTTTCTAAGTACATTGGGATGAATACCATCCGGTCTTGGACCTTTGTTTATTTAACATGTTCTAGTCTCTCTTGAATTTCCTTGTGTGAATCATGCATCATTAGTTGGATTACTAGAATTGGGACTATTAAGAAGGAAATCATTCATTAACCGGTTCCATTGATACCATTACTTTTTATTGTACTAATATAACAGCAAGGCATAGATATTGTGCTACAAAGTAATGATGCAAGTCACAATTATGTGAGCTGATGACAGTAAAGTCATCTCCCTGAAACTAGAAGGGGAGAGGCAAGGTTGCTGCCTGGGATGATGAAACGGTTAAACGGCTAGCTGCTGGGCAGGACTACAGGACCCTTTAATTCTTCTCCTTAATATAATCTGAGGATATCCCCACTGGAGGTAGTACCCAAGAAATAGAAAGGTAAATGTTGTTTACTATATCACCTTTCGTATCCAATCAGTGAGTCTGTCAGTGACAGAATTAATAAGGAGTAACCTCAAGTGCATTTACATGTCCTTTTATAAGGCATTTGAGCTAGTCCGCAATACTGAAGAATGCCCTTATGGCAAAATCAGACAGTCTGTCTTTACCTACATGTCAGTCCTGACTGTTTACATCTATTAAGATTCAACATTGCCAGTTATCATTTTGTTGATATGTGCTTACTCATGCTCAATTTCTTGCTATTATTTAGAATTGTTCAGCAGCTTTTTAGAATTGGTGGTTTCCCAGGTAACTTGGTCAGATGCTATGCTTAACTACCTGGACGACTTCCTATATGTTGGTCCAGCTGAGTTAGGCAAAAGTGCACTACTACTTAAATTATTCATGGAAGTTATGGAATCTTTTGCTGTACCTATTGTAAAAGACAGAACCTGAAGGCCATTGTGAAACCTTCTAACTAGTGGACCCTTGTTTTCAAAAATTAGCTGAAATGGTGTGTAAGTCCACTGCCCTGTCTTCTTCAAGATCTTTCACTCGGGTTTGGCAGGAATGTTAGTTGCTACATTCAGCTTCCTTCTCTCGGTAAAAGAAAATGGGATCTCTGGTTCCACTGTAGAAAATATATTTCTGTATCATCCTTTCTCTTCTAGCTTATTGACTGGACAGATGTGGCAAAAGAATTTGCAATAAAAAAAATGGTATAATGTTGGAAGCGTTCTAAAAGACACCTGATTACAGGGGACTGGTTTTATACAGCTTATTAAGCAACATAATAGCTTCATTTCCATTCATTTGCCAAGATGAATATGAGACAGCACTTTCAAGGTAACTTTTGCCCTTGCCTTTTACAGCTAATTCAGGTTATGAGAAATAGTTTCCCCATCTATTAAGTACTTAGGGGTCTCAATGTATCAGATGTAAAACTGTTCAGACACTCCATAAAAAGTATAATCAGGCTTTAATAAAGAGACAGGTGAGGAAAAGGAGTATACTATCTCTTCCCCACAGGTGGTGATTTTGCCCACTTGCCCTATTGTTATCCTTTATAAATTTACACCCCCTTGTCTGGGCTCTTTACTTATCCATTTTGATAGTAGCCCTCTGTCTAGATACTAATTCCAAGCAATTTTTCATTTAGCTTTGGCCACCATAGGTTTAGAACCAATGGCATATGGTATGCACTCCTCTTGCATAGGGGTTGCAAAAGAGGCTAACCGTGGGTTATCATCTGAACAAGTGAAGTGCATTGGTAGATGACACTATATAAATAAATGATGATAATGGAAATCCGACTGTTTCAGATATTATATACACCCATATCAAAAGTAGAAAATGCTTTCTGTTCAATTAGTTATTATTATTATTATTATTATTTTTTTTTGTTATTTTTCCATTAGTGTTTTTCTTTTCAGCCCCTAACAGGTATTTCACCTATATGCATATGGATGCTTGACCACTCAAATGTGTATAAGGCTTCTAAGCTGCAAAATGCCTAAGGTCAACAATTGGGCTTACTGCTGGACCAAGTTTATATAAGGTGGAAAGGAATATCTGTACTTTAAGCAATGGTCTGATAGTGGTGTAGTCGGAGATTATATTATATAGACAGCATTTGTGGGGTGCTAGGGACCACAATGCTGTTGACAATGCACATAAAAAACTGACATGTCTTCGTCAAGTTTGTCGGCAGAATTTGGGAGTAGCTTAAGGCATAGACAGATGGAAAGAGACAGTTGCCCATTACTCAGGAAAGATAGTGAGCACCTCAACCAAATAATTCTGGATATCCTTAATATGCATTTTCAGACCAGAATTGAACAGGTCTTGGACGTTCTGGGACAGCGGCCCATTTGCAAAGGACAGATGGTGGCGGGGTATGGTCTAGTCATGTATAATTTGGGTCATTTAAGCTGGGTAGTTTCATCAGCCTAATGGCTTTGATCTTTGTACAGCAGGAGACTCCTTTTGATTGGAGGAAATGTGTGCCAGCTGATCCTTCAGTTATTGGCATAATGTTGTATTAAAGTGTTAAAATTGTTATTATCAATAAAGCTGTGGCCCCATTTACACCCAAAGCAGTTCTAATATCATTATTAGGAAAATTATGAGTGAATTACTAAAAGGAGTAATGGGCCACAGCAGGTCTGTATGAATCCCCCCTTTTTGCAGTCCTGGTGTCTGCCCTTGTCTACAGGTATTTATTTATTTTTTTTAATATAAATCTTTATTGATTTAAAGAGTATATGGTGCTTTTGGGAGTTGATGGTCACAAAGTCTCACCAAAGTAACGTCTTATGTCTTATGACTTTTTATTTGCCTTTCCTGCCTCTGTACGTTTATATTGACAAGACTGTGTACTGTTTTCAAAATGAAATAGTGGGAGCACTTACCGATCCTGTTCAGCTCCAATGTGCTACATGTAGACCGCGATCCCCGACGGTCAAGGAAGATTCAGATTCGTAGAGATAAGGAGCACTAGAGGACAACCAATGAGCAGGCAGCCCACAATATGCAGGGGCACACTGTGTTGTGATTTTACCAATGATGAATAAACTTCTATTTTTTTTTTAATGTGGATGTCAGCTGTCCTCTAGTGCTCATTATCTCTATGAATGTGTACTGTTTTCAGAAAGTCTAGTGGACTAGTCAAAATAAGTGACGGCTTTTTTAACTGAGTTTACATATAAATTTATATATGCACATAAATATATGTGTACCATTATTATTGCTTATAGCAACATTGTTGGAAATCAGAATGTAATATTCTACATGCTTAAGTGATTGTCTGTTTTATCACATAATATAAAACAATTTTCAGCACTTTGAGTATCAAGCAGTAATTAATATATATATGACAAATGCAAATTAGTGCTAAAGTGAATGTAATAGAAAGCTGTGCTTCATATACACTGTGGCTGTAAATTTCCATCAGAAATGCTTCTCTGCAGTAGGTAATGTGGTAATTTAATGATCAAAAGGATATTAAAAATTGCTTTTTCAGTTGTACAAAAATATTTTCTCAAACATTACAATTTTAACAAAAAGTATAGGTCACAGGTCACAGATCAATGTTGCAGATGATTTTCACAGGTCAATGAATGCTTCCATTTATGTTTGATATCACTTTGCACATATTACTTGTGGTGTTAATATTGCAATATTTTGTAATGTTATTTTATTTATGGGAGAGGATGTCCAGTTCCTGAAATAAGCCTCTTAGGAGCTCTATGTCTGTGAGATACCCACCCGAATGCTCTAGGCCAGTATTTTGCCCAAGACTTCCTGCTATGTAAATATTGATATCAATATTTGATAAGTTGCTAAGAATATGCCATTCTGTTATATACTAAAAGTTAACCTGATAAAACTCCAGCATTCCAAATCAGAATTGACTATAAGAAATATGCAGTTTGGCTTTAAAGAGAGAGAATCCCAACAATAACCCTATTTGTTGACAGTGACCCTTTAGATCTTAAAGTACAATGGACATTTTATTTGCCAGCATATTTGAAACAAAAGAACCCTAGCAACCTTCCAGTGACTTCAGTGGCAACTGCCTGGCACTGTTCATTTTGACATTTCTTACTGTATGTCTTAGATTCTGAATTGGAGCAAAAACATCCTGTAAATTGTGAACATAAAGGGTTTCTATGCTATGTTTTACATCTATACATTAATTGTTACACAAGTAACTGAAATCTGAAACAGACATTTTAAGTACATATCATTGTACACTGTATTTCTACCTCATTTCAGACTGATAAATATCAGCTTTATTGGCTTGTATGTGATATTCTCTTGTGAAAGTTCTCTGTAGTTTTCTACTCTTATTGCCGAGGTTGTGGAAATATTTTAGTGATTATGTGTTGTCACATCTCAATCAGTTAGAAATGGATTTCTTTAATTGTTGAGATGTAACAATAGGGACAGGTTGCAGATTCAGGATCTTTGAATTGAAGTGTACCTATGTCAGTCTATGTTCAATGTTCTGTCAATTACTCCCAATTGTTCTGTATCAATTAACAGGTGCAGCTCATTATAAGAGACCTTTCAGCAGAGACAACATCTATACCCTAATCTTGCATTCAACCCTTGCCTTTTCAGGCTTTATCCCTGAAACTCGGTTCTTGTGTCCCAAGGAAAAGGCCTACTGCTTTGTATACTGAAAATTGTTTCCTGTGTCAGCCTTGCATTTTTGAGCCTGGCTTGTATCCTGAACCTGAAAATAAGAGTACATTTGCAACCCCCCAGGGGGGGATACAAGAGAGCAACCCCTTAATGCTCATTTAAAAGGACTTTCACCCACAAGGTGGTTGCACAGGGCACTTTTGTTACCTGACTTGTATCATATCTCCCAATGTTTTGGAATTGTTGTGTTTTTTGCTAATGAAGGTGAATTGCAGTTTAAATTGTCACAGAAAATTCACAAATTAGCTAATTTCACGGCAAAGCAAAACTGTCCAGATTTGCCCCTCACTATGCAAAAATAAATGTTCAGTTGTTGGCTATTTTTGTGCACTTTCCACACTGTATGGAGGGCAAATTACCATTAACGTCTCCTGAGTGCTGATCCTTGTACCATCTGCATTCAATGTTTGCCCCCTAGATTTAGGATGCCACACCCTGACAATGTGTATTTGCTTTACATTATAATAGCATATACTATGTTGTATGTGGGTTAAGGTTTTCTTATATTTACAGTACCTAGTATGTATGATAAAAAGAATAATTTATCAAGGGCTGCAGTCACTGCTTTTCTTTTCCTCGTTGTTTACTGTTCCCCATGCATTAACCTATGAATGACATGGTTGTCGGTTTAATTAATACTATTCCATCTTCTATATAAGAGAGCGAGGAATATAAATAGTGTAGGGGCTAAATCAAAATACAAGTAATACAAATTAAGACTGTAGCCTCACAGAGCAACAGGAAAGCTGGAAAGAGTCAGAAAAGCTATTAAAAATAAAGACCAACTGAAAAGTTGCTAAGAATATGCCCTTCTATGACATACTAAAAGTTAAATTGAAGATGAACCAACCCTTTACTTGTATGTGTTGAATTGTACATCTTTGTCCTTAGTGATAAAAATTACTATAAGGCTCACGCCTTTAAAATGTAACAGTGAAGAATTTAGGAGCACTATATGAACTAAAAAAAATATATATATATGTATATATATATATATTTTTAAAGGCCTACACTTGTAATGAATGTAATTAACAGATTATTATGACAAACGTGTAGTTTTTATTTGTATTCTTTTTAAATGCATCAACGGCTTGCATAAGCAAACGCTTCTTGCAAAGAAGCATCACATTAATATGTTTGTCCCTTGCGGAAAACATCTGAGTGTAGGAAAGCAAATAGGTTAATATTGTAAGTGTAAATACTGAGACAGCACTGCTACTCTGTCACTACATCAATTAACAAATACTCTCTTTAGTTATAGTATGTCTCCTCCGGCACTAGCTCTGTACATAAACCGCAGGCTTGCTCCTTAGGGCAGTGAACACATACATCTTATTCTAGCAAACACTGTATTTTATTTAGCAAGAATAAATGAAAAATACAAAATGTTGGTGTTGCATTTTTCCTGTTCTCTGTGGATGAACTCTCTTAAGTCATATTAAATTCAAAGATTACATATTGAGTTGGACTCGTTTTCAAATGTTTCTGTGTGCATTAGCTCTAGGGAGTGTTTACAACCTAAACACCACAATGCGAGTGTAAAGATTTGCTGACATAACTAGCATGCTGTATGAACAGCAGCTTTGTAAGAACTATGATTATTCCAAGTATGGTGCTTTGGGTATATCATTAAGAAGCTATTACACACCATGGTTCTTTACAATTACCAATATTAATGTTATTCAACTGAAGACTAACAAATAAGAATGATTTGTCCTTACTAGCTGGTTCTTTAATGAGGCTGAAAATGGAAATATATATTATTTTTGCATCTTGTCTCTTGTTGTCTTAACGCATACGAAGACCTGGAACATGTACAACATTTATAGAAGTGACATGGTGTGATATTGATTAACTTAAATACATTTCAGAGCCAGCATGGTTTAAAAATAATTGTCCATAGACATGAAGAAAAGTAAGAATGATTGTTACTACCACCCTGAAAGCATTGGAATTCTTTATATCTAAGACAGAACTTTGGGCTTGTAATGCTGAGCATGTCTTTATAAATTACATGATTACAGAAAATCTTTTGGATGTTAGATTATATGTATTAAATAATCCCTATTATATAATAGGTCTTTAATCTCCAGCCAATGATTTAATGTAATGCCGCCCAAAGAGTATGTATTATTGGTTTTAAAGTGGACCTGTCACCCCGACACAAAAATCTGTATAATAAAAGTCCTTTTCAAATTAAACATGAAATCCAGTTTCAAATTTTTACTAAAGCATTCAAAGCTGTTTTAAGCTCATTTAAAAATCTCAGCTGTCAATCAAATATTGTCTGCCCCTCCTCTATGCCTTAGGCATAGAGGCGGGGCAGATAATTACTTTCACTTTCCATTCAGCACTTCATAGATGTCACTGCTCCCCACACATTCCCCCAGTTCTCTTAACCATTTAATTGTGTAGCCAGGACATGGGGATAGACATTGGGTCCCCCATTCTGGTGTACAAAAAAGATTCTGAGATGATACAAGGCTTGTCTTAATAATGGTGTCCTCAAAATGGCTCCTGCCTGCTTGTTATAATTATGAATTCCCAGACTGAAGAAAACAAGATTAAAATAATTTATATAGTGTAATCAATGTTCATTTTGCTTGACTAATGTGATAAAATAGGATTTTCAATGTTTTTTTGGGGTGACAGGTCCACTTTAATAACAACTAATTAAAGAAAAAGAATGAGTAATATATCAAATATACAGTATGTTTGAATGTATTTATATATTTGTATGAGTCACTTTGAGATATAACATATTGAACATTATAGCCAATGGAATACTTGCCATAATGATAAGTCTACATAATAAGCATGGATATGCTGTAGATATACAAAAAATTATTTGTAGGTGGGTTATGTGGGAACATTTTAGCTCCCTGAGGAGTTGAACAGGTTTGCAAGAATAACTTGAAAGAAGAAAAACTTTAAAAAAAATTTTTTGAATTTGAATGATTAAGTACAAGGAAGAAAAGAATGAAGTGTTTGCAGGAATCTATGATCTGCAAACTACATTTGTTCAAGGGATTATATTGCCACCTAGCAACAGCTGATGGGTTAAGCAGCAGCCTCCCAAAGATACGCTGGAAAACTTTTATTTTTACCACTACATCCACATTTCAGCATTTCCCTTCTGATGTGCTTGTACCTTTAAGATGGGGGAGCAAGCACAGGTCTGCTCAGTGCTGATTGGACAGGCTTGACAAAGGATCCTGCGAGGCCCGAAACGTTGCCTTGTCTACTTTATGTTTTAGCCAATAAACACTATTTAGCAAATGGATCAACTTGTCAGTGTGCTGCAGTACTGTGGAATAGTGTGGAGCAGAGTGACATCACACGAAGGAGATTAGCTGAATGGGGAAGTTAGATTTTTTTACCGGGAGTCTGCGGATGACAATCCTAAAGGATAAGGGAATGCTCTTTGATAAAAGCAGAGATAATAAGAATATTAAGTGACAAAGATGCAGTTTATTCCTTAGTTGTCTAATTAACTAAGAATGAAAGTTGTAACAAACAAAAGTCATTGAAAAATATATACATTGTCTCAAGGTGGAGGTATCGGGCAATAATGCTATAATTTCTAGAACTGAATCATTTATAACATCTAGCTACCTGTATTGTAACATTCATCATGAAATTAACCCAATCAATTTGGATAAAGACACATTAGGTACATCCAGAGTGATTAAAGTTACATCCTTTCTAGTCCTCTTTCAGTTTGGATTTATAATCCAACTTCTTCCCAAGATTTTATGACAAGAATAAAAGGAAGAAAAATCCAATAAATAATCACAACTACTAAGAATTCTGGAAGGAATTGCATCTTGCAATTTAAGGGTGGGACACGGGTGGGTACTGTTGCTAGGTAGCAATCTAATCCCTTGAACAAATGTAGTTTGCAGATCATAGATTCCTGCAAACACTAATTTGTTCTACGGGAGATTGCCACCTAGCAACAGCTGATGGGAGAATACCACACACCTACAGTAGTAGTTGTTTTATGAATGTCTCATTATGTCAAGCATTCCATGATGCTACTATATTAAAATAGGAAAGTAGAGACATCTCAGGGTAGCCCTGGTTGTTGTGGATCTTCAAAAGGAATTTTCCTTGAATGGGATGTATCAACAGAAAATTTTTAGATTAGACAAAAATGAATAATCTTGTGATATTATATGGAAGTTATTAATAATATGTAATACTTCCTCTTAAGAAATATGTTGTGTAAATAAATTAAGAGATCTTTAAATACAGCAAGGCAATGATTTGGGTATAATTCAACCACTTTGCAAAAATCTGTGTGATCCTCTAAGGATAATGTTATGACTCATAAATAACAACTGTGATCCCTCATAACTGAGGACAATAAATTAGAGAGTACTTTTTTTTATTGCTGATAAACTGTGGCTAGAAGACAAGCAAATTTAATGGACAATGAGCTCAAATCTGTAGGGTTATTAACCACCTTTCATAGGAAAGAGAACTTAAGTCCTATATGTATCCATAGTGAGGATAGCCTAGCCTCTGTAAAGATTCCTTACAGTTAGTTGTGCAAGCAATGTTTTGTAACTTGCTGATATAATAAATCCTTTGCTGAATGATACGTTTCAGGGTAGAAATGCAATGCCTAAGTTAAATAATAAGGTAAAATCAACTAGATATGCTGGGTAATAGTGATGGGCGAATTTATTTGCCAGGGGCAAATTCCCACGATTCGCGAATCGCCAGCGAAAATTCGTCAAAAAAAAAAACTGAGTTGCGCTTTGTTTTTGACGCGATGCGCCGAAAATGACGCAAAACGCGTCAACAACGACGTGCGACTAATTACGCAAATTTTTTCGCTGGAAATTCGCTAATTTTTCGGCGAAGCGAAACGGGTGATATTCGTCCATCACTACTGGTCACAGTATCCCTAGCTGAATAAAGGAAAGTGAAAGTTCACATATATAACTCTTTAAGGGCTGATAATCATAAGTAGGTTAATTTTGTAGAAACACCTAGGGCATTCTTTAGCGGATCCCAACAGAGATTTACTATGTCCCTATTCCCATGGCAGCTAGGAGAATACTTTGCTCGTGCCACCTAGCCACAGCTGATGGGGTGTAAAAATTAGGGAACTTTAAGACCATAAACAAAAGGAACACCAAGAGCCCCAATAGTGTAATATGTATTGGTAAGGTATAATGAAATAAGAGTAAATAGCATATACTCACAAACCAGGGTTACCAATAGGCAACCACTGTAAAGGCAGGTGGGGAGATTGTCCTGACCCCACTCAGGATTAAGAAGTCGCTCTCTGTAGATAGAAAAAGGGTATCAACCCTCCACCCAGGGTGGACTTAGTATTGTATAGAAAGAACTCAGAGGCGCTGAGTGTGTATACTACTGCCAGATGCTGTAACTCCTATGCTTATTGCCTGAAGAAGCGGGTCTGAGTCCGTGAAACGCGTTGTACTGATTGGAGTTTGTTAATAAATTTTGACTGCTTAATTACAGTCGTTTTATGTCTGCTTGGAGGAGGTAAGTCCACCACTGCCTCCTCTGATTACCAAGTTTTGGCTTTTAAACTCATTTATATCCTTTTATCCTTTTGTCGCCTGTTCTTTCTATACAATGTAAGACCATGATGCATTAGTTGTCAGATCTGATACCGCATCCTGGAAAGTTTAACGGTCATGTTTCAACCATATATGTTGCCCTGTCTTGATATATGTTCACATATGCTCTGTGACTCAATGCTATGATAAGCACAAAGGCCTGACAGGATTTGCCAGGAGATATAAAACTCTTTGTCTATACTAGTCAGCATGGTATAATCGCCTAAAAACACATTTTTGACTTAGAATAATGATAATCTATCTCCCTGAAGCTTAAGAAATCTCAAAAAAATTGTGGTGGGAGACTACATATAGTATGCCATATACACTAAGTATATATTTTATATATATATATATATATATATATATATATATATATATATTGTGACAGCCTGGTGGCTTGAACACTTAAAGTTGGGGGAAATTAGCAAATGGTAGGGCAGGCAGCATAGGAAAAGGAGCATAAAGACAGGGACACACAGGCTCTTCAAAGAAACATTGGTTTATTTACCAGTAAGTAATTCAAACAGAGGTGACCATTTCAGCATTTATAAAACAAAACATAAAAATAAATCCTTGCCCACTGGGCACTACCTTCACTTTGAAGTGTTCCCTCACTATACTGGGCCCCTTGTGGACTACCAGACAAAACACAGGTTGGGTCACCCCTGTACTCACAGTCTTTGCAGGAATTTCTCAGCCTCCTGGCTATTCCTCAGTGTCCCACACAGACAACAATATCTGGCTGTAACTCACAGCCACGGACTCCCTCTGCTCTTGCAGTAGCAGGCAGCACCCCCAGCTCCTCTGGGAGTTTTTAACACAACAAGGTCTCCTACCTGCTGTGCCCTGCTGAGAGACACACTCTCCCATTCCAATTAGCTTTAAATAGCCTTTCCACAGGACAGCTTTCCTGTGGAAGGTGAGCTCCAATCTCTGGACTGGCTCTGTGGAATGGAGTACCTGGCTACCAAACTTACACAGAGAATCTGTTCTCTGTTTACAGACAGCTCCCTTCCTGGAGTCTATCTTTGCAAATGGGAAGAAATTAAAGGCTAGAGTGACCTTTTTCCACCTTTTCCCAGTCACTCTACCACAATATATATATATAGACAAATGCAAGAGGTCCTCTGCACTCAACCCATTATCAATATATTTAAGACATTGAGACATTCTGTGCATACAGCTACTAAAATATGCCTTACCCTTTAAACAACAAGGATTGTTTGTCCATATATTGCAATATATTTAAGCTGGCCAACTACGTCAGTCATCCCATATCTGGCCAGTCCTACGCTCAATTTTCATCTGATTCACTAAGAATTCCATTACTTCATTAAACATTTGTTGTAGTTATACTGGAGCAGTGACCAGCTCTCTGTTGTAGCCCCCACCCTTCCCAGCTATAGTCAGGTGATCCCACTGGTGTCTAATAAAAGGGCATCCATGATTGGGAGTTTTACTTTGAAAGCAGCAAGTAAGTTGCAGGTAAAACTTAGTCCCTTTGTAAAATGTATAATGAAGTAATGGAATTCTTAGTGAATCAGATGAAAATTGAGCGTAGGACTGGCCAGATATGGGATGACTTTGACGTAGTTGGCCAGCTTAAATATATTGCAATATATGGACAAACAATCCCTGTTTAAAGGGTAAGGCATTTTTTAGTAGCTGTATGCACAGAATGTCTCAATGTCTTAAATATATTGATAATGGGTTGAGTGCAGAGGACCTCTTGCATTTGTCTATATGTATTTTGTGGTCACAGCCTCATTGCACCCCACGCTTAATGGTTTTAAAAATTAGTGGTGAGCACAACTTTTTCTTGTTTGTTATATATATATATATATATATATATATATATATATATACACACACACTATATGGGTTTAGATGGGCTGACTGCTATTTCTCTTGCATTACTGGTATATCTTTTGGATCTGAGGAATAGGTTTCTTTGAACGATCTGGCTTAAAGCAAATCTGCTTCTTAGCATAGAAAAGATACAACTTTATTATCTTAAAGTTCAGTGGCTGAATATGGAGAAAGCGCAGAACAACTGATAATCTGGCAGCCATGAGTTCTAGTAAATGTATGTGGTATTGTTCTGAACTGGAGACCAAGACCCTTCTACTGTTATAAAATCTCCCCAAATGGACTAATATATTGCTTGAAACTACAATGTGTTCCCATCTATAAGGAAATGGGACTGTCACATTTGCCATGTGCTTGTTTCCTTTTGTTTTTGACTCCAGTATCTAGAGAGTCTATATATTCTTTCCCCAGCCATTAGTAGAAAGTTCAAGAGAACTTGAGATCTCTGCACTGCAGTCGGCCTTTTTGGTGGACTGGGCTAGCTCCAGAAGACAGCCACAAGTAATTTTTGAGTGATTTGAATTGCTTCTAGAATCTTGTAACTATGTATACAGAGGCCCAAACAGCCCTCACATGTCCAGTCAATCATGGCTGTCTATGGCGTCTTATAGCAGCCCCTCTGGCATCTGCTAGAATCCACAAATTGCCAGTTCAGAATTATTTCATGGCAAGAATTTTTATCCAGGCCTTCTTGTTCCACATTGACTAATAGGGGTGGAGCTAATAGCCTTAGTCACTTTGAAGTGGAAGGTTGAAAGAAAATGAGCCATTATATTTGTTGGTTAGGCCTGATAACCCAAATGGCATATGAAGTGGGTAAATGTAACATGCAAATATACAAAAAATGCATATGTAAATTACATCATCTTCCTTTATCAGGGAGACATGAAAGCACAATGTCAATGGATTTGTCCCAAATAAAGGTACAACATCCTCCATTAGCATTCAAGAGAAATTTTATTTATCTGCAAACCCATGCAGATAAGCAGTTTGCTTTGTTCACTTGAGCCATTCACTTTCTGTCATTGGCTGGACACTTATGTGAAAGATTTCAGAGTGTTTATTTATATTTTCTCACTGCAAATTCGCTGTGGACATTTGCAATTTATCCATTCACATAACATTACAGATTCCCAGACAATAAGTTTGAGTAGAGCCTGCATCACACTCCTGGAAATCATTGCCTGTAGAGACAGACCTCCTACAGGGTGCAGGGTTACCACTAGAGCAACCCAAACGGGCCTCTTTACTCAGAGTGGAACCTTAAGATACTCTTGGTTTAACTCCAAATGGAGAAGAGATATATTTATTTAAATACTCCTTTTTCCCTCTTAGGAGTACCTCTGTGGGACTGAACCCTGTTCAGGGCAGTCAAATGAGGAGAAATTAAAGCAGTGTCTAACATCACTCATTTCCCTCAGAACAGAGAAAAACGTTTCTCCTCATGTTTAGAATATAAAGGAGATTGTACCTTCCGTTTTTTATGGTATTTGGAAGGAAACAGGTATTGGCACAATGGAGTTTGTAGCAGAAAAAGAAACTGCATCCTCCATGAACGCTGAGGTAAAAAATCTAACTTCCCCATTCAGCTAATCCCCTTCCTGTGATGTCACTCTGCTCCACACTGTCCAATCAGCACTGAGCAGACCTGTGCTTGCTCCCCCATCTTAAAGGTGCAAGCACATCAGAAGGGAAATGCTGAAATGTGGATGTAGTGGTAAAATAAAATTTTGCCAGCATATCTTCGGGAGGCTGCCGCTTAACCCATCAGCTGTTGCTAATCTAATCCCTAGAACAAATATTTTTGGAGATCAGCTATAAGAAAGATAGGTCGAGTCAGTGGGACAGAAATGAGTGAAGGCAGCAGACAACAAGGTCTGAGACCAGTAGCAGGAATGTTTAGGAAAAGGTGAATATGAACATCAAGATAACAAAAGAATAAAGGAGACAACAAGTGCAGAACATATTAATTGAAAGGCAGCTTGATCATAGCCAAAATGCTTAATGATAACCAACAAAGAAGACATTAGTCATACAGTACTAAGGGTGATTGATACAGTTTGTTAGTTAGTTGCCAAGCCCAGCCCATCCTTGTATGTTAGCATGTAAATCTTGAAACTATTTATTTTTGCACCACACAGGGAAAACGTGGAAAGTCCCAATTAATATAAAATATGTATGGGTCTTGTAATTTCTTGCACTAAGCAACATCTGAAAGTGAATGTAAAGTCACTTTATACTTCCAGTACATAACGTCACAACTAGAGTATATTGGAACAAAGCAGAAGTCAACTCTATAAACAATCCCCTCTATTACCGCAACTACAGAACTTTATTCTGTAACATAAGAAGTAGATCATTAGACAGAGGGCTTCTTAATGAACTGGTGATTTGTTTTAAAGTGGACCCGTCACCCAGACACAAAAATCTGTATAATAAAAGTCATTTTCAAATTAAACATGAAATCCAATTTCTATTTTTTATTAAAGCATTCATAGCTGTTGTAAGCTCATTTTAAAATCTCAGCTGTCAATCAAATATTGTCTGCCACTCCTCTATGCCTTAGGCATAGAGGTGGGGCCGATGATTGCTTTCACTTTCCATTCAGCACTTCCTACATACCACTGCTCCCCACACATTCCCCCAGTTCTCTTAACCATTAAATTGTGAAGCCAGGACATGGGGATAGACATCGGGTCCCCCATTCTGGTGCACAAACAAGATTCTGAGATGATGCAAGACTTGTCTTAATAACAGTGTCCACAAAATGGCTCTTGTCTGCTTGCTATAATTATGAATTCCCAGGCTGAAGAAAACCAGATTAAAATAATTTATATAGTTTAATTAATGTTCATTTTGCTTGACTTATGCGATGAAATAGGATTTTGAATTTTTTTAGGCGTGATGGGTCCAATTTAATTGTGCTTCTATGATCAAGGATTGATATTTATGTATAATTCAGATTCAGACACTTTTCTTCTTCAGAAAGAAGATACAGATAATTATAACCAACCATATCCAAGAATGGGGAACATACAAGTTTTCTCTTCCTTATTATGTTGTGAAAGGATTTGACTTGTGTAATCAAATGATTTATGCTAACATTATACAGGATGGTTTTTAAAGTGGTTAAAAAGCTCCCTATCGTCCCATTAATTCAAAGGCATTTTCAAGCCAAAAATGCAATCATACATGTTCTTCTGGGTATTTGCCATTATATTAAAGGAAGGTGAGGGATGCAAAGTATGCCGGACTGGAAAAAAATCTTTGTCTGGCAATTAGCCTGAGAAAGTTGCATTCAACAATTAATATTATGTTTTTAGATGAAATATTATTTAAAAGTCTCTAGATCTCAAAATGTAAATGCAAATTGATCAGAGGCATCAGCATTTGTGGTGTACATATAATGATGTCCAATGAGAATACCAAAGTGGCAAAAGGTTTTCTACCTTCCAGTTCTCTGAACTCTACACAGACCAGCTGCATTGTTGGGTTACCTCTTATTGTTAGTTAATGGTCTATAAAGCCTTGTAATCTGTTAAGGTGGATTATTCAACTAAATTCTATTATCAATTGTCCTTTCAAATATGTTAAATTAGCCTGCCTAATATTTTAAAGCCTAAAATAGTTTTTTATAGAAAATTTAAAAAAAAATGTATTGTGTAATAAAGATGTGTACACCTGTTTCATTAAAAAAATTATTAAATTTAATTAATTCTCTCCCCTCTGATGGTCCAGAAAAGCTTATAAGTAAGGCTAGTTAGTTGTCTTAGTTATCCCTTAGTAGTTAAAAAAAGTGATGGGCAAATCTGATGCGTTTCACTTTCATGAAAATGTGCAAAATGGTGAAAATTTGCAGAATTGCATTGATGTCTATAGACAACAAATTTATTTTGATATCTGACAACAAATTGCACAACAAATTTTTGATGAATCAAAAATATTTTCAATATGTCTATGGGTGTCATTTTTGTGGTGAAACTAGGCAAACTATTTTGCTCATAACTGGTTAACAAATAAGTTTTTGAACAACTCTAAGCAATAGGAAAACTCATTATTTGTGTTGTTCTATTTGAAACCATTATGTTTGTGCAGATGTTACCCCTATAAGCATGCATGTAACAAATATATATTTATTGTTCCTGCAGGGTTCTTTGTAGCTTGACCTGAAATTATCTCAGAGAAAGAAAAAGAAAGGAAAATACTTAAAATTTTTCACTCTGATAATTACCAGTGTAACTGTCCCACAGTTGCAGGTAAGCCTGCTGCTTATGCAGTTTGGAAAGTTTTGTGCCCTGTTTTCAGTTTTGTGCTATTGTTGTTATTTAGCCAATGAATACAAGTAGCCCTTAAACCAATAACAAAACAGAGAAATCTATTTTAAATCTAAACTTTACTGTTTGTAAAGAATATTTGAACAGCAAATTTAACATCTCATTTCCTCTACGGTGTTTTAAAGTAAAGGCTATCACTCTTCTTAATTAAGGCTTTTCTTAGGGGCTCTTACAAAAATCACTGTAGTTGCCTTTCTGGGCTTTCACCTGATTCTAATTAGGCCCCTTGGAACATTAGCCTGACTTTAGTTTACTTATGATTCATCTCATTAGAAAAACCAATAAGGGCCTTAGTAATTCATGCAACTTATAAATGTTTTTAAGACAAGATTGCATTGCCTATGTCTGCCACTGAAAGCTTACACCTGAGGGGTCAATACTTAGAGATAAGCAAAATGATTCACCTGGTTTATAAATGTTGCCAAATTAGATCTTTGTTTTAGACAGTTGTCAAAAATACACTTTGTTCATGTTAAAATTCTGCTTAGCATTTCCTCTTTATTTTTATATTATAGATTTTAAAAGTATTTATGATGCATTTTGTCTCCCTTTTATTAATTTTTAATGTAGCCAAATTCCTTTTTGAATATGGTTTACTAATCTTTCCTCCATATGTAATAAATGGCAATACATTTGCCCAAGAGCAATAACCAATGGCAACCAATAATAAGCTTGCTTTTAAAGGAACATTAACACCAAAAAATGAAAGTATTTTAAAGTAAAAATAAAAAATATCATGTAGCATTGCCCTGCGCTTTTAAAACTGATCTGTTTGCTTCAGAAACACTACTATAGTTCATATAAACAAGCTGCTAAGTAGCAATGGTGGAAATTGAAAAACGGCTATATGGCACAGGATGAGTAATGGATAACAGAGAACATTATGTTCTACAGAGCTTATCTGGTATCTGCTGTGTATCTTGAGCCTTTTCTCCTTTGAATGGCTGCCTCCATGACTACACAACAGCTTATTTATATAAACAATATAAGTGCTTCTGAAGCAAACACTGCAGTTTTACCAGTGCAGGGCAACACTGCATTATATTTTTATTATTTTAAAACAATTTCATTTTTTTATGTTACTGATCCTTTAAACATGTGAACATATCCTACCTGCGATTTGGTTGCTTTTGGTTACTGCTCCTGAGTTTTATTATGCAACCCCAAATATGTCTGTTTTTCAGTTCTAAAAAAGACGTTCCTAGTAAGAAAGTACATATGTCTTTGTGTATTGTAAACTCCATTCCAAAATATGCAATATACTCTCCAGTTTTTTTAAGAATTTCAGTAAAAATGTTGAAAGAATCTTTGAAATAGCTGCTAGATGTACCTTAGTGTTCCCATTATGTATGTATATGCTAGTTATTCTGATCCCAGCATTCAAGACTTGTTTGACCTCCATAATGGATTTACAGAGTAGATCTGAGTCTTGGTGGCAAGCTCTGTCTGAAGAGCTAGAATTAGAAAATACTATATATAGAATAGTTGTATAATTATTCCCCAATTAGATATGGGTCCTACTTAAGTTGCCCTGAGAGGGACTTTATTGAATGAATAGTGTGCTGCCACAGCAGTAGTTTGGTCTGTCTTCCATGTACATGTATAATGATTCCTTAAGTGCTGTCAATTCTCTATATGAAATGATTTGTTATACATACAGTATGTGTAATGAACATCTAGGGTACCCCACCTGCTGGTCGTTTCTAGCACTGCAGCCTGGCATCTGTTTAGTTCCTATTCTGAAATTCTCTGTGCCACTTTTGATTACATCACTTCCTGGTGCAGAAAGGAAGCAGTCATCTCTGTGGTAACAGCCACAATTCACTAGTCTGTGAAATCCTCAACCATCCTTGTTTCCAAGCAGGCCTATCCAAGCCTCGTTGGTATGTTTGCATTTTACTTTAATGCCTGTTCATTATACTATGGGTATTACAGTTATATGCATCCTGGTTGTAGTTTATCACTGTGTTTCCCTCTCAGCAGACACCTGTTTTAGGCCTTATAAGGACTGTAGAGCGCATATCATATGTTTATGTATGTTTTATTGTATTTCATCTGTATCCAGAATGTATTCTGATACCACTGTATTGTTTGTATCTACAGTTCTATCTTCTTTTGAACAAGTTCCAGAACGTATACAGTGTGGTGATTAGAGGGCGAGTAAACTGCCTGTTGATTCACTTCTCACAGTGATGGGGACAGGACAAATGGTTTCACTCATTATAGTCGCTCTCGGTTTTGCATGTTACCCTTTTCATAAAACTTCTGTCTAATCCATAAGACTATTTTTCTGATTCTTTGTGTGTGAGTTCCGATACTTGTTGGCGTAAAGTTAAAATCCATCATATGAGTGTTTCTGAACAGGAAATGTTGTATTGATTTTTGATCTGTCTCTTATGGCCACCTTATGATCTTTGCAAAGTGTTGGGGAAATATTTTGTGAGAGCTACTGCCTGGTTCATGCAGTACAGTCTTCTTTAATTTACAGTGAGATACTCAATGAGGGAACTTAGAACAGGGTCTTCTGTTTTTAATTAAGTACACTAAGCACATAAACTCAAGCAAACCCTGGAGCTACAGTATCTCCCCCTTTGGAGATGGCAGTAGCTCCAGGGTTCCTCCACTGAACCATGTACATTTTTACATCACATTTGCGTGTATTCATACTTAGACATAATTTTGCAGGAAGTGATGGCAATTTCATCCAATTTATGGCAAAACTACAGGAATTGCAACAGATACAACCCCATGGAATTATGGCATTGTCAGGAAAAAACAGTGTCCACTTTGCACACCAACTTAATTTGGTTTCTGTTTGAGGATTATATATTAAGCAAGATTATAGGAGCATCTACTGTATATATTTACCCAATAACATTAGGACCTCGTTATCAGCTCCATAGCTCTTGAAATACTTAAAATGCAAATGTGGAATCATCTAAATTTGTCCAAGTCTTTCGGCCAGAATAATATGAAAAAATAAAAATAGATATAGGAGAAAGCATTTGGATTGTGATAGACTGTACAAATTTTTTTTATTGTGCTAGACTGTGAAAAAAAGTGTTGCCCAATCTGTCCCACATCCTTTATTATTATCAGGTCACAGGTATAGTCATTACATTAGCAATAACCTAAAATAAATAGAACCATATAGGTGTTACAGACTCTGTTCCTTCACCAACAGGATCCACAACTCTTGACTCAGAAAAAGCCACTTTGTCATTCACTCAGCAGACTGAATGACAGTGTTGCCCAATCTGTCCCATATCCTTTATTATCAACATGTCACAGGTATAGATATTACATTAGTAATAACTTAAAATAAATAGAACCATTTTGTCATTCATTCAGCAGGGCTGGGTATCTCCTCCCAATCTCTATCAATTTTAAGGGTGGGAAGGCCAGGTCTATAGAGAGTGAATCTGCTCCAATATTTCTATTGGAAATACTCCAAATAAGTAGTCATACAACTTCTCCAAAATGGCCCACTTAAGAGCCAGGAATTCCAGTTTATGCTGGTGAAATTATTTTCCCTGGTAGCCAAACTTCTATTAAGATAGGCCACTGGTGGCAAGCCTTCTGGGTATATCTGGTGAAGGACCCCTCACAGACCTTAATAACAGGCATCAATACGGTGGATGTATGGCCTTTGGGGATCAGCATAAGCCAATACAGGTGCCACTGTCAGCCTTTTCTTTAACTGAGTAAAAGCCTCTTCATATGCTGAAGTCCACCTATCACCAATGGATTTTAGAAGCTTTTAATGTATCTTCACCAGACACATTAGAAGTCTGAGTAATTATTTTGTGGGGTGAGCCACTCTTGAAAACCCATCTACATATGCCATGTAGTGATCACAAAACCCATGAAATAATCTCAGCTAAGTGACATTTTGGGGTCTGGACCAGGTTACCAATGCTTCTGTCTTGCTGGGGTCACTTACTATTCCTTCAGCAGAGACCACAGGATCTACATAGGTTACTGAGGAACGGCAGAACCTTCTGCTATTAATTGGTCAATCACATTTATTAAACATTGCTCATGCTCCTCTAGTGTAGTTCTGAAACACAATGATGTCATCCAGATTTACCAGGCACTCTTGGGGCCATAAGTCCTGCAGCGCTTTTGCCATAAGTCTCTGAAAGATAGCAGGGGCCCTATGGATACCTTGGGCATCCTGGTGAACTGATAAAATCCCAAGGGGCATATAAATTCAGTCTTCTCCTGATCCTCCTGCACCATAGTCACTTCAAAATAACCAGAGTGTAAGTCCATTACAATTAGCCATTTGTTACCATTTAATGCTTCCAGTGTCCTTACTTTGATGTATGGTTTACTGGTCAGGTACTGTGTGTCTGTTTAAAAGCGCGGTACTCCATGCATAAGTGGATTGAACCATCCTCCTTCCTCATGATGACTATAGAGGATGCATGGGGGCTCCGGTTGTCAACAATAATTCCTCACCCTTTCATCTCTTGCAAAGTGCAATTGGAGATACTCTGTCCTTAGGAGGAACTCTCCTTGGCCATTCCCTAAATGGGGTGGGGATGGATAAGTGGATGGTGTGTTGCATACCGTGATCACACCCTAAATCCATTTTGTCAATTGAAAAAAAATGTGTCTGTGTGTCTGTATTTCTTTACTCAGCTTCTGCTTCCACTCCTCAAAAAAAAGGGAATCCCCAAAATAAAACTGCAAGTTTGACACAGAAGCAGGTACTGTAGTGCACTGAACATCAATAAAGTCAGAAATCTCATGAACAGGGTAGCAATAGGCAACTGATGCTGCAAGGCTCATTATTAAACTGTGATGATAATTGCGCTGGTTTCTATGCTGTCATGTAATAATTATCTATTAATTACTAATCAACCTTATACAGTGACATTTCTATTCTATGTGTACTGTACATTGTGAGTCGGTCCCTAAGTTCAGTGAGTGACAGCAGCACAGAGCATGTGCAGTGAATCGGTAGAAAAGAGGATGGGGAGCTACTGGGGCATCTTTGGAGACACAGATCTTTACTAGTGATGGGCGAATTTATTCGCCAGGGGCGAATTCGCAGCGAATTCCCGCGATTCGCCGCTGGCGAATAAATTCGCGAATCACCAGCGAAATTTAGCTTAGCGAAAATTAGCTAAAAAAACGAGTCGCGTGACGTTTTTGACGCGACGCACCGAAAACGACGCGGCACGCGTCGAAATCGACACGACGCGCCGAAAACGACGCTACACGCCAAAGTTGACGCGCGTCAAAAGTGTCCTGCGACTCGGTTCGCAAATTTTTCGCCAATTCTCGGGAGATTCGCCCATCACTAATCTTTACTGATAAAGGGTTGTGGATGCCTGGGGCTGGTACAGAAGCCCAAAACATAATGTACAACATTTCAAGCTAATTCTTTATTTTAACTTTCCTTGTTCTTTGGCTGGAATACCAAAGATTGTGGAGAAAGATTTTGTACAGTCAGTTTGCTCTCTGGAATACCTTGCCATCCATTCTGGGCCAAAACCTCTGAAGAGCTTTCAACCTATAGTCCTGAATCATCTCCGTTTTTACATCTTTTAGTGCTCTGACAGTTGAAATGGACCCGGAGGAAGCTCAACGGTGTGGCCAGCAACATGGTGTAACAATCCATATTTTTAAGTAACTGTAAAGATGTTGCATGCAACTTTTGAACTGTTATCAGCAAACATAAATACTCCTGTCCCTGTTACTGAACAGTTTAGGGTAGCCTAGACTAACATTTGTTACCAGAATTATGGGAACAGCCTTAGAATATCCAGTATCTGGGCATACCTCAGTTTTAACTTCTTGGGGCTGAGGATGCTTACCAGAGGGCTTCTGCATGATTACAGTTACTTGTAGTAATACATTTATGGGGTAGGCCAGCTGGTTTAGCTCCCACAATTCTAAGCCTTTGGGAAGCTGCAACGGTTTTATGTGCTAGATGTTGCAGGTAGTAACGATAATGTATGACTGTGACCTGTGGTCCAGTATCAAACAAGGCTTGTACTGGATACCTATCTAACAGAATGTCCACCAATTAAGGCCCACCACATTTCTATGCCTTTTTGCAATGAGTTTTATTTGTTTGTGGGAGCTACTCTGGTTCCAACACGACAGTGTCTGCACTGGTTTGGGGGAATCTTTCTCAGTACACTCTGTAACAAAATGTCCATCCTTACCACATCCGAAAAAACTGTTAGGTTTAGTGGCAGGTACTCCCTTGTGCCACTCTGACCGGGATGCTTTTCGGGTCAGAGTTATATGTGGTACCTCATCTCTAATGACACTGCTATCCTTCTTAATAGGTAAATTGGAGCTCTGCTTTGATACAAATGGGTACCAGCAAAGCGCAGAGTTGCTTTCTCTTTCATAATCGCCTTCATACTCCCCTTCATAAGGTCAATAAAGCCTTATCTGTCTTATCCCAAAGGAGTATTTGCACCATGGAATACATGGGGAAAAGGGGTGACATCCACTTTAAAGGCACAGTTTGTCTGCTTTATCTGCTGCAATGACTTTCTTAGACGAGAGCTTCCATGGAACATATTCACTAGCCAGAGTTTAAATGCAGACACATCCACTGTAGACTTCTGCATCTTCTGTTAAAAGTCAGCTAATAACTGGTCTGGATTCTTATCCTTCACAAATGCAGAAGTGAGGATATCAATTATGTCTGAAGCATTATAATCTTTGTGACTGGCGTTAAAATGTAACACGATATTAACTGCAGATGGATATACATGCTCCATAATTCACTTTTTCTTGGGTTGTTCTGAAGAAGCCCACTCATCTAAAGCTTTTAATGTGGACTCCTTCCAGGTCTCAAATCCCTATTCCCCTGTAGGAATGGGTTCTATGCCTGAAAATGTCTTTTTAAGATTTTTATAGTGGCTTAACTGCAGACCTTGAGCCAGCACCTCTGTCATTGTTATTGTGTTGTTCAAGTAATGGTCTATAATCCCAACATCCTTGGCTACTCCAGTATTAGTTGCAACTGGTTCTTGCAGGCAGTACACTGCATGGTGATGATGGTAGACCCTCCTTTTTTTGCCAGTATAGGTGCAACATTAGTCTATGGATACACCAGGGGCATCCCACATATTGACTACCTTAGGAGAACAAGGCGTATGACCCCAGTCTGAATTGAGTGTATAAATCACTTTAAAGAGCAGAACAGCATAACCATCCATGGCTGAAAAAAAAGTTTTTAAGGTTATTTTTTGTCAAAAATCAATT
>CM044437.1:45859559-45888975 GCA_024363595.1 Xenopus borealis
ACAGCAGTGGGCCGAGGGGAGCCCTCTATGTAAACCTGGCCCTGTCTGCATCGGTGCACATCCACAGCATGTGTCTGTCCTGGGGTTAAAAAGAAAAAAGAAAAGGAAGAAACAGGATGATCGATTTGCAGTGCTCACTGATTAGAATACCATGCTGGGGTAGTTTTCTGCTAATGGGAGGGCTGTCTTGCAAGTGATTGAACCACTTGGGGTGCCTAACTCAGTGATGTATTTTATTTTAGTGCCATCTTAGACACCAGACCTGGCAACTGTGCATGCATGCAACTGAGCATGCTTACCAATGGACAGGGTACCCATCACCCCCCTATCTCCACTCCCCTATCCAGATTAGACAGCAAGTTCTAGTGGCTGGGCGAATTGTTAATTTATAGATTCAATTTTATATAAGAACCTAAGGGCTGCTCCTTTAAAGCTGCCACCCTAGGCACAGGCCCTTGGGCACCTATACATAAATATATCCCTAGTCTAACATTTGGCCCCCTCAAGTGATTGTGGCTTTCCTTCTCCTTTAACTCAAACCAGAGAAATACATTTTGAATTTTGAATGTTTAATGAGATAATAAGAAGGACAAGGTGTTACCTGCAAATATGCCATCTTTATTTCCTGATTTGAGCCTGAAAGAGAATTTCTTGCTGGCAGGCACAATATGCGCTTGACATGTACTGTAAGGCAGAACTTATTTTTCAATACAAAAGAAATAAGCTCTGAACATCTAATGAGGAGCAAGGTGTAATGTGCACATATGCCTTCTTTTTGCCCCATAATGCACATAATGTGCCAGAATATAAATTGTAATTGAGGTAAGTGCTTAGCACAGGGTCTGTGCTCTATACTTTTTGCCAGATATGCCAATAAAATCACTACTGCCACACGTTGTCTAACTTACCTTAAACAGCACCATCACTAGGTTCAAGAACTAGCACATTTTGTCTCTAAGGTAAACACATTTGATTGTGATTGTTTAGAAATATGCCTCAAGTATGAGACTGTTATTCACTGCTACTAACTAAAATGAGCATTGCTAGCCCCTCTGTATGATTGAACCATTTAAATGTCAAGACTGTTATTGTATTTCCTTTTCTGCTGGTTTTATGCATTTGTACATAAAAATTTGTTTTGCAATATACACAGTTGTTGTAGTGTACATACTGCCACCTGGTGTTTAACATCTGCAAACATTTGCTACGCATGGCTGGATATAGATTTTTTTTTTTAGATTTTCAGACACTTTTAGTCTGAGGCATGTTGCAGTTTATTTTATTTTTTTCCTATGTATGAAATCTTTCTGTTGATTATTACTTGATCTATAGAAGTCAGCTATATACTAGAAGTATTTTTTTGAGCAGAGTTAATTAATGAAAGATGCAAACTTTGAATGATTAGGTCCAAGCAATTAAAATATTTATTAATCCTTCAAGGCCACTACAGGACAATAAAATCGAAGACTGAAACAGTAGCAATATTTCATATCGGCTACACAGAGATACACTCTCAAGACTACAGTAGCTAAGAACTCATTGCTGAAAGTAGAGTAAAAAAAGTAGCATAACCCAAAACTTTAGCTTTTATGAAAGAATCACAGTATTTTACACCTCTACATTATTTCATTATATTTCTATCATCCAAAAAATGAAGACAGTAGGTCTAGATGATTGCTGGTTTTTTTACATATTCAATGTTTTTTTTACACATTTTTAGTATTCAATGCAATGGCCATGTGGTTGTTCATTTTTTCTCTGGCAGTGATACTTCTGCAAGAAAAACAGGGGAAATTTTCTAAGGCTCTGCTTGCTAAGGTTTGTTATCTCATTGGTGAGGTAGGATTCAGTGTGTACCTACTCCATGCTGGGGCCCCCACAAAAAAATTTGCACTCCATGTTGCACAACCCACTCACTTTTAGTTAGGAGAGCAGCGTCAAAATTGAGCATGTGACTGGCTACTACAGTTTCTACAATTATAATGGAAAAAGACCCTGCTTTCTGGGCCGTTTAATTAACACCCTTTTCTCTGCAGCCCTCCTATGGTGTCTGTTTCCTCTCTAGTTTTGCTAACGGGTAGGATAGTGTTTTTTTCAGTCTAACCTAGACTCTAGTAGCAGTCTTTGTACCAGTTTAGTGAGTCTCTGTAAGCTTTTTTATCCCAAATAATGTCCTATCCAGTGCTAAGTGCAAAACACAGCAAGACCCCAGGTGCTAAGGGGTGCAGTGTCGAATTGGGCCGATGGGCCTCTTGGCTCTGCACCCAGAACTGCGATTTGCAGAATTCTTCCTGGTGCTCCTACCTGCCACACCTGCCTGAAAACCATAGTGCGAGCATGCCCGATTGTGCAGTGTTGCAAAGCTTTGTATCTTTGTATTCTTTTGCTCACATACTGAGTTCTGTGTGTTAAAAGGTATGAAGGTTTTTGCTTCCTAAATTATTTTGTAAGGTTATACTGAGCAATGGGTCTTAAGAATCTCTTTTGTATGTTTACCAGCAGTGCCGGTCTTAAGCACATTGGACCAATTTGGCCCAATTGGGCCCCGCGCTTATGGGGGCCCCGCTCCAGTGCGAGCTCTGATTCCTATTCCCTTAATCATCCAGTAGCCAAGACTACCCTTAATCCAGATTGGCCCAGCCCACTCAGACCTGGTTGGCCCAGGCCACAGCTGAACCTGATTGGCCCAACCCTGCCCTAAACCCAATTTAACCAGCCTGCCCCAAAACCATTTGGCCCAAATAACAAGTGAAATGCATTAATGTTGTATATATAATCCATGGTGCTGCACACACACAGTTTACAGTGGTAACCAAAATTTGCACTTTTTTAAACAAAGCAAGGGAACATTTTCTCCCAGTTGCCCAGCCTGCCCCCATCCCTAACTGGCAGCCGTCACAGACAGACAGCAAAGTTCTTTCTAGGGGGCCCGCCAAAATGGTTCCAATTGGGCCCTGCACTTGGTACGACCGGCCCGGTTTCCAAGAAGTCATTTAGTTGGCTAGGACAGAAGATACCTCCAAACAATTTCACTTTGCAATTTCCCTGCACTTGTTGTCAGTTGTCAATCTATTAAACCACTTGCTTTTCTGTATAACGCAGTGAAGTAATTCTACTACTGGTCTCCTCATGGTACAAAATTAAGATTCTACTATATTAACACTAAGAAAGGAGGAAGGTTTGAACTTTTCATATTTGACTCTCAGGCAGCAGCTAGGTTCAGATTGTAGCGCTTCTTCATAAGACAACTTAACAGCTGGTAGATCAGTCAATTGGTGTCGTACAAATTCCTTTTTTTCTGGTAATCTTAAAGGGGTTGTTCACCTTTGAGTTAACTTTTATTATGATGTAGACAGAGATATTCAGGGACAATTTGCAATATTTTTTTTTTATTATTTATGTTGTTATTTAGCGTTTTATTCAGCAGCTCACCAGTTTGCTATTTCAGGTTGCAAGGGTCCAAATTGCTGTAGCAACCATGATTTATTTAAATAATATAATGATATGAATAGGAGAGAATTTGAATAGAAATAGGAGTAACAAAAAGTTGCAACAACATTAAATTTGTAACGTTTGTTTTTTAGATGGGGGGTGGTCCCCATTCGAAAGCTGGAAAGAGTCAGAGGAAAAAGGCAAATAATTAAGAGTTAACTTAATATACCACCCCTTTAAAATGCTCTCTTAGAGGCTATTCTCACAAGAACAATATTGAATTTCACTATTAAATAGAACCATTTAAGTGGTTGAAATAATGCTTCATGCCAACATAAGGACCATGTATCTAGTTAATTACCAAGACTACATTATTGATCACAAAGAACTAATAAATCAGGCATCCTGTTGATGATCACAAATCTAATGTGTGATTTATAGGTACAACTGAATAAGCATCAGTGTTTCTTCAACTTTTACAGGTAGAAAGTTTTAGGGCAGAACTACACAGACGATTTTGGTCCGTTTTCTGCGCAACCGACGCTGGGAGTCAAAATGCATGCGACAAAAACAAGGCAAGTAATAGAAAGTCAGATGGTGTCACAGGGTTGATCCGACGTGACACGACTGTTGGATGAAGACGCAGCTTGCAGCATTTTCATCCGACAGTCATGTCACGTTGATTTTTGTCGCATGAGACGCCGCATGTGTTTTGACTCCCGGCGTCGGATGCGCAGAAAACGGACAGAAATCGTCCATGTGGTTCTGCCCTTAGAAGCTACCCTTGTACTATTCTTGATGAATCTTGTACTCAAATAGTTTATATATCACCAATTTCTGCAGCAACAGCTATCAAATAAAAAAAAAAAAAGAAATGAAACTGTATTTTTAAAATTGTGTTTTGTACACTGGACAAGATATTTCAAATTAAGCAGTCTCTAATAAATCAATATAATAATTTACAGTTAAGTCTATAATGATCATTTATAGAGGTGCCCGATAAAAATAAATGAACAAGAAATTCCATATTAGTTTTGGACTCCTTTTCTTTTATTTCCTACAGTAAAGATGTCTGATGAACTAAATGATCCTGTATATATAATATTGTGGTAAACTATTCATCTTGGAGCTGTCTGTAGCTTGAGCAGAATGCTGTACAAAGACAAAATATGTGTTCAATTATTCAGAAAGGTCATTCCACATTATTTTGTACATACTTTAATAAAACAACACCTGCCAAATATTTACATCAAGTAAAACGCTTTAAAAATGCCTAATATTTTATCCTTGCAGATATTACAGACACATACATATTAATGAATGTTATTAATCTGAAAACTGCTTGCTGCTTTCCATATTTATATTTAAATTGAATTGGCATGTTAATTACAAATACTGTGTGCACTTTTTGTGCTAATTTTTCTCAAAACTTTGTTCAAAACCAAATGGTATCCTTGAAAATCAAAAGCAAAGCTCAGTAACAGAAAGTAAAATTAGGACAGCCATACAGAAAGAAAGCATTAATCAACACTTCTTTGGTGAATATAACAAAACATTTAGAAACTGGATTTGTTTTAATAAAAGAATGAAATGTATACCTGCAACAGTGACCTATATAATATTGGGTCTGTACACAACAGTCATTTCACCATTTGCATCATTTTCCAGTAACTGTTCCTTGTATGTTTGTTTTAGCCTAATAGAAATATTGTTTGTTCCTCTAATAAACAGGTTGTTAAGCTTAATTTTTAAATTCAATTTAAATTAAACCTCTCTAAAACAGAAACGGTTCTCTTTCTTCCATCTTAACAGTAACATCCCAGAAGTATCCATCATAGCTTCCACTATCACCCCATCTCCCCAGGCCAGGTGTTTTGGGGTTATCCTAGATTCTGCCCTGTCCTTTACTACACATATCCATTCACTTATTAAATCATGTCACTTCCAGCCAAGATACTACCAAAATTCTTATTCACTATCTCATCATAGCACGTCTAGGCTACTGCAACTCTCTCTTAATTAACTTTCCTCGCTAGAGACTGTCACCTCTCCAGTCCATGATGAACACTGCCACAAGGCTCATAAACCTTAGCAACAGCTCCTCCTCTGCCATGCCACTCCCTGCACTTGCTTACACTACCTTTCAGAATAAAATTCAAATTACTGACCCTGAAATTCAAAGCACTTAATAACTCTGCCCAACCCTACACCTCTGACCTCATCTCTATATACTCTATCTCTATATACCTAACAGCTTACTATGCTTCTCTACTGACCTGCTACTCAACACTTCTCTCATTACCTCCTCACATGCTCGCATCCAAGACTTTGTAAGGGCTGCAGCCCTCCTCTGGCATTCTCTCCCACAGTCTGGCTGACTTTATCCCCACCTTTCTGCTTTCTAAAGATCTCTTAAAATGCACTTATTTAGAGAAACCTACCCTCACTCTGCTTAACTACCAAAACGCAATACCACACACAGTACTACTACATCTCTAATCCACTTAATTCTGATCTTGCCCACTCCTTGTGTCTCATTCCCTTCCCCATTAGATTGTAAGCTCTTTTGCACATGGCCTTCATCACCTTTTGTACTGGTATTGGTTGTGATTTATTTAACTCCATATATTCTATGTATATAATTTATGTGACTTAGTTGTATAATACATTTACTTTGCAGCTCTGTGAAATATGTTGGCGCTATATAAATACATGTTGTTATTATTACTAATAATATTTTGATATTTTGTTACTAATAATAATAATAATTCAGGTGTATTCAACTAGTACACCAAAAATAAAAAAATAAAACATTTTTTTTTTTTTGCCAGACCCTCAAGTCATTATTTAGCAGGCCCAAATGTATCAACTAATTAGAACAATTTACTGGGCTGGTGGAACCCCTCCCAGATCTGCTCTTGGGAAACATGAGTCCATGGGAGTTTTTTTTTTTTTTTTAATCAAAATGTCTTAATTAATTAGGATTTTTAATAATTTTAAAAAACTGGAATGTCGGGAAGCCAGTAAACATCTCCAAATTGATCTCAGGGCATCCTCCATCGGCTAAAACAGCAATTCAACAGTTTCAAGGTGGCAAATAGTCTAATTCAAATTCTTTAAGGGCCAATGTATGATAAATTTCAAAAATCAACTTTGAATTTTTTTAAAAACATGAATAGAATTTTAACTATTCCCTAGTAGAATTTCACAAAAAAAGTAAAAATAAAAATTTCAAAATTCAAATCTTTACCTTGACCCTTGAAAAATTTGCCTCTAAAACTCAGTATGAGAAAAATGTTCAAAAATAAAATTGATATAAAGCAATTGCAAAAAGTTTGTTTATGGGGTACTATGTGAAAGCAACTGAACTGTTGAAGTGTTTGTGAGGCAAAAAAAACCTTCAGAAATTTAAATCGCATTAATATAATCTGTATTCATTTTTTCTATGCATCTTTTGTTTGTTTTTTTCCTTTATTTGCTTTTTTGTGGACACAATAACTTCCCCCCCTCTGCTGGGGACAGACTACAAAAGTCAGCAAGGGAATACATTATTGTCTTTATACTGAGCTGTAATAAATAGACTCCTAGGAAATACAGCATATATAAATAATTAATATACATGATATCAATATTCTTTGTTTAGGTTGGAGATTAAATAGCGCTTGGACACACAAGGATCAAAAAGTTATTGTTTAATGGAGGAAGTTGCTGTGTGCTTCAAAATAAATACATTTTTAATAAATATATTATTTTTTCAGTTTTATAGCTATATTTGATTCATATTCAGCTTTTTTATCTACAGACTCTAGCCTTGTTTGCTGGTGGACAATAAGCACTGGCCTTAATCTTTTTTTTTTTTTTTTTTTTTTTTTTTTTGCTCTTTTAGGTTTTTGTTTCACTAGCGACTGTATTACTCAAAGTAAAAGGTCTCCATATGGTAACAGTAGATGCATTTGCTATATGAAGCTTTCAAGTGTCATTTAGACTGGTACTGAGAGTACATCACTTGAAATGATCCATTACATCCAGAATGTTATGGGAATTTGTTATTCCTTGCTATTCACATACTGTACTTGGTCAGAAAAATTATTATGGAAAATTGTCAAATTGTCATCTGATTCCTGAACATGGTCACCAATAGAATTCTGAACTTATTGTTTTTCCTAACAAATTTATAATGTGTTATGTTTGTAAATTCCAAAATTGAATTTGTAAATTTTGTTTTGCTCATTTAGTAGATAAGAAAGTGATACAATTTCATTTTGGACAAGTATCCACTACAGCACACTTTATCAGTCCTGCATTCTCCTCAAAAGCACTGTCAACAGTTACAGCACTTTGGTTAATGTCTTCTATGATTTTAATTACTGTAGCACTAAAGTAAATTGATTTTCCTAGCTAATAATAGTTTCTTTTGGGTCATAATTTCATAACTGACTATCAATGCACAGACAACCATTCAAATTTCATTAATAGTTATAATGACTCAAATATTATTTGAAGTCAAGGAATTTGCAAAAATCATGAATAGCTTTGCCAGTTAATTTTAAAATTTTAAATACTTTGTTATTCCATGTGAGCAAGATGGTTAATTCCTACTATGCAACATAATACAGTATATGTTTCACAGAAGAAGAAACATTTGACTCATATGTTCAATGTGTTAACATGTCACTCCATTTAATCTGATGATTAATGACATTTTTTCCATTTAATGGTGCTTTTGCATTTTGTATTGTGGTGTTTTTGTGCACTGTGTGATTAAAAAAATCTATAGTGTCTGGGAAAACTCTAGAGGAAAAGTACATATCCCTCCCAGAATGCTTTATGAGACCCAGTAGGTGAGGGAGAATTATAGAGGCAGTGATTAGTCTTCCCTTGGGCGAGGAGAGCTGGCTGAAAAGGAAAGTGTGTGTGAGGAATAACTCTGAAACAAGGAGTTGGGAGATCCTCCAGCTTCAAGTCAGATATAAACTGATATATGGACTAACCAACTACCAAAGTGGAGAGAACAAGACTGGTCTTTCCTAAAATCAACAGTCATCTGATTCATTAAGAATTCTTTGATGTAGTTGGCCACCTTAAATATGTTATAATATATGGACAAACAATTCCTGTTTTGTTTAAAGGTATTTTTTTAGCTATTTTTTTTTTTTAGATTAAGGCACAAAATGCCTCAATGTCCTAAAAATATTTATAATGGCTTGAGTGCAGAGAACCTCTTCTACAGTATTTGTCTATATGAATTTTGTGGTCACATCCTCATTGCACCCTCGCTTAATGGTTTAAACATTGGTCGTGAGCAAAACTTTCCCTTGTTTGTTATAGTTCAGAACAGTTCAAACAGTAAATAGATACTGGAGAGGAAAACAAGTGTACATTTTGAGATTGTAGAAAGCATTTAATATATAGATAGCTATACACATCTACTTTAAATAACTGCAATTCACATAAAGAACTGCATACATTTTTTTTTCAGTTGAAAATTGAACAATTGTCTCTCAGACAGTGTGGTCAGTAAACCTATGGAGACCTGTATTGCCTAAGGCAATTCAGCAGTGGGACCTTGCAAATTGCAATAAACAACTAGAAAGGGAAGTTTAAGAATACACTTCATGTTGGTTTGAAAATCATGTGAACTTACTGAAATCTAACTGAATGTTGTTGGGCCACCCAGTTCTAACCTTGCACCACAGTCATAAAGTAAAAAACAATGTATACATTTTAGGGACCCTGGTAGCAGTTTAACTATAAACCAATGGCGTTTAAAGGGTTATCTAATCTTTAACCTTAGACCCCAGTGACTGTGAAATGTGACTGTTTCTCCACCCACATTTTTCAAACTTAAAGCTGCAGTCCCCTAGTGACCAACTGGCATTAATATTGTGAGAATAGCCCCAGGTTAAATTTCCCTATTGAAGTCAATAGGTAAAATCTGATTGGCTGTTGGTGGCTCCACCTACTTTCCTAACTCTAGAAATTTTGGGGACCCTGATATTAATATGTAAACAATGTCAGCAGCAGCTTACATTTAGATCAATGTATGTCTATAGATGAAATCTGATTGATTGTTGGCTTTGCCCAGTCTCTAAACTTGGAACTTAGTCACTCAGTGACCACTTTGGGGACCCTGACAGTAAATGTTTGAGAATAGCCGCATTTAAAATTTCCACACTGAAATCAATTAAGGAAATGTGTGGCTCCTCCAACACTGAATTTGGGGACCATGGCATTAATACTGTGAGAATAGCAGCAGGTTCAATTCCCCACTAAAAGTTCATGGATGAAATCTGATTGACTGTTCAATGGGAAGCGGCACTAGGAATAACACTAAGAAGCAGAAGAATAAGCTGAAGTTGAAGAAAAGTATGTTGGTTTTTCAAACCAACATAATAAATGGGACCATAACTAGATTGTAAGCTCCCAACTTGCAATTTTAATATTGATGTCCAGGGTTTGTTATCCAGGATTCATGATTAAAGGTAATTCTTCAATTTACATAAAATTTGCAATAAATATGAACTCTACTTAAAGTGGACCTGTCACCCAGACACAAAAATCTGTATAATAAAAGTCCTTTTCAAATTAAAAATGAAATTCAATTTAAAATTTTTATTAAAGCATTCATAGCTGTTTTAAGATCATTTAAAAATCTCAGCTGTCAATCAACTATTGTCTGCCACTCCTCTATGCCTTAGGCATAGAGGCGGAGCAGGTAATTACTTTCACTTTCCATTCAGCACTTCCTAGATGTCACTGCTCCCCACACATTCCCCCAGTTTTCTTAACCATTTAATTGTGTAGTCAGGACATGGGTCCCCCATTCTGGTGCACAAACAAGATTCTGAGATGATTCAAGGCTTGCTTTAATAACAGTGTCCACAAAATGGGTCCTGCCTGCTTGCTATAATTATGAATTCTCTCCCAGACTGAAGAAAACAAGATTAAAATAATTTATATAGTGTAATTAATGTAAATTTTGCTTGACTAATGTGATAAAATAGGATTTTGAATACTTTTTTGGGGTGACGGGTCCACTTTAAACACTAGCTGAAGAAATTTGTACAGATGTGTGATGTCACAGACTGGTGCCAAATTCAAAATAACTAGATGCTCAGGATGCCATTCAAATGCTCAAATATAGGTTTTGTTTGAATACATTTCTGGGTGTTACTTAATTTCTCTACTATTGATTCCTGGACTTTTGACCTTTTTGACCTTGCCTGAACTTGACTTTGCCTGAACTATTTCCAGAGTCAACAGTGAGTGTGAGGGGTGTGTTAGATCAGCCACAATACTGGTGGCTTTAAGGAAGCAGTGAGTGGTGTAAATGCCCATGATGGAAGGGATTGAAGACATCAATCTGTTGATTGATTTTGGCGGTATGCAAACTGCAGAGGTCCAGTGATGGTGGCAGCAGGTTTTGATGTGTTTCTTGACAAGCTTTGCAAAGCACTTCATGATGGGGGTGAGTTCCACAGGACGGTAGTCGTTGAGGCAGGACACTGATGACTTCTTCGGCACGGGGACAATGGTGGTGGTTTTCAAGCACTTCAGGACAGTGGAGATGTGAAAGAAAACATTTTCTGAGTCCTTGTGTGCCATTTCTGAGTGCTCCCCTCCAGCCATTAGCCCCAGACAAGTCCGCGGTCAGAAGATCCAGCTCCTGAAGTAGGCCGAGATCCCAGAGTGTGTGCAATAAGGCATCCTTTATAGTAAGATATGCATGATTGCTGTACCAAGGAGTGTCTGGCAATTATATACTTGGACCTTAATTGTTCCGATATCCATAGCTTCACAAAAAAGTAAAGTAAAAAAGCACAAAACCACAAAAAAAGCACCTTGTGATCTAGAGAGGCCACTGCAAACTACTGTCGCACCTCCATCTTGTCCGCCTCTAGGCCCATAGTCTCCACTGGGTGCCCCACAACACCAGGCCAGCAGTCTCCCTGCAGCTCAACCTAAGTTGAATACCAAAACACTTTTTGAATGTTTCCCAGAAGTCTAATGACTCCTGTGTTCCCTTGTAAAACTACTTTACAAGGTGTTTGTACTGTAATGCTTGCCTTGGTTTCCTGTCATACTCCAAAAACATCCAGGCAGTATAACTGGCTCTGTTCATAGTACTGTATGTGCCAAAATACTTTTCTTCTACATTGTTTTCTGATTTGCTACCCCATGCTGTCATGAGGTGTATAGATTTAGTTATCCGTTATGTTGTCTAAAGCCATTTCTGTCTGAGTTTGTAAGTGACCTTGTCATTTTAAGTGAGTCGATGTATAAGGAACAAACTGCGTTAAATCCAGGGACTTACCGGTCTTTCTGCTAGTTTCAAGCCGTGCCTCCTCCTATGCTGCTGATGTTAAAACCAGGAACTGGTGAATGACAAAGAATGTCATTGGTTGATACTTTATAAAGGATCAATAACTGTGATTGGCTAAGATGCCTTACTTACAAACAATAACAGGCAGTTTAACTGGCTCTGATTATAGTGCAGGTCGGTTTTAAAGTTAGCACAGTGCATATTTATTTGCAAATGGATGTATTGCCCTGAATGCTGAAATATTGCACTGTTGTGGCTGTCTTTCTGTCTTTTGCTAATTCGCATTGTGCAAAAATATTCACAAATAGCTTGTATATGAGATGGGAGTTTATGAGGTTGTTGTGCCCGAAAATAGCCTTCACAGTAATTTAAATTTGCCATTTGCGAAAACAAAGTTCTGGCATAGCTCAAATGCAGAGTGCGTGTATCAATATTCTTAATTTGAGATTTGTGACAGGGTGTTTGGGAAGCACCACTGTCTTGGAGCAAAATGCACATAAAAGAGTGTGTTTAAACTGCATTGTACTGGTTGCAAAGGAATACTTGGCTCAGGTAGGGTAAATATTCCCTCTCTGCAATGTAATTAAGAAGCAGCTGAGAGGAGAGAGGAACTACCTGGCAATGTAAAAGGGCTGTGTTCCCATAGCTCAGAGCTCTCCAGGGAAGTGATGTGCTGTGAGGCACAGTGCTGGGCAGAAGGATCTTTGCTGCCAGCAAGAGTTCCGGTGGTTGGAGCCTAAATCCCTTGTGGGGAAAGAAAGAGAGTGAGAGTGAAGCCCAAATACCCTGAAGTTCAAGAGGGTGAAAGTTTCCCTTGATGGTGAGCAACCAGAGGGGGGGGACCCTGAATGTTTTTGCAGTGTAGTTGCTGAACTGTACCCTGCATGTCTACAGTGAAGTTGTTGTACTGTAACCTAATTTTTTTCTGTTGCCTTTTTGTTGGGAATGCCCAGTGCTAAATAAACCTGTGTTTTGTTTGAAACCTTCGTGTCCCTGTGTCTAAGCTCCAAATCCTACACTACCTTCCTACCAAAATTTACTTCCCCCATAAAAGTGCATGTGCAGGCCACTGGTATGTCATATATTAAACCATATTTAAAGAGCATTAAATACACCACTTTTATCCACGTTTATAAATATAACTGTGTAAACATTTTCACTGTGCAAATCATTCTGTGCTGCACAAAGTTTATAGATGTGCCTCAATATGTACAAGGAATGTTCTATAATTTCTTTAATAAATTTAGATTTTTCTCATTTTGAATTCCTGGGAGTTTATGGAAGTTTTAAAAAAAACTCACACAAATTTTAAATTTGACATTTTATAAATGTACATTGATTAGTATATAATACAAAAATATAATAAAATGATCCCTATTACTTAATTTCCTTGAATTAGAATTTTTTCTATGTTCATTTGTTTTTTGCTACTTTAGAAACAATACAGTAAACCATACAACAGACAAATTTACTAAGTGTCGAATTTGAGGGGTTTTTTTCCCATCGAATCTAATTTGAATAAAAATCCTTTGAATTCGAATATCGAATTTGAAGGATTTTACTGCAATTCGATTGATCGAACGATCGAATAGGAAATATTCAATCGAACTATTCGAACTGTTCAATTGAATTTTTTTATTCGATCAAAAATAATGATGCGGTAGGTTGAAACTAGTGAACTAGGCAGTCAAATAAAAATTTAAAGGGGAAGTTATTCGACTGTCAAATATTCCAATTTTCAAATAGATATTTATTCAAATTATTCGAATCTATCAAATTTTCAAAATTCGATGGTCGAAGTGGTCTTCAAAAACATTTGAAAATTCGAATTTGAATCTTTTTGAAAATTTGATCGAATTTCAAATCCTTAATGTGTATTTGATGAATTTGCGCCTAAGTGTTGTTTATACTATTTTCTACCATATGGAGTTTACATTGACTTGGTATGTTGGCTTGACAATTTTATTATCATAATCTTTTAGTTAAATGCTTTGAGTATTCCTATAAATCCCTTTTAAAAAGTATGGAAGGCCAAACTTCCATGTAGTTGTAGCAGCCTCACAACCATGGAAAATTTTATGTTCATAAACTTGTTACTAATAACTCCAAATTTTAAAATGTAAATATTTCGGACAGAGGGGGAGGCAAAACAGTCAAGTATTGGTTATTTACAGTACATAGAGTATAAAATGCTTTTCACATAAGACACAAAGAACAATAGTGGTTATCCAGAAAATGTCTATGATACTGTTACACATTTTTGAAAGGAGCAGGCTCTAGTCCATGGTTGGGATAACAATTTTTTTTTTCTTGTCATTCTCTAAGAATTTTATTTTCGCCATTATCTTTTTGTATTTCTTCAACAATTACACAGTACTGGATACATTGTTTTGCCCTTTATTAAAATGTCATAACTTTCTTGGAAGCCAGCACTATCCCTCGAAGCATAGATAACAATTCTACAGTGGTGGTCTTCTGTAGTTAGACTACAAAAAATAGTTGTGTTCACTTATAAGTTTACCAGATGTACCCACCTATTCATCACATATTCATCACCTTTCCGATAACTTTTGTTGAGTATTGAGGGGCATCTATACAATTTAGCACCTCAGAAATTATATAAACCATTTTGACTATTATGCTTAAAGGGGTGATTATTTTTTAAATGTTTGCTATCTCCTTCTGACTATTTCCAGCTTCCAAATAGGAACATTGACCCCATTTAAAAACAAAAGTTCTGAAAGGCAACAAATGTATTGTTATTACTACAATTTCCTGCTCGTCTTTCTATTCAGACCCTCTCTAAATAATTGTTGAGACTTAATGTTTAGGTATTCTTACCCTTTTAGAAATAGTCTTTTACAATCTAAAAGTAATTGCTGTAGTGTTTTTATAATGCTAAACCAATTTTGTACTATGTCACTAATGTAGGTGACAAGTACAGCAGCAAAAAATAGATGAATGTTTCAACATAGCATTTTCAAGTAGACACTGATTTTTCTTATGTGATTTTTCTTAACTTGATAAATACGCGTGTGGAAATGTCTGGCAGTAATTTATCGTGTATTTTTTCACACTAAATAACAAAAATCCCTTTATTAAGCCACTGCTTAGTTTATGGTGAAAGCATTCCAGAATATGCGCAATACCTGAAGCATTATAACAGTACTTAAACTTTAGAAAACCCCAGCCTGCCTCCTCACTGATCTACGGTATGAGTGTTCGTAGCAGGTCTTTAGCAGAATAAAAATGAATTGGTGGAAATGTTATAACTGTAATAACGTGTACTACGTGCAGACATGAACAAACTCTATTCAGGCTCCTACCCCATTACGATATTTTTAACCTACTTGGTATTTTTAGATGTCTGCTGTAATTGTACCACACCAGAGAGGGCAGAACCAAGGGTACGAACAAGTGTAAAACTTCAGAGTGAAGGACAGAAGGACGATAATGCAGGTTTACTGCTAATGTGCAAATTTATTGTAATTTATTTTTTGTAATTTATTGAGAATCTTCATAGTTTTATTGTAATCCACATGACATGTTTCGGGTAGATGCCTGAAACGTGTGGATTACAATAAATTTGCACATTAACAGTAAACCTGCATTATCGTCCTTAACTTTTAAGCTTTACATTGGTTTATTTGGTGCCAGGATGGAACACCTGTGGGACAGCAACAGGACTAACTATTCCTTGCTCCGTGTATAAACTACAGTGTGTATGAACAGGTGTAATTAGGACATTTTCAGCATCACAGAGGAAGAACAGGGCCTGACTGGCCATGCCATGGATATGATCATAAAACCTACCAGGACTGAAATAGTTAATATCAAAAAGTAGAAGAAATGGTTAAATTAAATAAGCTTCAATAGCAAAGTCTATATGAATACTCTAGTAAACCCTGCTCATTCCTCTGTCAGAAGAAACACCGCATTTCTGTTCTGTATCAGATTTCCTTCTCTCAGCGTAATCCTCTCCATTATCCAAAAACGACACAAGCAGCAACAGCTCGCACATCCTAGTACAACCATACAAATGTTCAAAAACCTCTCCCTAATAATGTAGCAAAGAGAAGACTATTAAAGATGAGTACACAAAAACTATGGGAGAACCACCTTCCCTACCGTTGGGGCTTCTCCTTTAGTTTGATGGTAACAAAAGATGGAAGGCAGTACAGTATGTTCTCCATGACCCAGCAAATGGTTAAATGATTGTTATTCAAGGTTATGTTGTCTTTTATGTTTTATTTTACTTGGCATGTACTACATTGGTTTTTAAAGATGAGCGGGCCATGTGTTATAGATTTTGCAAACTGTGTACAATACTTGATTGCTATGGGGGGACTATGGGGTTTGTGTACCTACACCCAGAGAGCAACATCATAGCTCCATTATGAGTGCACTGCTTTACAAAGAACTGTCCTTGGGACAGTCTATATTATACAAGAAACCCATCATAAAAATACAGGTCCTTGGTATGTTAGACATAAATTCCATCTGTTATCAAGCCTCAGGACTTAACAAAAAGGCCGGAGCAACCTTTCCACTTTACACAAATGCTCAATTTACATGTACTACTTACTTAGCTGACTCTCTTGTCCACTACTTAAATTTCTCTGGGCACATGGGACCTTCCCCATTAGTTCTCATCAATGTGTCTAATAGGAGACCCTTATCTTAACTCAGAAAAATACAAATGAAAAAAGCATTTCTCAACACCACAACTATATTAGCTGGGGACTTCAATATGATTTATTTTACCACCAAAGATTGACTCACAACCCAACCATTCAGGGACCATATATCTACCCAATTCAGAACCCTCTGCAGTTCCACTACCTACTAGATGCTTGGAGGATTTAAAACCTGCCATCTAAGGAATTCACCTTTTATTTACATGCATACAAAGTACACACTAGTGTCAAATATAGTCATGAGTCAAACATTTTCACTGCAAAAATTACTCCCATAGACTCCAATGCAACTATTCACATTGCGTGGCACAACAAATTTGATGCCCATAGACTTCAATGCATCTTTGGCACATTTTTACCATTTCACAAATTTTTGGAAAAACGAAATGGATCATATTTGGCTCATCACTAGTCAACTATATTTTTCTATCATCTTCCCTGTCCTCATTCAACCACACCACCACAATACATCAGATTTCAAGGGCTGACTATGTTCTAGTGGAGGATATTACAGAAGTGTTAAAAAAATATGCCCATTAATAAGGCACCAGGACCAGATAGCCTACCCTAGGTGTATTAAAAAAACATTCAAAGACCATTTAACTACACATATGATAGAGCTTTTAAATGGCTGACTCCCAGATTTACCAATCCCAAATGCTGTCCTTAAGGATGTCTTACCCATTTCTTATTTCGAAGCCTGGTAAGGACCATACAGTCTACTCTAGTTACTGCCCCATTACCTTACTTAACTCTGATCTAAAAATATTTACTAAATTATTGGCAACCCGGCTAAACCAAATTTTACCTAAATTAATCCACCCTGCCCAAGTAGGGTTGAATTGGGACCAAATTGTGGGAAAATGTCTCACCCTAATTTATGTTTAAGTGGGGCTTTTAGGTGTATTTAGAAGCACAAGTGGCCATGCTCTCCCTAGTTCGTTTTTAAGTCTACCCGCTCCGGGGCAGCCCCATTGTTTGGGAATGATAGCAATATGTTTCTATTCAACAGATGACCAGTAAATACTCTGAAAATTACACCCACTAATCTCAGCAATGTGCAAACAATGTTTATTTTCATTTTAAATGCCACCAAATGTTTTCTGGTATCTCAATTAAATCTAAATGTTATTTGCACATTGCTGAGTTGAGTGAGTGCCATTTGGGAGCATTTGGGTCTATGTGCATAATTGTTCTATGAGTAGTAAAAGTCACAAATTGAGTACCCTGTTCATAACCCAATTTCTATAAGATAGACATGTAGCAAATGTTTTACCTTTTATTACTTAACACTGTCCTACTTTTATTGGCTACATATCCCCAATAATTAAAAAATTGCATAACAAAATTATCAATTAGAATAAACACAAACATCCCTGATAATACTTGAAATAATTGAAATTTTACATCACATTTCATTCTATCCCTAGCCATGTAAAACAAAAATTTCACTTTATCCCTAGCCAAACTACATTCATTGATGCTCTGCAGCTAAAATAGAAAATCATGACATTGTCTCAACAAAATGAGGCACAAACCTTCAAGGGCATAAAAATATTAAAGTTTTATCTTAATGTATATGAGCTTCTTAATGATAATAGAAATGGAAAAATAATTGCCTTAAGGGCCTCATAATAACTTAGCAGTGTGCAAAGAATCTGAAAATTGTGCCATGTTTCTCCCACAAATAATCATTAATCCCAGAATTTCAGTGAAACTGTACTCAATAAATTTTAAAAATTGTAAAATGATGTCTTGATTAGCAAATAGCATGTGGCAAATGGCAAGCTACACATTGTGCATCATGCAAACATCTCATGTGCAGGTTCATTCTAAAAACCTAGATTGCTAATAGATAATATAGTGATAGATAGTGATGAGCGAATCTGGCCTGTTTCAAAACAGCGAAAACTCTATGGGTGACATTTTTTTTCACCCACTGGGAATCTATGGGCATCATTTTATAATGCCAAACTCTGTGAAAATTTTCACTAATCACTGTTTCCCAGGGCAACCCGCCCTGTCAGTGCAGATGTATGGGGTTAAACCTCGATATCTCTGGAGGCAGGTCATAAGAAAAAAACTTGAAGCCTTGAAGCTCTGCCTTCTCCCTTAATTAACCAGCTCTGGCCTTGCCCTTTCAGTTTTTTTCTTTTTTTTTCCTGTGGGTGGTTAGGACCAGGGTTAATTTCCTTGTAATTTGTTCCGAATAATGAGTCATTTTTAGCTTTTATTTGCAGGGAATGTGCAGATTCAGCTTCCTAGGCAAGCGCTCTCCCTCCTTGCCAGCTGAGACTGTTTGGGAAATCCATCCCAGTATGTTCGCCCAGTCAGACAGGAGGCATGAAGACAAACAGGTGAATTCCCCCTTCTGGAGAGAGGGGAAGAATTGCCTGCATCAGTGTGGGAGTGCGTGACTGGGCTGCAAGCCAGAGCAAACTTGTACCTGCTGGTTGCTGAAGCTCCATGAACGGTGCTGTTGTGAGGCACGCTCCTCGGCTGCAAGGAGTTTCCAGGTATGAGGTGCGCCTTGATGATGTCACTACGTTGGAGCATGTCCTTTCCGCTCTCGTGTGTTTTCAGGTACACGTAAGGTGCAGGTATGCACAGCAACAGCAGTTTTCTGACCTGGTCAATTGGGTTGAGTCAGCTGTGCAACAGTCGCTGCAGTAGATGCCAGTTCACAAGAGAAGGCACAGGTCTCGGTGTACTTCATGTTTCAGTTCTGATCAGTCTCTTTTGGGTAGCTCAGATCAGTCTCAGGATTCATCAGAATTAAATTTGTCGGATTTGAAAGGGCCAGCCTTTGTCCAGCAGGATCAAGTGAGGCGCCTTCTAAAGGATATGCTGCAGACTTTAGAGATAAAAGACATGGCTGCTCCAGCTTCTGAATCTCAAACCTTTAAACCTTCATGTAAGAAAGCAAAGGTTCAAGATGGAAACACTAAGATCAGTGATCCATGCCATGGAACCACAGTACTTTGACAACTGTCGACCTACAGGAGACGTACTTGCATGTACCAATACACCTGGACCATCAAAAATACCTGTGGTTTGCAGTGGGTCAAGATCATTTCCAGTTCAGAGACCTACCATCTTGGGTATTTACAAAAATGTTGGCACCAGCAATAGCTGTCCTGAGAATAGAAGGGATAGAAGAAATCCTTTTCTAGAGGGCATTCTCATCATGTCTCCTACAGCAGAATTGGCAGAAGAACAGACACGTCAAATGCTCATTACACTTTGCCACTTTGGGTGTCTGATCAATGTGAAGAAAAGCAATCTGCTACCAAGCCAATCAGTCAGGTTCCTAGTAATGCAGTTCAATTCCAGGAAGATTGGTGGCACTACCGAGCGACAAGGTAGCAGGGTTACCCTGAGGTTTGCAACCCTGAGATTTCTGTGAATGGGGCAACCCACAGCAGAGGACTACTTAAGGCTGTTAGGGCTCTTCCACACGAAGAGATTGCAGGGAGATTTGTAGCCTGCGACAAATCGCCGCGTGTTTGAAGCTACAAATCTCCCTGCATCTCTTCCCCCAGTCTTGCACTTGCTTAAGTTAAAGTCGCGTGTCCCTATTCACACGCAGCGCGGCGCTTTAGCAAATCGCTCGCCAATGCATTTTCGCGCGATTTTCAAAAGCGCCGCGCTGCGTGTGAATAGGCACACGCGACTTTAACTTAAGCAAGTGCAAGACTGGGGGAAGAGATGCAGGGAGATTTGTAGCTTCAAACACGCGGCGATTTGTCGCAGGCTACAAATCTCCCTGCAATCTCTTCGTGTGGAAGAGCCCTTAGGGTTGTTCGTGTCGACTCTGGAGGCAATTCCTTACTCTTGGTTTCATTTAAGGCTACTTCAGAGGCATTTCCTGTATCGTTGGAACAGAAATCATGAAGACCTGTCTCAGAACATTCCAGTCACAAACGGTCTAAGAGAAGAACTGAGGTGGTGGACAGAGGAGAGAAATATTGCAAGAGGTTGCCTGTGGTCACTGCCACCTTGGACAGTAATCAGCACAGATGCCAGCCAGAGGCACAAGGACCCAAATGGCAATGAACGAAGTATCCAAGATATTTCAGTGGGCAGAAAGTCAGAACTCAACCATGTCAGCAATGTACATTTCAGGAGTGGAAAATTGGGAGGCCGATTATCTCAGCAGAAACAATATCGACCAGGCAGAGTGGGCTCTCCATCCAGAGGTGTTTCAGCTACTAGTTCACAAGTTCAGAAGGTTGGAGATAGATCTCATGGCCTCACACGGAAACAACAAACTTCCACAGTTTTGTTCGAGAACAAACGACCCAAGGGCAGAGGCAACGGATGCCGTAGTCCAGCGGTGTCCAAACTTTTTGCAATGAAGGCCAGATTTGGTGAGGTGAAAATGTGTGGGGGCTGACCATTCAACCTGACATTCTTTGAATTTAACATAATTTAACATAATTTAACCAAATTAAACAAGGAATTGCATAGCCATAGTTGTAATATTTGGGCACATTAGTGAAATGATCTATATACGTAGCTGCCTGTGTGCTGAAGGTGTTGGCAATAGACACATACTGGCACGTAGTGATGCATGGCTCTCGCATACTTCTTTAGTTTACTGTACTGGCACGTACATACATCTATTGACAACTTCAGCCCTAAAGAAGTATGTGAAGCGGCACATCACTATGTGCCAGTCTGTGTCTATTGCTTACAGCTTAAGCATACAGGCAGATCATTTCACTAATCTGTACAAATATTGCTGCTACGCCACTCCTTATTGCACTGTGCTGGATGACCACATTATTATTAATTTCATGATGGAGGTGAGGGCCAGTGTAAATTTGAAAATGGGCTGCATTTTTCCCCCGACCTGACTTTGGACATGCCTGCCCTAGTCATTACATGGAAGTTCAAGAAGGTCTATCTCTTTCCATCATTCCCACTGTTGGCAAGAGTAATAAGCAAGGTTCATCATGAGCAAGTTCAAGCAATCCTAGTGGCAGCGGATTGGCCTTGGTGAGCATGGTATGCAGACTTGGTGAACGTCAGCATCCACTGCGTCCAGATATGCTGTTGCAGGGACCAGTCACATCATGACCTGCAGATGTTACGCTTAGCAGCATGGGACTTGAGGCCCAGATCTGAAGGGACAGAGGTGTCTCAGAGAAAGTGATTAAAACCTTAATTAAAGCAAGGAATCTTTCTAAGATTAAAGTCTACCACAGAACTTGATCAATATTGCAGTCCTGGTGCAGTAAGAACAAAATATCTTGGAGAGATTGTACTATACTACAGTTCCTTAGTTTCCTTCAAGGAGGGCTTGACAGAGGTCTTAGTATTGGAGCACCAAGGTCACAGACATCAGCTTTGCCAGTGCTTTTCAGTTTAAATGGGCCATTCAACCTAAAATAAAACTTCTTTCAAGCAGTTATGTATATTAAACCGCCGTATAGAGATCCCACCCAAAAATGGGACCTCAATTTGGTGCTAAAAGTGTTACAAGGACCTCCCTTCAAGCCTTAAGCAGAATGTTCAGACACATTTCTAGCATTGAAAGTTGTTTTTTCTCCTAGAAATGTGTTTCGCTAGAAGAGTATCCAAGCTACAGTGTACAAGCACTCTCAGTGATGGTTCCTTGGATGCAGTGGCGTAACTACCAGGGGTGCAGAGGGTGCAATTGCACCACGGCCCCCACCCCCTTGGGGCCATGGAAATAGTTATGGCAGGCAGTTATCTAGGGGGAGATTTTACAGCACATGCTATCAACACTCCAGCATGGGATTTATAGAGGTAAGGGCCCGACAGGGGGGCCCAGGTGCCCATCCTGTACCGGGGCCCACCAGGGAGTAGTTACGCCACTGCTTGGATGGTGTTTCCTAAGAATAAGGTAGTCTTTAGGACTATACCATCTTTTTTGCCGAAAGTGTTTTTGGAGTTTTGTCTGAACCAGGACATTGTGCTTCCACAGAATGAGACAGGGAACAGCTTTAATAAAATCAGAAGCTCTTTGTTTGTTATGGGCCACCAAGGAAGGGACAAGCAGCTTCCAAGAGAACGTTAGCAAGATGGTTAGTGGGCTTAATCAACTTTGCTTACAAACAATCTTCAAAGCGGCAACATGGTCTTCAGTTCATACCTTTGCAAAGTTCTATAGGCTTAATATTTTCACCTCTGCAGAGGCAGCTTTTGGGAGAAAGGTGCTGCAGGCAGTAGTACCTCTTTAAATTCTCCCTCTCTTTGTTTGGGGAAGACGGCTTTTGAACGTCTGGTAAGAAAATCCTCTTTTCATGCACATTGAGGGTCCATGATGTGGCATGTGAGCTTATATATTTTGACCAAAGTGTGATATTCACACTCCATTATTTGTAATTATTGTTTTTAAAGGCAGCCCAGGCACTGGCAATGTTTCTTCTCATGAGCAATGAGCAGGTAATTACGCATTGATTGCTTGTGATATGGCCATGCTAAATCTGGCCATAGACACAAACATAACTTCATACTAAATGAAGGTTCGCATGATTTGTGCACAGTATTTGTACCATTGCAATCAGTCGTTTAGTTGTTCAGACTGGTTAGAAGATTTCAGCTAACGATATATATATATATATACAATATGTCTGCATGTATTGCCTATCTGGCAATGTCAATGGGAGATTTTCACTGGTATTTGTCAGACATAACTTTTGTACAATTGCTGTCTGTCAATTTATGTCCAGTCTCCAATTCTGATGCTATACAAAGTTCCAAAGTTCCAATGAATATTCAAAGGATGCTAAATGACCACCTACATAGAATATACATTATGTTAAAGGGGTGGTTCACCTTTAGGTTAACTGTTAGTATGTTAGAGATGTCAAATTGTAGGTAACATTTCAGTTGCACTTTTTTTTTATAACCTCTATAATCACTGTAAGGGTTGCAGCAGTTTACAAAATCCTCCCTGTCAATGTCAGTGAAATAATTTGGATATTTAGAGTGCCACCTCAAAAAGACAGATTGTGGCAGATGATGTACCTGTTTTGCTGAAAAGTGCCTCTACACAATGATACTAAGGTTGCCACTTGACAAGTTTTGACCTGGACAATACAGTTTTTGTAAGTACTGTCCAGGTCATAACTACCCTGTCAGATTTCCAGATTAGAAAAAATGTCAGACATCTGAAACTGAATCTCTGAAAACCCAATCATAACCCCATATCCCAAATGTCATAACCCTGCCCCGTGACTTGACCACCCACCCTGTGTCATAGCCACCCACCCAGCGATGTCACTATTCATTCCACCTGGTGACAACCGTAGATGATTGTCTCCAATGTTAATAAATACGCCTCTTAGTATTCATGTTATAGAGTCTTGTTTTCCTTGTGTAAAATGTCTGATGGAAAATATTCTGATTTAGGGGCAGATTTATTAAACTCGAATTCTAATTTTCAATTTTTTTAATCAAAAAAATTTAAAAGTACCAACTCAACTGTCCTAATTCAAATGTTTTCTACCTAAACCCTGCCAAGTTCATGTAGAAGTCAATGGGAGAGGTCCCTTGAACTATCTGAACATGTTAATAGGAGTGATGAGTCAAATTTCTGCCAAGTTTTGCTGCAAAAATGATGCCCCATAGACTCCAATAGGAGAAAAAAATGTTGCTCATCAAAAAAAAATTGTCATGCGTCACAAAAAAATTTGACTCACAAATGTAAAGTTTTATTTTTCCCAAGAAAAACTCTATTAGGATTTTATTCAAAATTTTGGGACCTTCCTATTCAATCAATATTAGATAGAGTTTCTTCATAAATAACCAAATTTATTAAAGTTAACAAAAAATTCACATAACTTCAAAATTCTACCTTTGACAAATCTGCCCCTTAATCTCCTTTAAAAGGTTGTAAAAATTACTCCAAAGAAATAAAGAAATCATCATGGTGTATGGCTCCAGTTGGAAGGTCATAAAGAAAACATGTATGGGTTTGCACTTACTGATAAATTATATACTATTGTCTTGTGCGGTATATTATGCACTTCTTTAATCACATACAGTTTATGGAATCATAGATCATTTGCACATATAGCATATATAAATATTGTATGACAGTTATACCTTATTTGGCCTTTCTTACACTTCTCTTGTGATATGTTATTCCTCAGTTCCTCAGTAGGACGTTGGATTTTATTGTACCTGTAACTTGCCATGGTTAACAGCAAGTGTTAATAATAGATTTTGGGCACCACCTGATGGGCCCATCTTTCATAAACCTGAATCATTTCACTAAAAGGAGATTTAACTTGTATGACAAAATTGTTGGTTATGAGCTGGCTATGTTTCCTACAAATTCTGACATTGTTCTAGGATATTAGCTAAGGGACATTATTATAGTAGCAGGAGCCTGCAGCTGAAACCTTTGCCCTTTGTGTGTATTTTGATTCATCACCACAGCTTGTTTATTGAATCTGTTGAAAATAATGCAATCAGAATATTTTTCTTTTGTTTTAACATTTCATGCACTAGAAATTGATGTGTTCATTCAGAAACAATAGCGTGTTCTGATTATCTCCAGCTAGCTTCCCTCTGTTGAAAATGCAATTTCATAGCTTATGAACCTAAAGTTAAAACAGCCAGACATTTCAAATTATGTTTCTTCCTTGTTATTTATCTGTCATACCTTGCAACAAGAAGGGGCAGTGACAATCATTAAACACAATTACAAATAACTTAATTTAGAATTTAATGAATTATTGCTGTATGCTTAATATTCTGAGCAGGATCTTCAAATGTGTCAGTTTATCAGATACAGCCCTGGGAGGGTAGATTGGCAAATGATTTTCCTCTCATTTGCACTTGTTTCAAAGGTGACTTCATCATCACTATATGAAAGGCACGCTGCCCCTCAGTGAGAAATGATTACAGCTAAATGAATCCCAAAGGTTACCTGCTAATGTAGAACAATGCCACAAGACTCAGAGCTGTAGATCAAGATCTTTTTTTTTAACCAGCATAATTTTTTGCTTCACTGATCTATCACTAAACAACAGCTGTTGGGCTGAAGACATGCAGCACTGTAGGCATGCCACTTAAAATCCTTAGTGAATGGTCACATGTGATTGCCTTAGGCCTCATTTAAAGCCATAGAGAGGAAAGGTAGGAGTGACAAGTAGTTTCCAAAGTACCTCTTTAAAAATGATGTTAATGCGATAGATACACTAGAATGACAGACGGTATTCATTCTTTATTTGTTTGAGCAACATTTGTTACCATGCCAGATACTGGTTGTCTTGAAGAAAATACACCTTCTATAAATAATGAGGATTATCTGCTGAAATGGACTCAATACTGTCGAAAATGTGTTTCAATTAGAATATGCATTTTTGCCAATTACAGGTGATGAAAATGATGAGTGAATTAGGGAATCCTGGCAGTGTTACAAGCAGTACCCATTCTCAGACAGCAATCCTGAGAGAATATTAATGAAGAAGAATTTCTAGTAAACTGTTTGACTTACAAAAAATGGTCAAGGACTTTCAAATTATTTTGATATTTTCCATAAATAAACAATTATGGGATCCATAATCCAGAAACCTGTTATCCAGAAAGCTCAAAATTACTGAAAGGATATCTCCCATAGACTCCATTTGATCCAAATAATCCAAATTTGTAAAAATAATTTCCTTTTTCTCTGTAATAATAACACAATACCTTACACTTGTTCCAAATGAAGATATGATTAATCCTTATTAGAAGCAAACCAGGCTATTGGGTTGAGTTAATGTTTACATGATTTTATAGTAGACTTAAGCTATGAAGTTCCACATTATGAATTGATTCATTATCTGGAAAACCCCAGGTCCCAAGCATTCTGGATAACAGGCCCCATACATGAACTATTGTTTAAGCTAGTGTGATCATATTGTTGATATTGAATTCAGATACATTTAAATCATAAACATGACATTGGCAGGTTTTTCGTATGGTAGATTGTGTACGCTAGCTTTCCAATTTTAAGGAATTAATTTGAATTTATTTTAAATAGTAATGGGTCTATTTAGGACATATGGTATTGCACTGGGAATTATCATAATAATTCAAGATAATAAAACCTTTGGGCAGCTACAGATGCAGCGCCTGTGAACAATGACAGTTTATAAAAGTGTCCACAGAATTTGGGAGGGCAGATGCTAGATATGATATGTACCATTTCATCTGTTGTACTACCACATATGTGGTTTACTTGCTTACCTGCCATTGCATGTATGTGGGTAAGATAAAGAGGCCTTTAAAGAGACACATATATGAACATATAAGGGACATTAGAAATTGCAATCTACTGTCAGTGTTTGCAAAACATATTTATTGTATACATGATGGAAAATACACTGGTTCCTTTTTTCAAGGCATAGATCGCCTCCATGTAGACATCAAAGGTGGAGATCTAGATAGAAAACTATTTAAACTAGAGACCAGTTGAATATTTAAACTTAATGCTTACGATGCATTTTCAAGCTTTTGTAAATAGTTAAGCTAACACGTAAATTTGAGGTGACTTTCCGCAATGTTTTTGTTTAGTTTATTTTGTTTTTTTTGTTTGTTTTTTGCCTTAAGTTGCTACAGTTTGTTGAGATGTATCATATAGTGACACTTAGCTATATTTGTAACATAAATATCTAGATACTGTTACAGTAGCAGTCAAGTGACTGGATACATTGTTAAATTGTTTCAATTTATACTTTACCACAATGCAAATATGTGCTGAAATTACAATGTTTCTATATAATAGAGTTCACTATGGTTTCTCCCAGGCCATTTCTATCGGGCGAGTGCCATTGTGTCCCTTTTCTTTGATGGTGAGAACTGGATAAGGGGGTAAATATCTCTGGATTGGGTCTAATCCCAAATATACATGAATATATTGAATAAAACCACGTTGTGTAAAGATTTCTTCCTAATCTCATACACCCAGAACAAGTGGGATTTGTCCCAGGACCGGAAGGCAGAGACAACACAAACAAACTAGTCAATCTACACTTTTGGACCAAAAAACATAAAATTGAAACCATGCTACTATCTACAGATGCAGAAAAGACATTTGACCGAGTCAATTGGACATTTATGTTTGCCTGCCTGCAGCACATTGGGCTAGGTCCCAATATGTTAAAGTGTATATCGTCACTAAACAATAACCCCACAGCCTGGTTAAAAATAAACTGATACCTATCCGACTCCTTTGATATTCGTAATGGTACGTGACCACATAAAATAGCGGCATATGTGGACGATTTACTGTTTTTCCTCACTAACCCCAGGATGTCCATCCCAGCACTTAATCAAGAGTTTCACACATATGGAAATCTTAGTAATTTCAAGATAAATTTCTCCAAGTCAATGGCGCTAAATATCTCAATCCCAGAAACCACGATTAGTGCTATATCCGATGGATTTCCCCACAAATGGGCACCACGAATGTTTACTTATCTAGGACTCCTGATCACCAAAGACATCTCAAAATTCGGCCGAACTTAACTTGAAACAGGTCATATAAACAATTAAGAAAGACCTGAACACATGGGGGGAGATTCATCAAAGAGTGAAGTTCCACCACTAGAGGGAAATTCCGCAGCTCTCTATTAATTTCTATGGAATTTTGAAAGGCGGATTTATCAATGGGTGAAGTGAAATTTCACCCTTTGATAAATACGCCTTTCAAAATCCCATAGAAATGAATGGAGAGCTGCGGAATTACCCTCTAGTGGCAGAATTTCACTCTTCACTTCACTCTTTTATAAATTTACCCCATGGAGAGAGAAACCTCTATCTTGGATGGGAAGAATGAACATAGTAAAAATGAACATAATGCCCCAAATCTTATATATTTTCCAAACCCTTCCATTACGGATAGGAGACAAACAACTAAACCATCTTCAAAGCCTAATAAAAAATTTCATATGGCAAGGAAAAAAAGCAAGAATCGGTTATAAAACGCTGACTAAACCTAAAAGACAGGGAGGGGTAGCGCTACCTAATAGCCAGACATATTACTACGCATCAGTTTTGTCAAGAAATAATAGATTGATCTCATTACGCAAATATCTCTGGACAGAAATAGAACAACAGTCCACATATTCCTATCTCTTGCAGTTACCGTGGATAGACAACCTTTACAGAAGACTGAAGCACCCCAATCACCCCCTTCTCTCAAATACTTTGATAGTATGGGATAAATGCCGCACAAAATACTCGCTCACATCTTACCCATCACCTCTAATACCCCTGAGTAATAATCCTGCTTTCCCTCCTGGAATACAACCTAACAGTTTTCAGGACTGGCTAATATACGGCAACCTCCAACTCATTCACTTTATGGAAAATAAAGCACTCCTTTCTAAAGAAAAACTACAATACTTGACACACTTCAAACAGATAGACCGCCTCAAGGTTGCACAAATCTCCCATTATTTCCATACTGTAGCTTGGGAGGAACACAGACATTAGGCCGTGACTTCACAAAATTTGAACTGGCATGTACATCACAAAACCCGCTAAGACTTGAAATCTCCCTCCTCTACCAACTAAATGGGAATCCGTCTCCTTTATCAATAGATGGTCCCGAGACCTAAATATCTAATTAGAAGAGGTACAGATTGAAAATATACTCTCCAAATTACTCAAAAGCTCCAGATGTTGCCGAATACAAGAACTAAACTTTAAGCTAATCACAAGATGGTACCATACACCTTCCAAATTACAGATAAACAAAACCTCAAATGGCATTTGTTAGTGCTGTACTAAAGAAACAGGCACCATGTACCATATTTTCTAGTATTGTGACCTTCTAAGACCTTTCTGGGAGGAGGAGTGCTCATTGTCTAGCTAAATCTTAGGGGTACCATCCCAGCAGACCCTGCAGAAATATTACTATTCCACAACACACAGCCCATAGTTGCCTTTAACTCAGACCTAGAAACCCAATTGCTTAATGCAGCAAAGCTTTTAA
>CM044437.1:45890331-45924471 GCA_024363595.1 Xenopus borealis
GTACACATCTCTTTGGTTCTTTGTTTTTTCTTTTGTTCTTTGTCTCTTATAAATCCATCAAGAAGATCATTTCATTAATTCCCATGTTTGTTTGTTTATCATTCTACAGTGGATCTAATAATCAAAGGTCCCTATTCTGTCACACATAAAAACATTTTAGGGTATTTATTTTCAGGAGCTAATTAACCTGTGCAAAAATAATCAGCCTCTTGTTTCTTGGAGGAAACACACATACATACAAACTCCTTCCAGGAATTGCCACAGTCCTATCGGTACTTAGGGTCCCAGTGCCACAAGGCAGCAGTGTTAATCTCTGATCCACCATGATGCTAGATCTAACTCATTCAATTACTTTGTATTTATTTATAGCAAAATTAAGGGGTAAATAGATATATATTCTTCAGTGATAGTATGCCTGGTTTTACATACAATTCTAAGTTAACCAAGGCTACCACTGTCTTAATTGTTGGGTTTTCATAACCTTTCTTATCAACTTACACAAGAACATTCCTAAAAACAGAGCAAATTTGCTCCTGTGCAGTAATCTTGGACAACCAGTCACATTTTACTTTCATTGCTTAACCTGCAGCTGGCTGAACTATCCAGTATTTCCCAGTACCTATAGAGTCCTTAGTCTTTTTATTGTTCTATAATCTCCTAAAAAATAAAGGCAGGCATATGACTGTGCACACAAGATGTGGCATTATTTAAGATGTGGCCATTTGAATAGAGAAGTAAATAAAAAGCATGGAAACTTTGCAGATTTAAAAACAACAATACTGGGCTTACTCATTCGTGTGTGTGTGTATACATTTTTTCATATTTTGGTTACTATTTGGGTCTTAATTTTTTCACTTTCTAATATAAAACAATTTTGAATTGTGAAGACTTTTCCTTCCCTGTTAAAGCCTTCAAACACCATTATATCATGCCTTCACTTCAATTACTGTAGTTTTTTTTATTTATGTTGACAATGAAGCTTAAATACATTATAGTAACTTTTATCGTTCAGTGATTTAATTCAGATTGCTAAAATAGAATTCTATTTTTATTTGCAATGAAACATTTGTAATTTGAAGGGATATAGTCAATAGGCAGTGGCTGTATACCAGTAAGATATTTTAATATAAATCAAAAGGTAAACAAAAACTGCAATAACATGTATTTCAAAGTTTTAGATTTACAGAAATTATAAATGATTGTTTAAAAAATGTTTACATAAAGACAAAGTCCATTCTAGTAGACTGGATAAATAAATATTTAAGCAAGGTCTTACAAATTTATAATCCCTACATTAAATTATCATCAAATATAAATCTGAAGTCTAAAGTGTGAGTTAAATTACTTGTGCTAGCAAAAATCATTCAGGCTTGGGAAAAAACTTTTGACATATAAAAAAATAATTTGAAAGGACAATAAGACTGGTTAATGAACAATAACATAGTAATAACAAAAGAGAACATTGCTTCTGGATTTGTCATGATTCATTGATTGACAAACAGCGTGGTGATCTCAGAAAGCATTTTCTTTTACTAGAGCAGAAGGACAAACACACTCCTATTCTCCTAATTGGAGAATAGTATTTATTATTAATATTCTAACTGAAGCTAATTTGAAGTTAATTTTTCTTGACAAATTTGAAACTATCACAACTAGTACACCTATTTTTTTAAGTAAGATTTGTTTTTATCTTGCACCAAAGCCATTTAAAAATGCAATGAAGATATTTGTATGCAATCAAAGGAAAGTTAAAGTATTTCCTAATTTGAAAAATTGGGCTAGCAGTTTATCCCAAACAGCCCTTCTGAAAACTAGGATTTCTGGGTAAAAATCAGATAGGTTGCAAGCCTAGTGTGGCCTTCCCAAGTCTTCATAAAAATATGCCCATGCTTGACAACCTTTTGGCACAAATGCTTTCTAATATAAAAGCCAATGAAAGAAAGAGAAAAATACTTGACAAATGAGAAAAAATATTTGCAAAATTCCTCACTAAAGCAACAGTAAATGTAATTATATTCTGACTGTTGTTAAAATGTCAGGAATTTAAATTCAAATTTCAATAAACCTTAACCCAGCCCTACAAACATCTGTAACTTACCATTATACATTACCTAAAAAAATGTCAGTGGCTTTAAAATGATAAATGTATAACATCTTTTGAAAAAAAAAAAAAGGCAGCTTTTGGTTGGTAATCCCTAACTTCTTTATCAAGAGTAAATTTAACATGCTGTATAAAATCATTTAAGCCAGTGTAAAAAAGCAGTAAAACGGCTTAGTTCCAAAATGACATCATGCAAGCGAATTTGCACTAGTGTTAGCCGCTTCGCTCTTTAGTGAATTTCCCCCATAGTCCTCCTATGTTAGCGTTTCTAAGGCTGCTTTATCCAGCAAGGAGAAGGGTTAATTCCTGCTGTCCTTTGCACCAATTAGGTGCTGTGAGTGGCTTTTTATTGGGCTGGACTGGAGTTACCCTCTGCCTTATTAAACAAGTTTTCTCTGTTAGTATGTGTGCATCTGAAATTTTACACAGTTGGAGTTATGAAAATTGGCTTATCTGACTACAAATTTGTACAAACTTTGTACTTTGGTACTGCGTTTCTCTAGAAATCCGTGTATGACATTGTTACTGTTCCTCTTTTGGTTAAATTCTTTTGGTGCTTCTCTTGATTATGATATTCCCATATGTATGAATTGGCCTGGTAAACTGTTTAGCTAATGCACTGTATACTACTGTTCCCAGTGTTCCCAGTTACTCAGAATTTCAAACACTGAGCTTCTGCACTGGGCCCTCTATCTCTGAAAATCAATACTTTGGGGCAGATTTACCAAGGGTCGAATTTGAGGGTTAAAAAACCCTTGAATTTGACCATGGTAATAGATAGGGAATAAAAATTCTCCAAATTTGAATTTAAAGCATTTTTTACTGCAATTCGATTAGTTGAACGATCAAATATAAATTTGCCACTTTGAATTTAAATTTTATCTCCCTTAGATGTTTTAATTGCTTTGGCTCCAAGAATGGTAAAGCTGACACTCTGCTTTGACAACCAGGTGTTGGTCCAATCCGCCAGAGAACTGATATTTTTAATTCAGCAACCCAGTTAAGATTTTTGGTAGTAGTTTAAAGGAAACTTACAGTAAAAAGGGGATATAAAACCCAAACACTCCTGAGGCAAGGTAAATTGTTTTGTACTGGTGGTAGTGTTTCCAATGGTGAACAGCTCTCAGTTCCTGAGTATCTGAAAGAAAGTGTTCTCCAAATAAATTAGTCTACCTCTTTAATTGGCCATAATGGATTTATTAAAAACATAATCTTTGTTAGATGAACATTTTGGTGGCCTCAAATTCAACAGGATGTTTATGATTTTGCAAAAGCCTGTCAGACATGTGCCAGATGTAAAGTCCCTAAAGTCCATCCTTTTGGGAATGGTTCTATACCTTTGAACTTTAATGTTAATCTTCTTCACTATCAGAACTTTGAAACCATTCTTTTTCTTGGTGACAGATTTACTAAGATGGCCCATTTTATTCCTTCATGATGCGCACACCTCAGAAATGGCCTATAGGGAAATGTTACTGTTGCATGGTACTCTAAACTTTCTAATCTCTGATAGAGGTATCCAATTTACCTCTAAATTCTGGAGGGAATTTTACTGATTACATATCATTTAAGTTTCATTTTCTTTTCTATTTCATCCACAGAGTAATGTCAGACAGAGCATCTCATGCACATTTTAGAACAATACTAATGTTTCTATGCTTCATTCCTCCAGGAATTAATTTTCTGAATTCTCTTACAATTGTCTGGGAATCATTAAACTATTTGGTAGTGACATTGGTGAAATTAAATTTCACTTTCTTCTCCATTTCATCCACAGAGAGTCAACCTATCAGGAAGTGCTCAGTTTTGAACTCTGGACTGTGTGTTAACTTTCCGGTGCACTTGCCTGTCATGCCAATGAAGGTCCTTAGTCTTGTTTTGTTCATCTTTGTTCCTGATATACCTCAGTTTTCCATTTTACTTCTCCATCCGTCTCATTATACCAATCTGTTTCTCACGATCCAATCCTGAGCCTTTATAACCCTGCCCTTGACCTTTGCCCGGGAGTTTTTCATTAAGCTGTTTCCGTGACCTTACGGTTCCTGTTTTCGTCTGATCGTTCCAAGTTCCTGTATCCTCCTTGCTCTGCTTTTGGATTCCTGAATTCTCTTACAGTCATCATACAGTTGTTTGGGAATCATTAAACTATTTGGTATTTTTTTTAATTTCTGATAGACAGCATCGGCTTTAAATGCAAATCATTATGCCTTTGTCAAAATTGAGTAACGTTGCCCTTATTTTATATAAGCTATTTAGTTTGAGTCTGCATTAAACCTGCAGATGAACCTCTTAGTCCTTTTATTTCATTTGTGTCCCATCTTAAAGAATGTCAAATTTTAAAGAAAAGTTCAACCTTTTGTCCAAGAAAAATCTCTTGAAAGTGGCCCATACAAAGGAAAATAAATATCCTCTGAAACCATCACCAGTTTGCCTCAGGTTGAAAAGTTTTTTGTTTTTTCCAGATCAGATATTAAAATACTATCTGAATGCTTTCAGGTGTATAAAGATATAAAAACAAAGTTATATTCTTTAGAGACTATAAATATCAGTTTAATTTACTGAAATGAAAAATATAAAAATGTTTTCTGTGTAATTCCACTGAAACCATGACAGCTGCTTTTCACAAATGCTGCTGACATGATTTGTATTATATTAAAATTTGTAATATCTGCATATTCATCAGTTTGTTCTGCAGCTGGTGTTTCATTTTGTCAGCATCTTATTATTTGAAATAGTGGAGGCTTTGTAATGTTACTTCGAAAGAATAATTTTCTCAGGCATTTTTACTAATTTTTATGCCATGAGATATTAAAATGGCCACAGATGTTGAAATTATTTCCTTAATGCAATTTTAGCTATTAAAAACACAAGTCACAAGAATATGATTTATATACATGGAATTAAACAAGAGTGAAATAGATTGGCATTACTTTATTATGTATTATATCATAATTATGCAGTCTTCTTAACTAGCCTTGTGTCTTGCAAATTGCACACATAGCATTCATTAATTTGTGAGGCTTTAAGTGATATACTGTATAACCCTTGTATTTTTCAGGTACAATGCACTTGAGCATTGAGCAAACGAAGTCTAAAAAAACAGGGCACATTTTGACATTTTCTTGACATTGCACACTGCCCATGGTTTAATAAATGATGCCTAGGATTTGTATATTAATGCATAAAGATACAGCATCACTTCAGAGATAATATGGGTAATTTATAACATGCGAGAGTATAAAGTACTAAAACATGCACAATCTGCATGCATGTCATCTGTTTCAATATTTGTTTTTATAGTTTTTGTTTGTGACTAGCCATGGAGCAATACCAGGCAAGATATGATATCTCTATAACTTTGTCTAAATGTACTGGAGAAGCAAAATATTTCACACAAAATACTTCCAATGAAATCAAATGTCCAGTAAAAAAAAGTTGCACGGTTGAAAAATTTCACACAAAAAACACCCATCGACTTCAAAGCTTTTCGTGACTCCTTTGCGGTTTCAGAAATTTTTGGTGAAGTGGGCCAGATTCACCCATCATATCAAAGCATTTAATGAGTTAAATATAGTTATTTTTATTTTCCCTATGGGAAGCTCCCATAGGTGTTGAAAAGCTTTTTTAGACTGAATAAAAAAATTTGATTGAAGGGTTAAAATCGTTCGAATTGTCTCATGTTGTCCTGGCAAACCTAGGAGCAGATTTATCAAGGGTTGAATTTTGAGTTCATTGGAGGTATTTAAAACTCCCATGAACTCAAAATGTTACCAATTGCAATTAATATAAAATATAAAACAGTTTAAACTAGGGTGAATAGGATCGACCTGCAAACTCATTAACTCACAAAATTTGATTTGTTTTTACTTCCAAAAAAAATTGAATGTCAATAAAGCTGCAAACAATTCCAAATTGATCCCAGGATATCTTCCATAAGATAAAACAGCAATTCGACTGGTTTAATGTGGCGAATAGGTGAATTTGTGTTCTTAAAGGGCCAGTGTATGATACATTTCAAAAATTGAATTTGAATTAAAAAAAAAAAAAATTATTCACCTGGCTTGAATTTGCGGTGAAATCCCACATCCAAAATGAGACGCCCGCATCCAAAACAAGTCGCCAGCGGTGTTTCAAGAATTTTTCGCCTTTTCGCGAATTTCTCAAGAATTTTCCAAGATTTGCTCATCACTATTCTGTAGTCAAATTTCATAGCTGTGGCCATAAAAAAAATCACAAACTAGAAATTCTAATTTGAAAATTCACATTTTTACTTAGACTCCTGATAAATCTGCTCATTAGTGTTAAATTATTGCTGCCTTTTACCCAGTACTTTAAAAGTTTCAGTAACATCATTACAGTGGAGTGCTGAAAAAAGAACACCAGGATATTTTTAATCTTTAATACTTTAACACTAAATTCAATTTTATCTCACAAATAAAGCTATTTTCATAGACCGTGGATAATTTCACAGGTAAACTCCTTTGCAAAAAGATCTAATTTGTATAACATTATTGCTTACTAGAAATAAACTATATAGTAAACGACAAGGTCAAAAATGCTGAAGAAATTGTCAAAACTGTTATGTTTCATATTTAAACGGATCTCAGTCTTATTTGCTGCTTGTTTGGGAACTTCAGTCTCCACGCAATGTTTTGATTCCAATGTGACCATGGGAAAAAAAGAACAAAACAAAAACATTTTTGACAGTTTTAACAGCAGTGGATTAGAGATTGGAAAAGAATTCAATTAAGTTCTTCAGCATTTCAGCTGCCAAGATTGAAATTGCAACCATGTACATGTGTTAGTTTCTCCTACAGGATCATTATTGCTGATGTTTACCATCTGTTGTTCAATCCATTTAGTGTTAGCACTAGGAAGAAAATAAAATACTAACATTACAAAATTGGTAATTATTTGTTCTGTATGACAAAAATCAGAAGGGATACAAATGACATAATGATGTTTGCTACGTTAAATTGGTGACAGGTAGATTTGTCCGGGTGTAACTTCTGACCCTTGCAAAATAAGTGACGAAGGAGAAATGTAAAATTATCCACATGTAATGGGAATAGTACGCTTTCTCTGAAATGTCTGCTATTATTTTTTTTACCTCAAGGCATCATCAGATTTAACTATACTGATCACACCATGACACAAACTAAGGAACGTCATGTGTACTGCAATGATAGCAATTAACAATAATCTGAATATAACCAAATGGAACAACAATCCAGGATGCCAGAACTCACATGTAGTGATGTACTTTGCCTTCATCTAACTTTGTTGTTTTCCTTTAGATTTGCCATTTATCTAGTTAAAAAGCCCAAGACATTTAAACAGTGCTGTTGGTTCTGTTTGCCAGACACAAAATAAAGTTCTAAAGGGAAACACATTGGGGGTCATTTATAAAGTTCGCGCAGCGCATAATTGTTCGCAAATGGTAGTTTTTAGTTATGCAGGGCTACAAAGTTGTGATGACTCACTATTTTGGATTTTATTAGGGTGTCAGTAACACTGCACATGCTCAGTGTGCTCTGGGCAGCTATTAAGAAGTCGCTGGAATCATCAAATCTGAAAATAAGGTTCACCTGCCATACTGTTTTATTATTACAGAGTAAAATGAAATCTGTTTTAAAAATGTGAATTATTTGATTTATAATGGAGTCTATGGGAGATGACCTTCCCGTAATTTGTAGCTTTCTGTATTTTTTTTTTTCGGTTAACAGATCTTATACCTAGACATCACCGTGGGGTTTCATTGCATCGCTTAGTAGTAGTATGTAGACGGTAATTAGTATCTGAGTCAGAATACAAATGCAGCAGACTTCCCTTGATCTCCCTAAATTTTGTTAAAATGTATCCCCTCACCTTGCTTGTATTCATGGCCTCCACAACTGCATCTGATGCACTTAACTTCATCAGAAACTGTAGTAGTGCCAACACAAGACAAATTATAATTACAAATGTCAAATTTATCTCACATTAGCTGATAAATGTTATGCATGTATAAATAAATGCTTGCAAACAAAACACATTAAGAAATAGCTGAAATGTTTAGAACATAACTATTGCTCCCACTGCTACCCATTCCCTTAAAAAATTATGTATTTCCATATTTCCAAAACAAAAAGCTGTTAATATATTTTTACTTTTCATGCTTTGATATGTCAATCTTTTATAAACTAAGGGGGGGGCAGACAGGCATAAATGCAGATATTTTACAACAACGTATTTCACACAGTTGTAAAGTAAATGTACCATGTCAAAAAGGAAAGGGTATAACTGAAGGGGTTATATTGACCATTTAAAGTACCAGAATAACAAAAACCTCAGAGAAATACCAAAACATTATAAAATAATTATCCAGTACATTTATTTCATAAAATATATTCTTTCAATTTAAGCTGAACCCCTCCTTGTGTCTACAGAGAGCTATCAACAACAGGTGTTCCAAGAAAGCGAGCAGTTCGTATTGTGAGTGGCTCATCATTAAAGCTGATAATCTATTTTCGCTCATAATGTGCTCTCATTTTTCATTTTAGAGCCTCCCAGATGGCTCTATGCTTGCAGGCATATGGATGTTTGGGAGATTTTTAAAAAAAATAATATTAAAAAAAGGATAATATAATTAAACCTCTGTTGGATTCAATTATTCATTTCCTTCTCTGTGTGCTTTATAAGGACTGAATAATGCATGTTAAAAGTTCAGTTATATAAAAGTTCAGTTATAGTGAGACCTTTGATGTACTATATATCTCTAAGCAAACAATCTATATCTATCTTTTTACCTGGGGGTAAGGCACACCCAAGTGATCACATGTACTTAACTGAAACCTAATGCTGGTAAACCTAGTAGGAAAAAACTGCATTGGCCCGGGATTCTTCGAGTGATCACCATGGAGTGATCTTCTTCCCTCTTATTCCCGTCTTCTAATCTTCAAATCTCCTGGGGCTGACAAGTAGAATGAAATAGCCATCTTTTTCATTAAAGTTTGGCTTCTTATTCTACTGAGCATTTGCAGCTACAAGAAAAGAGACAAAGCAAGACGACAATCGATCTGCCGTGCTCAAGGAAGAATCCTGGGCCAGTGCAGTTTTTCTTAATATGTTCACCGGCCTGGGGTTTCAAGTAAGTACATGCGATCACTTGAGGGTGCTAACTTTTGGCAGCCCCAAGTAAAATTACCTTTCCTTCTCCTTTAAGTAAAATCTTGGAATGACATAGTGGCAAAAAATGTCTGATTACCCATAAAAGCATTGAAAGTCATGACAGTTAATTCAAATATTTGTGGTTGACTTCCTCATCATTTGTTTGTCTTGTGCAACTCTGCTAGTAACTAGGCTTACTCATAGGGGAAAATTCACTAAAGCGCGAAGCGTCTAACGCTAGAGCTAATTTGCCAGTGTGACGTCAATTCGTAACTTTGCAAATTTACTAACGCTGACTCTGGCGAATTTTCGCTAGCAAAGTAGATAGACTAGCGCAACTTCACACCCTTATGCCAGGGGAAGTTGCGCACTGACGAAGGATTGTAATTATGCAAATTCACTAAGATGGCCATTTTCCTGAACTTTACCACTTACGCTAGACGTTACTTCGCCAGGTCAGACCAGATATAATGAGGCTATGGTGAATATTTACATATATTATCCAGAATGCTGGGAATCTGGGGCTTTCCGGATAACAGATCTTTCCGTAATTTGGATCTTCATACCTTAAGTCTACTAGAAAATCATGTAAACATCAAATAAAACACAAGAGGTTGGTTCTGTCTCCAATAAGGATTAATTAAATCTTAGTTTGGATCAAGTACAAGGGTAGTGATTTATTATTACAGAGAAAAAGTATGCCATTTTTTAAAAAAAATTGCATTATTTGGATAAAATGGAATCTATGGGAGATAGCCTTTCCACAATTCGGAGCATTCTAGGTAAAGTATTTCCGCATAACTAATCCCATACATGTAATTCTTATCATTACTATTATTGTTCATAATAATAATAATAATAATTTACAAATGTGTTGAGAACACATTGTTCTTATTATTCTGCAATTATTTACAGTTTCCATGGATGGTACATTTTAAGCCCCTATTAATGGATTATTTTAAACTTTGCTAATATTATAATTTTATTTGCAGTTTCGAGTATTGCCAAAGAAAGGGACAAAATAAATTTCAAACCAGTTTTATCTATATTGCTTTATTGGGTGCACCTTAATGTCTCTAATGCTTGGCAGTACCTTATACTTGATGGTACGTAACTAAGCTGCATGATTCCATGTTGGTGACAAAACAATCCTATTTGGTGTATTTAGGGGCACATTTACTAAGGGTCGAATTGATTTGAAGTGAAAATTCGAATCAAATTAGAATTAAAAAAATTCAAATTTCAAATTTAATTTTAGGCTTATTTGACTATCATTCGAATCAATCGATTAGACTGATTTTATCGATCGATCAAATTTTTTTATATACCATTGTTCAAAAAATAGAACTGCATTAAAACTCGAATTTCGAATTCGAGGGGTTTTAATTCGACCTAAATTTGAAGGTTGAATTTGAGGGTTTTTTAACCCTCAAAATTTGAGCCTTAGTAAATGTGCCCCTTAATGTTTAAATGTTTTATAACAGATTTAAGATATGGTGATTCAAATTACAGAATGATCACTTTCCCAGGTCCCCTGCATTTCTGATAATACATTCTATACCTAGACTTGCAAATGCAGATATTATTTTATACGGTGACCTATCTGTGGTGTTTATACAAGTGGCCTGAAGGTGTCACTGTGCAGATACAGGACTTTCTGTACAACTTGAAAGCTAAAGTAAGATTTACTGGTGTTATTTAACGGCTGCATGAGCCTGCTAATAAAGCACTGTTATACTCTCCTCATCCTCGGCTACCAAACACAACACTATCCTTTTCATGTATGTGTATTTATTTTAATTTACACAGAGATGCTTCCTTCACACCTCAAGGTACTGTACTTGAACAATTTCAAAGCTCTGCAGGCTGTATAAATCAGCTGATGCTAATAGCAGTCATCCTTTAGGAGAACTTAGCCTTAGCCCTTTAATGCTGAGTAATCTTCTTATCTATTTTCTCTACAGGTATACAATCATTTTCAGAATACATTTTTATGTTAAAGGAAAGCTGCCAACTCATAGAGCTTTCCTGACTTTGTAACTATGTAAATGCCTCCAGGCACATGTGTTGTTGTACATTCCAGGGCAAGTCAAGCCATATAGTAAAATGCCTCTCTTGAGGTACCCTTTTACAATAAATGTGCATACATAAAGACACTGTGTTGAAAATGTATTTGTGGTAGAAAACATATTTATAAATAATGTGCCCTGGATAAATCCTGTTTAATAAAATCAAATATAACTTATCTATTCTGCACTTTTCAGTATTAAACTTAACTTTCCCTGCTCTTCTTTCTGTGCCAGACAGTCTTTTCAGTTAACTTTTATTTATTTACCTGACTAAACTGAAAGCCATAAATATCCACTCATTAAATCCAATTATCATTCTCTTTATCCATGTTGTTTATGTGTAAATTTGAAGCAAAATGTTTTTTTTTTTAGTTTATACCCACTCTTCATGGTCCAGCAGTTTTTAGATTATTATTGTTATAACATTAACCATGTTACAATGTCCAAGGGTATAAAAAGCAGCAAATAAGTCTAAATCCAAAATCTTGAATTTGGTTAACATTCAGATTGGGGGATCTCTCTATTTTACCACCACGAGGAACATTCTTATACTTTATTAATCTTTTAGTCTATACTGTTATAGCTCTCTTCTGCTACTGCATGAGATCTAGCCCACTGGAGTTCTGTGCCTCCACTATATGGGAGTGCAGGTACACTATAAAATGGAGCATCTCCACCCACGGTCAGGACAGACTGAACTGTAATACCCTTCCCTGGGAAGCATCATTCTGCACCACATTCACACACAGGGATGTGGTTGAAAGGTTTATTTGTAAAACACTGTAACTTGCAAATCACATGCAGAATATGGATCTCTTTACAGTCTTTCTTTGATGGGTGCAGTTTGTAGTCATGCAAATGAGCTGTAAGTGCTTCTCACAAATAATCATCCATTGTATACTTACAAGTTTCAGGATGAATGTTCACAACATCCCAGAGGTAGGTAGTATTGCCTGCCTTTGGAGAACAATCCCCACGGAAGTGAATCTCATAGGGGTCCCATGCTTCAAGGATCTCTCTATCCCTGAGCCTACCCACTTGAGTCCCTAACCTGGCTGCTCTTCTCCTATTATAAAATATAATAGTGACATCTACTGGCCAGTCACTGAACTGGCAGCAGAATCCTATCACACAGGAAAAAGCTTCCCTTCTAGCTAAGTTTTCCCCAGGGGACAAAAAGGACCTAAAGGTTGGCAAAACCTTTACCTGTAATTTTGAATTTTGGTTTTATCCTCCCACGCTTTAATTTGTAAAGGGTTTCTCTCAACAGAGTAATGGCACCACCAGGACCATCAATAATTTTCACCCTGGAGAACCACATCAAGTTAATTGTTTTATTTTTTCAGGCACAACATGTTTCGGATATACATGTCCTTAATCAGGCACCTGATCAAGGAAATTTATATGCGAAACATGTTGTGCATGAAAAAATAGAACAACGCTGAAATTCATGTGGTTATCCAGAGTGAAATTTATGCAAACCTCCTACACTGTAATTTAAAAAAAAATGGTATACAGACATGATTTCCTTACATGCAACAAATTGTCATATTTATATACAGTATCTTCAAAAACACAATTTAGAGCTTATTCAGTTTTGCTGAAGTTCAATTCAGTTCAAGTTTAAAGGTGGCAGTTATAAAATACACCTCTTGTAACTTGAAGAGCCATGTTTCCATTATCTGTGCATTTTTTTTTCCATTCTAGAGCAGATAATGCAATATCTGTCTATCTCTGGAACAGCATTGAGGTCCCCCTTGATGTGCTTCACTTACAACGCATAAGCATGGAGTAAGTGAGGTGGGGATGCAGACCCATAGACCCCCCACCAATACCAAAAACATGATGTTACCTCATATTTGCTTAGAGCAAAAACCTATAAAAAGGTGCCACAAATTTTGTTTGGAGTAATAGTATAAAGGTATGTAACCCATTATCTGGAGAACTGTTATCCAGAAAGCTCAGAATTACCATGTACCTGATCCAAACTAAGATATAATTAATCCTTATTGGAAACAAAACCAAACTGTTGGGTTTATTTAATGATTTTCTAGTAGACTTAAGTTATGAAGATCCAAACTATGTAAAGAGCTGATATCCAGAATACCTCAGGTCCTATGCATTCTGGATAAAAGAACCCATACCTGTATTACATCAAGGCCTTAAGTAACACAATGTTTGGTAATGTAAACAATTAAAAAATGTGTATACAAGTAGTGCTATAAAATAAAGAAATAAAGGGTTTATGGTTTCCCAGACAGAAGCACAAGAGAGAGAAGAATAAAGGCACCATAGCGTGTCTTCTTAACTAGAGGATATGGAATGGGGGGGGGGGATTTTAGAAATTATTTACTTGTCACGTGAAACAATTAAATGAAAGTAGGGGTCATTTTTAAGACCATGTACGGTACATACACTTTTTCAAGCAATACTCTCACTAAACCAGTAAATCATTTGTTTTCAGGCAATAACACATACTGAGCTTAATTGCACATTTTAACATTTTTTTATTTTGACCATATTCCTTACATGGTTATCAGAAAAAACATAACTCATTCCAACAATTGCATTTATATTGCATTTAGAGCACTCAACTGTTTTATATGAAAACCATTATAGCTAACAATCTTCCAGATGAGCACATATATTATATCTGTAACAATTAATACACAGACAAGATTTGATTAAGTATACCATTGATATAATATGACAATTTATAATAAATGAGGAGTAGAAATGAATTTATAACCATAAATCATAGAATATGCATGTGGAGAAGCAGTAATGAAACATATCTGTTGAAATGGTTATATAAAAAAAATAGATGTCCTAGTTTTCAGTTGTTTTATAATGCATCACAGTGGTAAAGAACGGGAAATGTCTTCATGAAAGCAGACATTTATTGGCTTGTTCCAAAATTATTTAATATTCTCTCCTGTGATGGTGTGTGCATATGGGAAGCTTTACAGCTGTCTAATATTCTCCAGTGCACCTAATTTTCTTGATGCTTATGGGTAACTATATAGAGAGCAGCATTTTGTGGCAATACCATTCTTTTTTTTAGTTAAATGGGTGGGCTTGTAGTAAGCATGGCTGAATATGTTGACTGGGCAGTTCATATCAGTAGATTTCCTTTGTTTTGGAGGGACAGAGGCAATAGAAAGGGGGAGGTGATGTTAGAAAATTAGGGGGCTGATACTTTATGGGTGGAGCTTTTTACTGATTGTAAAAAGTTCAGTAAATTCATTTTAGGTGTATGCTATAGACCCCCTAATGTAAGTGGAGAGGTGGAGGCTATTCTCCTGATGCAAATAGAAAAGGCTGCTAGTTTGGGGAATGTAAGGATAATGTGGGAATTTAATTACCCAAATGTTGACTGTAGCAACAGTACTGCCAAATCAATTAATGGGAGCATGTTTATAAACTTGTTGCATGACAATTTTATGACAGAGTTTGTTGAGGAGTCAACCATAAAAAATGCCATACTGAATCTAGTGATCTCTACTGACCCAGAACATATAGCAAATGTGTAATAAGTAATAGAACCCCTGGGTAATAGTTACCACAATGTGATCTCAAAAAACAAATTCATCCTGAGGCAACAAAAATCCTTCAGAGCATAGATTGCAGTATGATGTTTTCTGCTAAAAACACAGAACACCAATCAGGCCTGGACTGGCAATCTGTAGATTCAGGCAAATGCCTGATGTGCTGCTTGCTTTTAAATGTGACCAACTTCAGTTAGTAATATTAGAGTTGCTTGCTATATACCCAATCCCTTATGCTTATGATACAGATGCAGCTACTTGGATTTATGTGTTAAATGTGTCATGGCTAATTGAAGAAACTGTGTTATCTAAAGTTATCTTAACTCATTTAATGCATTTAACCTTTTCATTAGCATACCAAAGCACCATTGTTCACAATGATGAACACTTTAATTAGATGGGATGTTGTGACGGAATTTTCTGTGGTAAATGAGACAAGTGTCAAGTCTGAGTTAAATTATTCTGTGTCAAACACAAAATCCAAAGTGGCTTCATCTGTAGGTATGTTGGCATCAGGAGGATCCATGGTCAGAACAGTCACGTCAGCCTGTATATGGAACCCTGTGATATGTAGCATTAATTGCATAAGACAGTCTAGTCCCTTCAAGTATGCCACACTTTGAACCTGTGACACACATGGTAATTAAAGTCCTTTTTATCTGCCAAGGTACATGGTCTAGCTGGGGGCACACAAAGGAAAATTTAGAATATACTGTAAGTATAGGGCCACTAATCCATCTGATTAGGGTGAGATATTAGTTGCAAGGGCCACTTCCAGCACATGGGGTATATAATATTGCTGCGGATTATATGGTAATGGACTCTTAAAAGATCTATTAATAAACACTAGTTCTTGTTAACCTTTCGGTTGTAAATATATATCATGCTTTGCGTGTTTGGGAATACATGGGCTGCTTTGATACTTTTGCCAGGGCTTCTTTTTCCTCTCAGTCCGGCCCTGACACCAATGGTTGCCATTTAAATGAAATGAAATTACTGTTCTCAATTTATTCCCTTGAAATATAAATGTAGAAGCACCAAGAACCACCATTTGTGACTTAATAAAGAAGTAAAGAAGTTGATAGGAATGAAAAGAAAAGCATTTAAAAACTACAAGTCTTCATTTAAGTAATATAAACACTGTAATAAATGTTGTAAAACAGCAGTCCTGAAGGCAAAGGATAGGAAATGAGGATCCCATTGTGGCAGAGACTAGGGGGCAGATTCACTATTGGTCGAATTTAGAATAAAACAAAATAGAAATTCGACCATGGGAATAGTTAAGGATTTAAAATCCTTTGAATTCGAAGGATTTTACCGCAATTCAATTGGTCGAACGATGAAATTATAAAAATTTGATCGAATGATCAAATCATTCGAATCGAATGATTCAAAAATTTTAACCATTCGATCGAATTTTTAAACTTCGATCAAAATTCGACAAAGCCACTTCGGCAGATTGAAACTGGCGAAGTAGGCAGTTGAATAAAAATTTAAAGGGGAAGTAATTCGATAGAATATTCGAATATTCCAATAGATTTGTATTCAAATTATTTGAATAATTAGATTTGATTGAATTTACTGAATTCACTAGTTGAATTTACCTAATTTGCATATTCGAAATTCGAATTCAAATATTTTAGAAAATTCTATTGAAATTTGAATCATTCATGTGAATAGATGTGAATTTAGTTAATTTGCCCATAAGACTAACCCCAGGAAGATTTTTAAATTAACTTTTAGTATGATGTATAGAGTGATATTCTGAGACAATTTGCAGTTGGTTTTCTTTTTTATTACTTGTGGTTTTTGTGTTATTTAGCTTTTCATTCAGCAGCTTTCCAGTTGGTAATTTTAACAATCTGGTTGCTAGGGTCCAAACTACCTTGCAACAAACTTTTGTTAGGGAGGAGGTCCATGCAGTGTTTCTTTAAAATTCAAAAAGCTTTATTCCAGGTTACATTAAAATCATGAACAGGGATTTCACAAGACTCACATTTCCTGTCTACGACATGGTAGTCACCTGACACGTTTGTTAATCCAAACTACCATAGCATATATATCATGGAGCACCAAAGAAGAATTAAGTTGTTAAAACATTATTATTTATTAGTCTTGTTTAAAATTCCATAGTTAGCTTGCCAGGACAACTTAGGGCTGACCACTCAACGCGTTTCGTGGGTTCCCGCCACTTCATCAGGAGAAACTGACAGCCCTAACTCAGCCTTAAATCAACCCTTAACCTGTCCCACACCATACCCAAATAATTAACTCCAAATTAACCCATGTAGTGACAAGCGATATTAACCCTATCTGGAGTACCTCATCTCTAAGGTCTGCATGTGCCCGCTAACAAGCGCACGTCAACTAAACCTATGGTATTTTCAACCAGATATAGGGATAATAACACACATTAGTTATAAGCAAACAAAACATTAAATATTAAAAATACAATAACTTAGCCAATGAAACTTAAAAACAGAAATGCAGAAAATACACCTAATGAATAGAATTCACATATGATGGACCAATCACATATGATGGACCAATAGGGACACTACGGGGGCAGTCAGAAGAAACAGGAAACCTCCCATTCCTTATTCATGCCCCCATATGTTTCTATAGTTTTTAAATGATAGCTCCAATAAGCCTCCCTCATCATAAATTATGATCAATATCACCCTTTCTTATGTCAAACTTCAGCTCATCTATTATCTGAAAATAAATATTCATAGAACCACCATGCTTATCCTTTATATGTTGCGCCACCGCTGACTTCGAATCACTCCTTGAAAGGGATGAAACATGTTCTAGAAATAGAGTACCTGCTTTTTTTATCATTTTGCCCACATATTGGGAACTACAAATACCCGATACGAAATATACAACACCCTTCGAGGTACAGTTAAAATATTTATCTATTTTATAGCTTCTCCCTGTATTAGTGGATGTAAAAGTCTTAGATACTTTCAAAAAACTACAGGACTTGCACCTAGACCGGCCACATCTGTAGTTGCCCTTCAAATGAAGCCAAGAACCACAATTAGTGATGGGCGAATTTATTCGCCTAGGTCGAATTCGCGGCGAATTCCCGTGATTTGCCGCTGGCGAATAAATTCACGAATCACCAGCGAAATTTCGCTTGGCGAAATTTCGGCGAAAAACGAGTCGCGCGTCAGTCGCGCGCCGTTTTTGACGCGACGAAAACGACGTGACGCACGACGAAAACGACGCGACACGTCAAAGTTGACGCGCGACAAAATCGTCCCGCGACTCGTTTCGCAAATTTTTCGCCGATTCGCAAATTTCTCTAGAAATCCGCAAATCTCTAGGCGAAGCGAATCGCGGGAGATTCGCCCATCACTAACCACAATCCTTGCCTCTACCTGAACTATACAGGCTCTTAGAAACCCAAGACGCTGTTCCAATTTTTCTTGAATATAAATGATGGGTGAGTGTCCAAGGTTTTGGCCAGAAGCGGGTCCTGCTACAATACCCCCCAATGTTTTTTGACTGAATTCTGAATCGATCGTGCATCTCTCCTGTATGTCATACAAAAAGATTATAGGATGTCCTTTTAATTTTAAATAATGTATTGATTTGAGCAAGATTCTGGGATATGAATAGGAGAAGGACTGAATAGAAAGAGGAGTAATAAAAAGTATCAATAACAATAGTGACTCCCATTTGAAAGTTGGGAAGAGTCAGAAGAAGAATGCAAATAATTCAGAAACTACAAAAAAGAATAAATGAAGGCCAATTGAAAGTTTACTTAGAATAAGAACTTCTCTAACATACTAAGTGGCAAACTAAAGGTGACCTACCTCTTCAATAGTAATAGTATATAGATGTGGGTTGAGAGTATGGCTCCTTTAAATAATGGTACCAGTATGGTTGTATCAGATACAGAAAAGGCACCAGGGCCAGATGGAATACACCCTCAGGTTCTTAGAGAGCTTAGTTCAGTTTTAGACCAGACCCTATTTCTGATTTTCTCAGACTCGCTTTCATCTGGTATGGTACCTATGGATTTGAGGACAACTGAAGTAATACCATATTTAAAGGGATCCTGTAATGGGGGAAAAAAATTAAAAATGCATCAGTTAATAGTGCTGTTCCAGAAGAATTCTGCACTGAAATCCATTTCTCAAAAGAGCAAACAGATTTTTTTATATTTCATTTTGAAATCTGACATAGGGCTAGACATTTTGCCAATTTCCCAACTTGTGCTCTGATAAGCTTCAATCACTCTTTACTGCTGTACTGCAAGTTAAAGTGATAGCACCCCTTCCCTTTCCCCCTCCCAGCAGCCTAACAACAGAACGATGGGAAGGTAACCAGATAACAGCTCCCTAACTCAAGATAACAGCTGCCTGGTAGATCTAAGAACAGCACTCAGTAGTAAAACCCATGTCCCACTGTGTGCTATTCAGTTACATTGAGAAGGAAAAACAACATTCTACCAGAAAGCAGTTCCCTCCTAAAGTGCTGGCACAAGTCACATGACCAGGGGCAGCTGGGAAATTGACAAAATGGCTAGCCCCATGTCAGAATTCAAAACTGAATATAAAAAAAAATCTGTTTGCTCTTTCTAGAAATGGATTTCAGTTCAGAGGTCTACTAGAGCAGCACTATTAACTGATGCGTTTTGAAAAAAAAACGTTTTCCCATGACAGTTTCCCTTTAATTTCATTTTATGAGAAGGTAAGCAGGGTCCTCGATTCTGGGATGGCTGTGGATGTGATTTACTTAGACTTCGCTAAAGCATTTGATACAGTGCCACACAGAAGGTTACTGGTTAAATTAAGGAATGCTAGCCTGGAACATAGTATTTTTAACTGGATAGAGAACTGGCTAAAAGATAGACTACAAAGAGTGGTGGTAAATGGAACATTTTCTAATTGGACCAGTGTTGTTAGTGGTGTACCGCAGGTACGGTTTCTATTTTTGCAGACAATACTAAATTGTGCGGAACTATAGGTTCCATGCAGGATGCTGCCACTTTGCAGAGTGATTTGTTAGGAAACTGTGCAGCAAACTGGAGAATGAGGTTCAATGTTGATAAATGCAAGGTTATGCACTTTGGCAAAAATAATATAAATGCAAGTTATACACTAAATGGCAGTGTGTTGGGAGTTTCCTTAAGTGAGAAGGATCTTGGGTTTTTTTTAGATAACAAGTTGTCTAATTCTGGGCAGTGTCATTCTGTAGCTACTAAAGCAAGTAAAGTTCTGTCCTGCATAAAAAAGGGCATAAACTCAAGGGATGAAAACATAATTATGCCTCTCTATAGATAGTTTTGGACTCCAGTCCTTAGGAGGGATGTAAATGAGCTGGAGAGAGTGCAGAGACGTGCAACTAAACTGCTTGGAGGAATGGAAGATTTAAATTATGAGGGTAGACTGTCCAGGTTGTTGTTTTCTCTGCAAAAAAAGGCGCTTGTGAGGGGACATGATTACACTTTACAAATACATTAGAGGACGTTAGACAAATATCAGGGGACCTTTTTACCCATAAAGAGGATCACCGCACCAGAGGCCACCCCTTCAGACTAAAAGAAAAGGACTTTCATTTGAAGCAGCGTAGGTGGTTCTTCACAGTGAGGACAGTGAAGTTGTTGAATGCACTGCAGGCATAATATCAAAGGCTATTTTGATACTAAAATCTACATTTAGTATAGCTATGGGCATATGGTTTGTGTGAAAGAGTGTAGGGTGTGTGTGTGTGTATGCTGGGTTTTAATTTGTTGGGGTTGAACTTGATGGACAGTCTTTTTTCAACCCAATTTAACTATGTAACTAACTATGTAACTATATATGCATGAAACAAAGTTGGTACATATCATCATAAATCATGTACAGGCAATTATAAGTGACATGAGTAGATGTTACTTTTGTTATACATATAAATTTGTAAGACTTTCAGTTTGTACACAGAGCACAGTTATTACATGTTCCCAGAGGCAGATGACCTGTATTATAAGCATTTGTCATTTAACATTTACTGTGATATGTCCATTCAACCAAAAAAATTTAATAAACTACCTGTGGAGTTACACCACCACATCATAAAGCACCAAATAAAATCAAATGGAGTACATATAAAGCATATAAGGCTATAATTAAACTTTATTATTTATATTTAATGCCCCCAAGCATTGGGGAAACATGGCCCAGAGTATAGATCATATTGAAAGAAGTTGACTAGTTGTGGAATTATTGCACCTGTAGTCCAACCAAGGTTTCCAAACTCTATTTGTCATGAGTATTAGTAATAAAACTTGCAAATTTTTCATTCACCCTTATCCAATCTACTTTGTGTTTTAAAGCTTGCAGGGGGACAGTGCCAGATCTTCAGGCTTTGACTATGGTTTGTTTTGCAGCCATAAATATTATTGTCAAGAGTTTATGTAGTAGCTTGGAAAACCCTACATATTTACCATTCAAGAGTGCTATCAATGGATCTTATCTCACATTAATTTGGAAAACAGAGAATATTACAGGATGTACTTGTATCTAAAACCTTTAGGGCACATCCACCATATATGATACATGGTGCCAGTTTGTTGGCAGCCTCTAAAGCAATTTGGATTTGCTGACGGGAAGCCTTTTGCTATCCTGTCAGGTACCATCAAAATAGTACTTTATATGAGGCCTCTAACAAGACATTTATAACAAGATATTTATTGAGCTAGATTTTATGATATCCAAATATTTTTGCCGCATTTCCAAGTTGTATGGGATTGATATGTCCTTTTCCCAAGCCCAGGCGTGAGTATGCAATTTCCTGCCGCAAATTAGTGCTTTGCGAATAAATTCGCCCATCACTACTACTTCACTCTTCCATCAGTTTAGTTTGAGAGGTATACAGTTTGGGGTAATTATACTTATATAAATTTGAATACACTGCAGTAATGTTGACCACCAATACTGAGATGCAAGTGGACTGACACTTAAAATCCAAATTTAGTTTTAGCAGTTTGAGGGAGAGTCAAGTTGAGTGCCTCTGGTTTCTCAGACTTTATAGTCAAGCCTGAAATGTCCCCAAATTTACCCCAGCAGGTTAAACAGATTAGGCAAAAAGGTCAGAAGGTTGGGTAACAATCATTGTGACGTCATCCACAAACAAGGATATTTTGTGGTGCGAATCATTAACTTTAAGGCCATGTATATTAGGGTCGGCTCTTACAAGGGCGGCCAAGGGTTCGATAGCAAGTTTGAATAAAATGTGCACCCTTGCATGGTACCCCGGTGTAAATGTTGGGGACAGGTATCCCAGGACTGAAACATAAGCAGAGGGAGACCATTGAGGAAAAGTACAAGTTGAGCTGATTGGCCAAAATGATAGAATTTTAATATCACTATTTAATGATGATATGGGCCTACAATTCTGACAATTTGTTAGATCCATGGATGGTTTAGGTATGGTTATAATTTTCAGCTTTTCTGATAAACTTGAAAACTGTGCGCCTTGTTGGAGAAAGTTGTACAACTTAGTTAAGTAGGGAGCTAGTATTTGAACAAATTTTTTGTAATAAGTTACTGAAAACCCGTCTGGGCCTGATGCCTTACCAGTTTTTAAGTATTTAATTGCTGAAGTTACCTCCTCAATGGATACATCCGCCTCTATAATGTCTAGCTGGGTTTCGGTAATTGTTGGAAAGATGGCGGCATGGCTGATAATGTATCTCATTGCGAGGTTCTCACAGTCACAGATTTTGGTCAGGCCGGTCCCACCCTCTGGCATATTGGAGTAATCCTTTTGGAAGACGAAGCTTGTGGAGACGTCGCCATGTGTTCCCCTAGGTTAAAATTCGTAGTAGGGATGCCTTCCTCTAGTGTGTCCATAGTGTAGAACCTGTTGTTATAGGAGAATATTAAGCGAAAGGGAAAGGCCCAGTGATAACTAATTTTGTGCTGTTGAAGAAGTTTGGTGACAGGTTGCATCGTGCGCGCTTTTGGAGTGTTGTAGGTGCCATATCCACAGAACTCCAAGGATCCTTGCTCCCTCATAGCTCGTAGTACTGCAACCTGCATTTGGTGGTAATTAAACCTTATAATCCCCCTTTTTGTAGGGCCACAGGGCTCTGTGTATAGGGTCAAACTCCAATCTTTCTCTGCTGATATCTGGAAAGAGGCTGTAACACAGCTCCATTAAGTCTACATGCAGATCCATTACCATCTTGGGCAGACCGCATACCCTTACATTGTTGCTTTTGGATCTATTGTCGCTATCTTCCAACATCAACAGGGCTTTGCTGAGTTGCTATTGAAGTTTTTTTATGTCCGTTTCATGTGCATCCAGGACCTGGTTCTCGACCATATCTGTGTGGGCTCCCAGGTCCTGGATTTGTTTAGTAAGATCGTCCATTATCCGCTTAGCCGTTATAGCCAGCTCACGTTGTAGCATTTGCTGGAATTATCTGTCTCCAGAGCATCTTGCCATTGATAGACCAGTTCAGGCAAAGCCGGCATATTGCTGCTATCCAGAGATGTCATAGCTGATGGTAAAAGCGTCACTGGGTGCGGCTGAGTGAGATAGGCCACTTACGAAGGAACGGCCTGCAGTCTGTTTTGGCTCTTTGCAGGTGTAGGTCGCCGTCGATAGTTTGCCATCTGACCCAAGCAGGGTTTCGTTGATCAATTAGGGACCTGTAGAGTTCCTCAGGATAGTCTATGGTGCCAGATACTGGAGGTTTCTTCTCAGGTGATACGGAACAACTTCAATGTGTGGCCATCTTGGTTGCCTCTAACATGCCTCTTAATTTTCCTTGTCCTTTAATGGGACTTCCCTAAGAAAACCATAATGCAAAAAGAGCTTGTATTTCTAGTAGATAATAAACTTGGCTGTAGCAAGCAATGCCAGTTATAAGCTTCAAGGGCAAACAATGTATTGAGCTGTATTAAAAGGGGGCATAGATTTGCAGGAGGAGGGTAGTTATTCTTCCACTGTACAGAGACCTGGTAAAGCCCCATCTAGAATATGCCATGCAGTCTCCAGCACACAAACGGAACATTATTGAATTACAGAGGGTCCAGAGAAGGGCAACTAAGATGGTAAGAGATATGGAAAAACTGGCCAAGTTGGGGTTGTTTACTCTTAGGTGGGATTAGATAATTATGTATAAATATATAAAGGGATTATAAAATAAACTCTAAAATGCTTTATTTAGCAGTATGTCCTTCCAGTTGACAAGAGGACACCCATTCCAGTTAGTAGAAAGGACACTCAGTCTAAATATTCGGACAGGTTTTTTTTCAGTAAGAGCTGGGAAGATGTGGAATTCTGTCCTTGAATCAGTTATACAGGCTGATACATTATGTATTTTTAAGAAGGGGTTGGATGACTTTTTAGCAAATGAGGGAATACAGGGTTAGAAAAGATAGCTCATACAACAAGTTAATCCAGGCACTAGTCTGATTGCCATCTTTCTGTCTGTTTTTTCTGATTATTAATTAGTCTTGCTTTATTGGCTTTTGGCAGACATTATTTGACTTTTACTGTTTTGATCATTTATGACAATCCCTACGCTTAGCCTCCCTACACCAGCCCAGACCAGACTGAGCATGTGCTTGGTTTTGCAAAGATGTTTATGATGATGACCCCCTGTGGCCTTTGAAAGCATAAATCATTTGTTTTATTAGGCTTCTGGTGCAGTAAGTGCTTGTTTATGTTTAGTATACAAAATACAGCATTTCTAGCATTATTCTATTTTAGACTTTAGTTCCCCTTTGTGACCTTATATAAATGCCCTTGTGCTTTTTTTTGGTCCAGTGCTGTCAGCACATCTAGCCAGACCAACTCTACACATACCTCTGCCCACCTTGAATGACTGAATTACAGTAGCCATATAGAATCTCACAAAACCTTAATTTCAAGGTAAACTTTTCCATTAATCCCTGCTTTTCCATATACACTCATCTTTGCATGCTTTTATATGGTTAATAAGAGCCACCAAACAATTCTGTAATGATTATAAAGTGAAAAGAATGTGACTTCTAATAGCCATTATAGGAAAATATTTTTTTGACGAGTTCTCCTGTGAGCATATTTGTGCTATATGCAAAATAATGCAAATTATAAAAAACTGTAGAACAACCCAACTTTACTACTATTTTATGTAGATAGTTTGTGTTTTATATAGGCTCAAATAACATGAACAGATTAGAAATTATAGTTGACTATGTCTAGCAGTGTGTTTTAATTGCCAAAATGAAAGCACTTCATTCTATGTATTGGATTTTTGTGAAGCAGTGAAAAACTGCTGGGGCATAGTAAGCCATAATGGGCAATATAATTACTTTTTATTAAACAGTCCTGTGAACGATTGCTACTTTATTCGTTTTATTAAGTGCAGCATACCTCGGAACTGTTTTGGCCACAATGTGTACATGGCTCAAGTGTTCTTGTGATGGTTTGTTGTTTTTTCATTTTAGTTTTTTTCATTTAGGTTTTATTCAGTTTCCAAATATCTGAAGATAATACATAGACATATATAAAATAGTGCTGAACTCTAATGCAGGAGTTAACAAGAAAGGAGAAATAATATAGGGTAAAATACCCGTATAATGTCTATGGAAGATGGCCTTCCCATAAGTCTGAGCTTTCTGAATAACAGGTTTCCAGATAATGCATTCCATACATGTTTATAACTTTGCAGGACTTATTGAGAAGCGTTTCAAGGATTTTCTTTTTTAAAGGTTTACTTATTCTTTAACAGTATACTGCAGATATGTTGGAGGAAAGAATGCATGAAAACTGGCAGAGGCAATACTGAAATGGAGCCAAAAAAAGCAATATCACTCTGTTCAATTCTGGCATTAGGAATACAACAGTTATTTAAAGAAACTTGAACTGATAAAAAGTAAACAAAGATGGCAAGTCAGAAACAGTAATATAAACCTGGCAAGATACTTATTTTTGTGCAGCAACAGGATTAGCAAGAACAAAAACAACCTTAATTAAACTAATCTGTGTCTGGCTACTGCAAATTGAATTACCCTGCAAGCTATTCATATGTAATACTTTAGCTATAATAATCATTTTAAGGAAGGTATTTTCTGGCAAAGCTGTGAGGAAAATATATCACTTATATATGGAAATATTGTATTTGTGCACAGATAATCATTTAAATTACCTCAATGTATGGAATATTCCAGCATTGATAAAGATGCAAAACTAAGTAGTTATGACAAATTTAAATGTAAAAAATTAATGATAACTCTCCCTTGTTTTATTTATAGCAAGTAATACCAGTTACAGAGATGGCAAGAAACTAGTGACAGACCAGATGTTTAAGGTCCTATTTAAAAAGTATTATGTCTATTGTGTGTCCGATATTCTCAGCCACACCTTTTTTTTTTTTTGTTGTTGTAATCATTTTTATTACTTTTATAGCAAAACAAAATACAACATAATGCAATCAAAAGATACAAAATCATGAAAAATACAAAATAAAATAAAAGATTGCTGAGGATATATTTCACGGTAGATATTGTATATATTTCAGCATATACACTCAAGTTCATCTTGTTCAAAATTCAAGGTCCCATCACACTACTTTCCCACTTTCGCTCCTAAAATATAGAGCTTCCGCCCAACCCTCCCAAACCAGCTCAAACTTTTGTGGAGTATTTTTTTGTATATATACTAATCGTGCCAAGGTGTTATATATATGTTCCTGTAGAAGGGTTTTCCACATCTGGACAGTAGGTGAGTCTCCCGACATCCACTTAAGTGCTATACATTTATGTGCCAAGAATAATGATTCCCTCAGGGATGTTAGCAAGTAGTGTGATTTAGTGAGATGTGCAAGAACACCTAACAAGCACGCCTTTGGATTCACAGGGATTTGTATCTTGGGATATGGGTAAGTTCCTCACACACCTTTGTCCAGAATGAGGCCATTACTGAGCAGCTCCACACCATGTTTGGCCCAATCTGGCCCAATCTGGCCCAATGTTTGCCCTGTGCATGCGAGCCGGTGTAATGTATGCTTGGTGCAAAATAAGGGTTTAGGAGAATCTACTTCTTACATTAAAAGACACCAAGCTGGGAGCTTCCAGGGCCTCCTCCCATTCCTCCTCCTCCTCCAGGTCATCTATTACGTGCTCCCACCTTCCTCTAGAGTTTCCCATCGTTCCTTTCTTGTTTTTCTGTAACACAGAGTAAAGCCACAATAAGGGGTGGTTTCTGCAGAAGCTAGTGAAATGTTCCAGCATATTTTCTAATGGGGATTTAGTTATTACAACAGGGTCATTGGCCATTGAGCCTTAGCTGCCTGTTTCAGTTGATAATATTGTAGCCAGGCCGTGACCGCCACATCAAAGTCAGCCTCAATCTGACCAGGAATTTTGAATACACCATCTATATATTCCCTGGGGCTGCAAGAATAGCTGCAGGTCTGCATTCTGAAAATGGGGGGTTCCCTCACTTTCCAATAGTGGAGTGTTTGGGGAGATCCCTTGATATTGGATGCATTTCGATGCTGCCTCCCACACCCTAAACAGTGTTTTTATCAGTGAAAGTGAGCAGGCAAAATTCTGTATATGTTCTAAAAATATCAGTGGTGGCACTGTCTTGTTACCCCAGCACTTACTAAGTACAACATACTGTAGGAGGAATCTGTATCATCTCGTTTAATCCATGGTAAAAAAGCTGTGATGCTAGGTAGTACGATCTTCAGTCTGAGAGGGCCAGCCCACCCTGCAGGCTTGGAAGTTGTAAAACTGAATAACTCAGCCACACCTTTTCCACTAACTATAATGAGTGGCTGGTTGTGTATGAACTAGGCTAATATAAGTATAGGAAAGGACTTTTGTTGTACAAAGAAAGACATTAGGGGCAGATTTACTATTTGTCAAATTAGAGGGTTAAAAAACCCTCAAATTCGACCATGTGAATAGCTGGAGAATAAAAATTTATTCGAACTAGGCTGTCGAATAAAAATTTAAAGGGGAAGTACTTTGACTGTCGAATAGTTGAATATTCGAATAGATTTTTATTTGAATCATTCAATTTGATCGAATTTTCAAAATTCACTGGTCGAAGTGGTCTTCAAAAACATTTTTGAAAATTTGAATCTTTTTGAAAATTTGATTGAACTTCGAATCCTTCATGTGAATTTAGTAAATCTGATCCTAGGACACATTAAAATTAGGCTAGATATCAATTGAGCAGTTTAAAAAAAAAGAACCGTCGGGGCACAGACCAAACAGATTAGCCTATTTCCTGTTATGGACAGCTTTCTTATAGTTTGTTCCCTTTGTGACTTCTTTAGCAAGTAAATTCTTGTCTTACAGTCCTTTTGCGCCTAGCAATGCAAAGAGGCATCTTTGAAAAAACAATGCAAATTTAATAAACGGTAAATACTTCCCTTTGGGTATTTTTAAGGAGCTGGTCGACTTAAGCTCTGACATCAGGTTTAGCATGTAGGGTTCATTTTTTATCTTCTTTATCTTTTATATACTAAACTGCTAAGCTTTCCTCAAAGATACGTTTTTCTGGCATTTTTTTTGCCGCACCTTATCTCCCACAATTCTTATATACAAAGATCGAACATTCTTAATATGAATGCCATGGTATTTAAAACACTTTGATGCACAATGTGTATACATTTACACAAGTATTTGGCCGGTAGGGGGGCCAAAATATAAATGGTGCATACATTTTTTTTTGGCTAGCAATTTAGCTTCTGCTTAGTGTCTTAAGACCCCCATACAATTTTAAGACACCAGCAAACCCATATTATTTTGGAAAGTGAACATTCTCCAAATACAAAAACTTTTGTGTTCCAAATTGTTCAAAGCTGAAAACCAATGCTGAAAAACTAGAAAAAAACAATAATGCAGGGACAACAATACGATAGAATCACTAAATAAATATATATAAATAAATATATATACACACACATCATGCAAATCAATTAAATAAATTATCTGACTGATTCACACTGTGAAATAAACTTTAACAAAGTGTGAGGCATGTATGCAAATGTTTATCTATGTTAATAAATATGTAAATTAAAAAAATCTTGATTCAGTTTTGAACAGTGGGGACTATAGGGAGTTTCCATGTGATTAGTAATGACATAGTTACACCTGACTTAGATTGTTTCTCTAAAGTTTAGCTAAAGAAGTAGGTTAGAAATGTGGTACATTATGTTTTGGGCACCACAACATTTTAGTGGTAAAGATCTGTGCCTCCAAAGATACCCCAGTAGCTCCCCATCTTCTTTGCTGCTGATTCACTGCACATGCTCTGTTACTGAGTTACTGAGCTTTGGGACCAACTCAAAATATTCACATAGAATATAAATGTCACAATATTAAACTGATTATAAATACTAAAGGTAATTTTTACATGGCAGCACGGAAACCAGTGCAACTAGCATCAGCACTTAATAATAAATTAATAATTAATGTCTTGTAACATCATCTTATATTACAGACCAACCTAATTTTCTACTTGATATTTTTTGGACAACTCTAAGCTTATCTTCTCAACAGCTGCTCAGAGCCCACTGAGCATGTGAGTTTCACAGACACTTTTTCCAGACGGTGACCCCCTGTGACAAGTGTTTGAAGTCCTGGATCATTCTTGCTATTGAGAAGCTGAAACTTTAGGCTGGTGCAATAAATTTAGTATATAGAATATTGAATTTTTAGCTTTTAAGGAGGCAGATCACTATAAAACTACCATAGGTTCCCAAGACCACAAACAGGAAAGGTGTGATTCATTTATAACAAACCAACCAACCAACCTTTACCTATGCTAGGAATGTGAGGACAATACAGAGTTAGAACTTAACCTAGGCCAAACTGGTTTAATATGCAAATAATATGGGCCAAATCCGATACAACAGTTTAATTGTGTTGTTTACATTTGCATTTGATCTGAAGCTTGTAAATCTTGGTACTGCATTCCTTTGCCCCGTACCCTTCCCTACCCTTTGTCTTTTAGTAGCCATTCCTATCAGACTAAGACTTTTCAATAAAAATCCATGATTAAAAAGCCAAAAGTCACTTTTTAACCTTAAAATGTCACAGGGATGTGAAAATTCAGCAGTTGGATGAAGGAAAAATTATCAAGCGTGCATGACGTGGTGGGGGGAATGTCTGTCATTTGTCTGTGATGGTGATAATTAGATGTACAGTAACAATAGAGTGCTCATGACAGGTAGAGCACACAAATTCTCATACAAAATGTTAAAAAAAATTCAAAGCTTTGTATATTTACAGTATATGTAGCTCATGTTCTCCATTATAATATGCATTAAAGTCACTTTAAATGTGCTGGCTCCATCAATGCAATTACCGTAAGGAGCAAGATTTGGAAGGTTTAAATGCAATGCTCTGATGTAATGTAGAAAAATGTAGGACTACACATAACACAAATTTTCAGAACAGGAAGCCCAGAATGGATAAAAATGAAATGTATGCAGATATACAGTATTTTTTTTTACGAAGTGCCAATTGAGCATGCAGCACTTTACACTAAAACTATACAGGGTCACTATAATAATACATTTAAATATAGCTGCATTCAAGTTCAAATACTAAGTATTAAAACAACAAAAGGGAGGAAGTCCCTGCCCCATAATGCCAATCATGCAGAATGCCACTGTATCTACCTTGTGTATTTACCCAGTCAAGATAGGGAATGCTTATAAAATTGTTTTAATCGGTGCCTCCATATATGGTGAAAACAATTATAAATTATAAGTTGATTAACATGAAATAAAGGCACTTATTTAGGTAGATGGTGGCAGCATCCTTCCATAGGTTAAAGTACTCTTCACATTTGTACTCCAGCCTATGGAATGGTTGCATTGGCTTAAGCGCAGCAGGGTCAAGAAGTTATATAATAACTATATCTTTAATCATTATTATTAAATAAAAAGGTGGGTGGTGGCTGTGGGGAAACTGCTAAATTGGCTTAGAAATTAATTTGAAAATGAACAAACCCTCAAACAAATTAGCCCCCATAACTTCATAATGAGTTAGTAGTAAATTTCATACTGCTTTTATCACCTGCCTACTCTCTTCCACTAGGTACAGTTGCCCTATAAATTCCTGCTTATACAGGTAGTGCTGGTCATTATGTAGTTGTTTTCTCAAATGTTGAATGTCGTCTTAGCTCCGATCCTTAAAAATGCATTGCCATCCATTTATCACAAATATGTGTACTATATTCTATGAAGATGGTTCTGTATTCTCCCTTGAAACTCTTACCTGTAAACTGTATGGGGCAATGTATTAAATATTAAAGGAAAAATATACACAAAATTTTTGCAAGTTTATTTTGGTGGAAAAATATTCTAATATAGCTTTTCAAAGTAAGAGCATGTAAGTGCTTAGTGCTGAGCAAAATTGGCCCGTTTTCCAGTGAAATTTGCAAAATGGCAACATTCCACTAAAATGGCAACAAATGGTGTCAATAGGTGTCTGTTTTTTGTCACTTGTGAAATTTTGTTGCATATCTGTAACAGGTGATTAATATGGTCATCCCTAGTAAAAGAAAAAATACTGATAATTTTATAGTTTGCATTAGTGCGCAGTGTTTGTAGAATGTTTCAAGAAAACATAATTAGATTTGCACCAAAAATACCTATGCTTCAATTGCGTTCACTTTGTCGTCTCCGGATTTTGGTGATTGTAAAAAGATTTTGCAGTGTAGCCTATTATCTTTACTCCAATGCCACAGTGGGCAATGATCTTTTCAGATAACAAGTAACAGCGATTCTCACTGTGCAATGTTTAGAAAATTCAGACATAAATTTACAAAATAGTTTTTATAAAGATAATAAATGTTTTTAAAATGCAGATTACATTGCATGCTTATTGCATGCTGTTTGATATGCTTATTAGCCTACTTTCATTTTCTTAATAAACATACTTCAGCTTGTAAAGCTTACAATGTTACCAGGGCCTTAATGTAACAAACAAATTAATCAGGCAGATGTACTGATTATCTTTACATGTCATTTGGAAAACAGCAGGGGACCGATTTCTTAAATCATGATTTTTTTCGGATTGGGTTTTTTGACACCAAAAATATGAAAAAGTTGTGGGAAAAAAAGCACAATTTCTCCAGGATTTAGTATGCAAGAAAACAGCAACAATTCTGAATCTGAAAATACTGAAGCTATAACCTTCTTTGATTTGTGGTTTTAGAGGTTTTGGGATGTTTATGATGCTGGCTTTTTGCAACAATATGAAAAAGATATAGATATTGTGCGACAAGTAGAAAAATGTTAGGTTTTCGTGACTTTTCCTGTTTGTGGTTCTGTTCATGGTTTTTCAGTAGGGATGGCGCGAACCGCCGCAAAAAAGTTCGCGGACGCGTTCGCGAACTTGCGACAAACGCGCGAACTGTTCGCGAACTTGCGACAAACGCGCGAACTGTTCGCGACCGTCGCGAACCCCATAGACTTCAATGGGAAGGCGAACTTTAAAAGCTAAAAAAGACATTTCTGGCCAGAAAAATTATTTTAAAGTTGTTTAAAGGGTGCAACGACCTGGACATTTTCTTATGTCAAAAGTGTTACAAAGTATCTTAACTGCACCTGTTAGCTGTTCTGGACGCTGTTCTGGACTCTCTGCCAAAAGCCAAGTTCAAATCTTTGCTTCTTTTTCTGGCTGTTCAGTGAGGGTCTTTCCAGTGAAAGAGGGTCCTCCAAAAAAAGGGTCTTTCCAGTACAAATGAGGGACAGAGGGTTGAGCTCGCAAAAGAGGGACAGTTGGGACTCGGGAGGTATGCACATTTTTTTTTTTTTAGTCCAGGGGGTGTGTGGGGGTGGTCCAGGGAGATCTTCCTGATTGGCTGCCATGTAACTGCTGGTCTGGGGTGAGAGGGCAAAAAAATGCGGCAAAAAAAAAAGCGCCAAATTGACGCGAACCCAAAATGCGAACGTCGCGCGACGTTCGCGAACTTCCGGCGAGCGCGAACAGCGGATGTTCGCGCGAACAAGTTCGCCGGCGAACTGTTCGCGCCATCCCTATTTTTCAGTTTAGATAAGTTTCATGACATTTGTGGTTTTTAAAAAAGTACATATAGTAGTGTTTTCAAAATCCTCTAAAACCATTAAAATGAGACTGTTGATAAACAGGCCTCCAGGTCTTGAAAGCAACATGAGAGTTAAATTGTGTGAAATGTTTTTGAGGGTGGTTAAAAATTATTATTGTCCTTATAACTAACACTCAGCATGATTAAACAAATAAAAAATATACTTTTTTTAATAAGACTACTATATTTCACCTCAATATGCAAAAACAATACATCAACAACATGACCACAATCCTGCTGAAGAGGCCTCTTTAGTTTGCAAAGTGATTTGATGATCATAACAAAATAGTCTGCAACCATATACAATAAAGTTCTATATTTTTTCAGATGGGTCTAAATCTAAATTTGATGTCTTGGGGCAATAAAATGTTGTTGCCTGTATTTCTGTATATGGGTTTCTATAGAGAAATAATTGATGTGCCTTTATACAAGTTGATACTCGGTAGGTTGCCTTTTCCCAAGTGGAGCCAAGAAGAAGACAATTATGGAAAGAAATAGAAAAGAAAAAAACACATCTTTTATATTGTAATAAAATAGGCATACTGAAGGGGTGAAGGGGGAACAATCACCTCAATGTACTTCAAGCATCAGTGGGCACTTGCAGTCAAGTACAATAATGGAAGTTCCCTGAATTAAATAGAATATGCCCCACTGTTATTTTATTTAACTATATAATTTCCAAGCTAGACTAAATTTCAAGTATTTTAAAAAGAAGTAAGAATAAGGGATTTTCTTTGAATCCCTGTAGGACTTAATTATTTACATAAGATGCATGAAACATCCAGCAGGAGGAATTTATGTTGGATGAGCTGGGTGCAAATCTTTAGGAAATAGGCTGCACAGCATTTATTTATTATAAACAACAAAAATATAGAAATACTAGAAGAGAGCTAGTTCAGTAGCTCTAACCACAGTCAGATGACTAACAAATCTCATTTGTCAGGGGAAATTTCAGAATATGGAATACCAAATTAGTCTGAAGAAAGAAGTTAATAAAAGCCATGGGTTTATGACATTAATAATTGTCTAGGGATGGGTGATTTTCTCTATGCCAAAAATTCGGCACAGGTGGAAATTCACCGAAATGCAGTAAAGTCTATGGGAAACAAATGTATTTGATGTCCCACAAATTTGTTTTTGCTTTTCCATATGTATGTCTATGCTTGTAACTTGGTGTGTTTGTACAGTAAGTTTGCCCAGCAACACC
>CM044437.1:45928098-45949193 GCA_024363595.1 Xenopus borealis
ATAATCTCTTAATTTTAGGAAAAAATGTAAATGTTTATTGTGATGCTTGTTTATTAAATACATAAAAATGTATGATATAAAATTGTTAAAAATAACATTTATACCTTGAATTTGTATGGATCCACAAAAAAACTTGGATGATAAATGAATACTATAAATATTTATACATATTTGCTGCCAACATACTTCAATGTGCTGTATGCAGTAAATAGATGCATACTGTACACTGAAAATCCAGAATCACAATGACCAATGACTGATGCAAGAGGTAACAAGGGCCTTCGAAAAGAGTTTACCATCTAAAATATGATTAATATACAGGTATGGGACCTGTTATCCAGAGTGCTCTGGACCTGGAGTTTTCCAAATGACAAATCTTTCTGTAATTTGGATCTTAATACCTTAACTCTACAAGAAAATAATTTAAACATTAAAGGGGTTGTTCACCTTTGAGTTAACTTTTAGTATGCTGTAGAGAGTGATATTCGGAAACAAATTGCAATTGGTTTTCATTTTTTATTGTTTGTGGTTTTATAGTTATTTAACTTTTTATTCAGCAGCTCTCTAGTTTGCAGTGTCAGCAATTTGGTTTCTGGGGTGCAAATCACCCTAGCAACCCTGCATTGATTTGAATAAGAGCCTGGAATATGAAAAGTAGAGGGACTGAATAGAATGATAAGTAATAAAAAGTAGCAATAACAATACATTTGTAGCCTTACAGAGCATTTGTTTTTAGATGGTGTCAGTGACCCCCATTTGAAAGCTGCAAAGAAACAGAAGACAATTGCAAATCATTAAAAAACTATGAAAAATAAATAATGAAGACCAATTGAAAAGTTTCTTAGAACTGTCCCTTCTACAATATACTAGGTTTACCCTAGAAAACTACCCATTATTAGAGCAGATTCTGGTGAATCAAAATGGGTAACTGTATCTATATACTCCAAACTACCAAGCTGCAATTGTTTCCTAAAGTTATGTTTTATAGAAATTTGGTGATTTAAAAAAAAAAATGACCACAAAGCTTCCAATCTACAGCATCATATCTCCCACACACCATTAGGTATCAATGTAAAACACTCCAAATATGAAAGCCTGGGGTCCACTGAACAGTTTGATGCCCAATATGTATAGATTTACCTAAACATGTGGTATATAGGAGCCCTTAAATGTAGACATCCCATTTGAGCTATCCGTTTAATTCCAGATACTGCAAAAGAAACACATTTACTTAGTTTGGAGGGGCAAAGTTAGAAAAAATTGTTAACCCCAGAAAAGCATACATATTCCCCTGAATCCAAATTGGGTATGCATGTCTTTCTACTCCAAAGCACCAAGCCGCAAACCCTTCCTACATTTGGCAATTTTGTCGACATTTTCTAAAATCACCTCAGGACTTCCAACGTGTGCAGCATTGCATTTCCCACATACTTCTAGGTATCAATAGAAATCACCCCAAATATGAAAGCCTGGGGTCCTCTGAACAGTTTGATGTCCAATATATATTGGTGTACCCAAGCATGTGTCATATAGGGCCCCCAATAGGTCTGTCATTTCAGGTACTGCAAATTCAACATATTTACATAGTTTTGGGAGGGGAATTTAGAAAAAAGTTCACCCCAGAAAACCATACATTTTTGGAAAGTACACATTCCCCCCGAATCCAAATTGGGAATGCAAATCTTTCTATTTCAAAGCACCAAGCTGCAAACGTTTCCTAAATTTGTCGATATTTACATTTCTGAAAATTGACAAAAAATATTGCAATTGGCCGCATTTATCTCACCCAATTTCTTACATACAATTGCAAAAATATTTTACGCCAAGGGTCTACAGAACAGTTTGATTCCCAATATGCATAGATCTACCAAAGCAGCTGACATGAGCTGACACCAAATAAAAACAGTGCATATTACTTTTCTCCGCTGCCGATTCACCTTCTGTAACAAAGACCTGTGACTGAGCATTGTCTGCCAAAAGACCCTCCTAACAGCACAACCCCCCCCCAGAGCTATATATCTTTGAAAAGTACACATTCTGACTAATCAAGAATAGTTTGAAGCAGCGGTCCTTATGAGATTCTGAAAACTGCCTAAAATATTACAATTGGGCGCATATATCTCACCCAATTTCTTACATACAATAGCAAAAACACCCTAAATATTGATGCCAAGGGTCTACGGAACAGTTTGATGCCCAATATGCATAGATATACCAAAGTATGTGGTATGTACGGACTCCAAATGAAAAACATGCATATGGATTTTCATGCTAACCAACTCAGATGCTGAAAACTGTACCCTGACTGCGCTTTATGTGTTGTAAGACCTCCAAACTGTAAAAAGACCACAGATAACCATATATTTTTGGAAAGCATATATTCTGACAGATCAAACTAAGTAAAATATAACTTTCTATACCAAAGCACCAAACAGCAAAACTATACTAAATATACATAGGGAATAATAATGCAGGGATAAAATTGCAAAAAAAATTGTGTAAATCAATGAAAAGACAAAATAAGCCGACAGCATAATTAGTGGCTAAAATCAATTACCCAATAGTCACGCTGTGAAAATAAACTATTTTTGGTAAATAAAACCAAACAATCATAAGGAAAAAAAATACCCCTTTGTGAGTTTTTGTGTATACATGTGTACATGTTTGTGCACTTCTAAAAGTTGACTAAGTTTTTAAATATATGTAAATGAGTGTGCAGAATGAGAAAAGTGTGCTAAAAATAAATATAGATAAATAAAAAATACCAATCTTTACTAAAATGTGTATGTGTATGTATAAATGTACTGTAAGTGTCTGTAAGTGCAGTTAAGTGTGAAAAAAGTTCAATTACAGTACCTTTTTTGTTGCAGGAGATTGCAGATTGAAAAATAAAATAACCTTAAAGGACAAGAAAACCATGTTAGACATCAGGACATAGTAGAAAAGTATAACTCCAAAAGTTCAGTAATGTTAGGAACTTCCTCATTTTGAAAGTGTTTAACTGTGACTTTAAAAAACCTTTTTAAAAATTGCTGTCTATAAACATTTCTTTTCCAGAGTCCACTGTTCATGCACTTAGACCAAGACCGGTGAACATGCACAAGAGCCTCAACCACGAAGCAGTGTATAAACAGTGAAATTAATTGCAAGTGATCTGAACTTTAAGCATAAGGGGTAGTGTTTGCACATGCACAAAGACATCAAATAAGGCACCAGCAACGGAGACGGTAAATACAGATTTTGCAAAGAGAAACACTGACAGTATAAATGGTGTTTTGATCAAGGAAAGGAAGGGCTTCTCCATCGCATACTGAAAGGTTGAGGGAAAGGGTTTCCGTGTCCTTTGATGGCACATAATTATTCCTTTCTTTATTGATTAAAATAAGAATAATTCAGAATTAAAATACTTAAACAGTTCATATTAAATTATACAGGCCACTTCTAAGTGCTAAAAGGTTCCCTGGCTTGCTTGTTTTGTGCATGCTTAAATATTGCCTTACTGTGCCAATCTTTTTTTGAAAACTCTGTGAGCATTTTGCAGAAATATTTGCAAATGTTTTTAAATGAGATGGGAATTTGCGTGAGCATAACCAATGTGCAAGGTTGTTGTGCACAGTTATAGCGCTTACAGTAATTTTGTTTGTTTTTCACACGGAGAAAAGCCTGTCTGTGTGCATAAATATACACAATTTGTGATTATGCCACATTTCAAAAGTTCTTAAAAGACAATCATTGTGGTAATAAAAATACACAATCATATACTGTATTTATATTAAATACACCAACCCAGATTTTTAAATATAAACACATACAAGGATAATTTGTTCTGTGCTAAGTTTATAAATGAGCCCCCACTGTTGCTGTTATTATTTATATCAAGCCATTGTTTCCAGCAGTGCACATAGTAAGCAGATATAAATATAAAACACAACAGCTTCTATATGTAGACAAACATTTCACCAGAATAGATGCCCAGTTACAATTGTATATTGTTAGGAAATGTTAGGAGTATTGTTAGGAGTGAATACACTGCTTGCAAGTAAAGATGCAGCCACTGGGATTTGTAAGTTAAATGACTCAGGGCTAATTGAAGAAACTGTGTTATCTAAAGTTATCTTAACTCGTTTAACCTTTTCATTAGCATACCAAAGCACCATTGTTTTCAATGGTGAACTCATTAATTGGATGGGATGCTGTGACACAATATTCTGTGCTAAGTGGGATAAATGGGATAGATGAGTTAAGTTTTTCTGTGTCAAATGTACAATCCAAAGTGGCTTCATCTGTACTTACAATCTAAGAGGGAGAGAAAGTGAGACATATGGAAAGGGTAAGCAATGTATCTATAAGAAAAAATCTAATTTATCCAGGTCATGATATACTGTATCTAGTAGAATTAAGTCAAAAGCAACTGGACATTGAGTCTTATCTGAGTGGCTTCTTCAGTTCAATTGAATTGGTAGGGAATTCCCCAGAATTGAAACCCACTCAGATGAGTGGTGAAAGGTTTTCAAGACAATTTTGAAATGTCTGGTTGCCTTTGACTTAATTCTACTAGATATTGTGCTTTCAATGTTGTTTTAGAAGTCCTGTTGGTTTGGACAGGAATGGTAAATGCATATGTTATCATTTTTCTCACTGTCAGGCTCAAAGCTAGTAATAATGGATCTGAAGGCTTGAAATCTAGTAAAACATTGAACTTCTATGGCAGACAAATCAAGAAAGGGGACCAGGCTCAGAATTCAAGTAAGTAGCTGCAACTTGAATTAAAAGCTAAATTACAGATGGGGATGATGCTGAAGTCTTTATTATAGTCTGTATTACAACAGTATACCATTCTTCCACCAGGGGAACCCATGCCAGCGTTGACCCATTATACACCACCCATCCATCTATCCTGAACCTATGATAGTTCCTCCCTTCACTCACTGTTCCCCAGGACCACTGCCAAACACTATGGCAATTGACTACCCACATCAGAATACCTCAACTTTTCTGAAGAAACTCAGGTACCTATTTCCCCAAGACCCGCTAGTAGTCCAAAACAAGGGAGTGAGGAAGGGCCTGCTTCTGGCCTGTGTTCCTGCTAACCTCTGATACAGTAGTAATATTTTAGAAGTTTGAGAATATGTTTTGTATTGTGCCATCTTTGAAAGAGTATCTGAGAGTTTGTATGTGTGTGACTCTCCTTTGTTTTGGATATATACATCCTCGGTCAGATACACTTCCCACACGTTATCCCTAATTAATCCCTAAGAAATTCTGTATGTTTCCTAGAACATATTTACATTCCAAATTTAAAGATTATCGGGGTATGTGATGAATGTGTGCAATGAAACATATTTAACCCATTCAGCCCTGTAATAAATTGTTTTAAATATCCAATATGTTTCAGTATAGTTCCAAGAATCAACATGGTCTCACACCAGAAAAGAACAGCAAGGAATGTAGGAAATACTGCAGCAGGTATGTTGGAAATAATTGCATTGTGAACTAGCAAATACTGTAAGTAATTAACAGTTTTCACCTTTTATTTGTTGGAAAAAAAGAAGAAAGCAATGTGTTGTTCCAATATAATCTGGCATGTAAGGCTTTTTGAAATCGCTCCAAATTGCCTCGCCAGGCAATTTGGAGCAATTTCAAAAAGCGCGCCGCTCCGTGTGGATACGCGCTGGCGTTTTCAAGCAATGCCGGTGCGCTTGGGTAAGTGGCTATTCGGGGAGGTTCGGGGGCTACAAGTCGCGGCGAGAAGTCGCCAGGCGACAAAATGCCCCCGAATCTCCCCGTCTGGCCTAGCCCTAAGAAGTAATGATTAGTGCTTTGTTTTACCTTGTGGATACAAAGGCATTGTGAATAATGATTAGATCAAAAGGCAGAATATCAAGGGCAGGAGTGGTCATACACAAGTAAAATCCTAAACTACTGAGCACCAAGCCAGGGACCTGAGATGGGGCTGGTTAATACAGTAAATAAGGTAAAGGCTGGAACATGCTCTGGTATGGATTACTAACACACAGAAAAACAATTGCCTCTCAAATATGTACTTTAAAATGTGTCTGTAATTGGCTATCCTGGCTATACTTTTGAATAGAAAGATACTATACTTTATATACCAGCAGGTTTATGCCTATACATAAATGTATTCATGCTATAAAAATACCTGTAGATGGTGCTCTTGAAATAGTTTATACTAATAGTTTTGTCTTGAATTGCTTAAACAAAAACATATATTAAAGCTTATAAATTCAAGGGCAGGTGACAGTTGTAAAACAAATTTATTTCCATTAATATTGCAAACTAACACATATATATGACATGCACAAGAAATATGAGGCAAATAAAGAATTAGCGTATGTATCGAGTTGAGAGAACAGTAACCTAACTTTATTCCTTTCCATTCTTCTACATGACAAATGCTGCCAATATAAGCAGCTCATGAATATTTACCCCCCAAGTTTATTTCTAATCAATACTTGACAGGTATATTTCATCAGTAAATCTTGCATGCCAAAGCAATCATACTCACTAATGTCTTTCCATACCATTAAACACTCTCTTTTGAAAATTCAGTTACTGAGAAATAATTTAGATATCCTGATGCATACAAACACAATTATATTCCTTATATAAATCCCAGGTTGTGCTGAAGACATTTCTACTAGTTTTATATTTAGTAACTGGTATATTGGCCAAGATTGTGTAGGTGTATGAGCTGCTGATTCTCTCTTTCCTAGCCTACACTGTCTCCTTTGTCCCTTTCACAATCTGTGGCTAATATATTAATTTATTAAGTGCTTAATTGTATCTGTATAAATAAAGCATTATGAGAATAATAATAATAGATGTGCTGCTACCAATAACAAGAACCCAACACAGCAAATATTACAAGCACTCTAAACACTGCTGCTCAACTACATTTTATATACTGCAGTAGCCTAAAAGTCCAGCATCTCCATAATGGTAATGACACAAGCCTAAGTTGTCACAGGGGGTCGCCATCTTTTTTTGCTCTGAGCAACTGTTGAGAAGCAAAAGCTAGGGGATGTTGCAAAATCTTCAAGCAGAAAATTAGGTTATATACGTTGATTATACAGCGTTCACTTTTTTCTACTTTGATGCCAATTGGATTAGTTTTTTAGTTGCTGTTAATGATGATGCAATGTAGAGACTAATCAGACTTGTACTATGACTTTTATATTGTGTACATACAGGATATTTGAGTTGGTAGTAGTGATGGGCGAATACATTTGCCTGGTGCACATTTGTGGTGAATTTCTGTGTTTCGCGGCCAGTGAATTAATTTGAAAATACGTCAGCGAAAAATCTGCCGGGTCAAAAAAAATTGTGGCGTGCGTCAGAATAGTTGCACGTATAAAAATTGATACTCGTCAATGCCAAAGTCAATGGGCATCCAAAATTATTTTGACCTATAAACTTGCTTTTTTCGAATTTGCGGACCACATTGCCCATCACTAGTTGGTAGCTAATGTCAGGTTGCTGACAACAGCACAGCGTGTGGGATGGGAATTAGCAGAAACGTTGGGGAGCCGCTGATAAAGGGCTGGTACAGAACCCTAAACCATAATGTTCAACATTTCTACCTACAGTACTTCTTCTCCTTTGAATAGACAGGTTGATGAGATTACTCACTATTTTATGTAGTGAAAAAACAACCAATTGTATCTGAAGTGATAGCAACAGACAGTGCCAACTGAGACCATACAGCAATTAGGTGGATGCTGAGTATAGTACCCAGAATACTAATTAAAATAACTTCCTGTCAATGCAATTTGCACTATAGGACAACTTTCTGAAACTTTTGTAGCAATAACTGCTCATCTGGTATGAAACCTTTCGATTCTAGTTTTTATGGGTTACTAGACATAACAACCATTATTACATCGTAAACCGCAAATTGTTTCTGCCTGCATTTCCACAATTTTTGAGCTTAATGAAAAGACAAACATCCATAATATCTAAAAACCTTCTGTTGGCTTAACAATTCATAGGTAATTCTGTCAGTAATTTGAGCCAGTAACAACAGTATAAATGACTGTAATTACATTCAGTTGGAAAAATAGGAGTAAGGTAAAATATTAGAGTACTAAAATGAGAGGGGAGCTGAATAGAAGTCAATATGTGTATTTTTCTGTTATTTGCACTATTTGTGACTACTGTATCTTTAACTACTTTTGTAAATAAGTTTGAAAATTCCAATGGTTTGTGTGGAGGGAGCTAATTCTTCTTGAACCCTGGCAAGAGGGTTTATTAATCCCTTTGAAATAAAATCTTTCAGTTTGTAAGGCAGCACACAGACCATCACGAAATGGTGGTTCAAGCAAGAGATGTATAAGGGCGATATTTACTTAAATATATATTCCAGTTTGGTAAGATTCTTTAATATGTCACTTAATTTTATATAAACTATCTGTTGCTCAAGTATTCATTTTGGGGGTATAGTTTTCCTTTAATAAATGTGTTTTCTGGAAGTTTACATTCACCAACACACACACTCACTGAAACACAAATTGTACTTGTAATGCCTGCCGTCAAACGTCGGCGCATAAATACTGGCACACGTCAAGTTTCCACAGTTCCTGCTCAAGCCTTGCCTGACATCTGATTCCTGTTTTTTTACCTCTGATCCTCTGCACCGACTCTTTTGCCTGTTTCGACTTTGCTTCTGTTTCAATCCTCGACGGTACCTTGATCTCGGCTATTCCCTGCTCCTTTGCCTTCTCTGCCGCAGAAAGCCCGGGGCCCCAAAAGGGCGTCGGTGAAGACCGGAGCCGTAAAGGAGTATCCGTGTCCACCAGTCTTCCTTGCACCAGTGGCTCTCCTTCGGGATCTAAGCTATACATAGGATTCAAGGTAACAGATTGTTACAGTACTGGAAGCAAACAGCAGCTTTCTAGACATGTAAGCAGGGATTCAGATACAGTGCCACACATACTGTAATACACTGGTTGAAATAAGGAATGCTGACATTGAACATAGTATTTGGATAGAGAACTGGTTGAAGAGTACAAAGATTGATGTTAAATGGTAAATTTCCTAATTGAACTTGTGTTAGTAGTGGAGTACTTCAGGGGTCTGTACTTTGTACTTATCTTTTTAACTTATTAATGACCTGGAGGTCGGCATTAAAAGAAATCAATGTTTTTACTGATGATACTAAATTGTGCAAAACTATAAGTTTCATACAGGATGCTGCCACTTTGCAGTGTAATTTGACTAATTGAAAAATGGGCAACAAACTGAAAAAGGAGGTTCAGTGTGAAAAGTGCAAAGTTATGCACTTTGCTAGAAATAGAGATCTAAGGTATGCACAAAATTTTAGTATGTTGGATGTTTCCTTAATTGGGAAGGATTTGAGGATGATTATATATAACAAGTTGTTTTATTCCAGGCAGTGTAATTCTATGGGTAGTACAGCAAATAAATTACTATCTTGTCTAACAAGGGCAATAACTCAAGGGATGAAAACTTAATTTTGCCTCCTTATAGGCCCCTTGTGAAGTCTCACCTAGAGTATGCACTACAGTTTTGGGCTCTAGTCTTTAAGAGGGATATAAATGAGCTGGAGTGTAGAGATGTGCAGCTAAACTGATGAAAGGGATTGAGGATTTAAACCGTCATGGTTGTGGTTGGTTTTTTTTTTTCTGGAAAAGATGCTTGTGAAGTGACATGATTAGTCTTTACAAGTACAGACAAGACAGACAATGGGGGGGTCTTTTCTCCATAAAAAGTATCAGCACTTTGCTATACAATGTCAACTGGCGAGAGTCCCACCCCCCTCCCCCTTCTACCTCTATCCCTCTCTTACTCTACTTTTCCTTTTCCCCCTTTTTTCTTTTCTTCCTTTTTCTAATATGTTAAACCTTTGTTATAAAACATATTTACAGTCCAAATAACATGAATAGATATATATACATTCTTACATATTCTATATGTCAAACCATATGCTTGGACTGTATGAAGAATAAATAAAAAGTTGAAAAAAAAAGTATCAGCACACCAGAGGCCACCCCTTTAGACTAGAGTAGAACTTTCATTTGAAGCAGAAAAGGTGGTTCTTCATGGTGAGGGTAGTGTGTTGTAAAATGCCTTGTCAGATGATGATGTGATGACAGATGCCTTTCACAGGTGCTTGGATAATTTCTTGAACAAGCATAATATAAAAAACTATTGTGATTCTATAACCAGGCCTCTCACTGTGTATATATCTGCATATGTTTCAGATTTGTGCATGGCACTAATGTACATTCTTAAGGAACTGCAGATCATTTTTCTTCTTGGTGGAAATATAAAATAATTTCCAGTTTCTTTCAGTGCAAACCACTGCACCATCCTGACATTATAGTAAAAAATTAAAGCAATGTTTTATAAGATCCAGAGGTGTATGGCACGTTTATTCTGGATGGAAATGTTGAATAATGTTCTATTTTATTTAGCTAGCTAGAGTATTATATGTTTGTACAATTTTAACATTTCTCCTCTACTTCCCCCTGTATCTAATAGAAAAATGAAAGAAGGAATAGGCTTTCTAGCGAGTTAGAAGAAGTTTGACCTTTGTAGGACAGAGAGATTTACTTACTAATTATGCTGCATGCAATCTTTCTTTCATTTAGAGTGATTTACTTTACAATGAAAATAGAATGTTTCACCTCACTGCTTTCTGTGGCTCTATAAACAAAATTTACATTGAAACTCTTCTGAATATATGTATGACTGACCAGCATACCTAGCTTTCTTTATTCCTCATCTTTTTCTAGCATCTTGTAAGCAGTCTCATGTACAATAAATTATTACTGGAGCTACTGCATAAGATTTTTATATTTATACTAATAAACACTCTCACACTCTCTTTTTCTCTTTGTATGTATATATAATACACAAGAGTCATAAATAACATGTAAATTATATCCTTATAAACAGTGAGTAGTTATTTCATCAGTTATAAACAGTGAGGAGTAATGTCATGTCTGTCACATGACTCACTAAAACTTGTGTATTATAATAAATACAATACTCCTTGGAAAATATGAGGACATTAGGGGCAGATTTACTAAATTCACATGAATTCGAAGTTCGATCGAATTTTCAAAAAGATTCAAATTTTCAAAAAGATTCGAATTTTCAAATGTTTTTGAAGACAACTTCGACCAGTGAATTTTGAAAAATCAATTCGAATAATCGACAGTCAAAGTACTTCCCCTTTAAATTTTTATACAATTGCATAGTTCGCCAGATCAAAGCTACAGAATTGGGTATCATTATTTTGGATCGAATAGGAAATATTTGATCGAGTAGTGACCAGCTCCTTGATGTAACTCCCACCCCTCCCAACTATAGTCAGGTGATCCCACTGGTGTCTAATAAAAGGGCAACCAAGTGTGGGAGTTTTACTTTGAAAGCAGCAAGTAAGTTACAGGTAAAACTTTGTAAACTGTAAAGTGAAGTAATGGAATTCTTAATGAATCAGATGCAATGAGACCACATTGTGTGCTATAGGTTTTACAAATAAGCATCTGATTGGCTGTCATTGCTGTGTAAAAAATGTTTGTTTTTATTACCCTCAAATCAGGGCCAGAAAAAATACATTAAATTAAAATGGCAAAATTAGTTGCACTATGCCCTTTGTTTCCCCAGAAAAATGCAGTACTTTGTTCCACAAAAAAACATCATAAAGCACCAGCAGTGTTATTAGTATTACTAATATTGCTTTATTATACCATCAGAATTACTAAAACATTGTTAGGAAGACAAGGTCTGATAACAATTCATTAAATGTAATCTACTATAAATATACAGATACATAAAGATACATGTATATCAACCTTTTTTTCTGCTTCAAATCACTGCTTGCAGATAATGCCCATCGCTACAACACATGATTTCTAACCACTGCACAATTGTGTTGCTCTGTTAACCACTGCTCAAATATGTACATATAATCAGAAAATATCCACATTACTACGTTTAGATAGCATATGTCTGGCAATTATTGCATAAGCTTATTTTGTAATATTTTGCTATAGTTAGCCATCACATAATTCCATAGTGAAATCAGGTTAAAAAAGTACAAGTTCAAGAACACCAGTGCATAAATATATACAATACACACACTCATACTGTAGGGCACCAAAGGGTGCCGGATTGTGAGGAAGCGTGCAATGGAAACTTGGATTTCTGGGAAGGGTAGTCCAGATGGGGATTGGTGGGAATAGGAAGGGCAGGGTTGGTATAATAGATAGGTGTGGCTTACCTTCTTCCCTGCTGGATTTCCTGGAACCCTGGTGGGGATGACCACGCACTCTTCCATCTGTTCCGGTTGTCAATATTTAATACGTTATTTTGTATGTATGTATTTTATTTAAAAAAATATTTACATTTTCCCGTGGTTGTTTTGTCACAGCTAGAGGTGTAAAAAACTGTGTCCTTGCCATTTGTTATAGATGCTGTAATCGGCTTTACCTACATGCAAACCAATAATAACATGTTCAAAATAAAAGCTGTGGCCGACCCTCATCCATTCAAATGGAAGTCTTTGTCTCTGTGTGGTTTTTTATGCTATAGAATGGTTAAGAGTAGTAGACATGTCTTGAGAAAGGTCTGTATTGGACCGAAACGTTGACAAATACTGCTTGATACTACTACAGCTGGAACTGCATATCTATCTATATCTATCTATCTATCTATCTATCTATCTATATCTATCTATCTATCTATGCTACTTTTAGGTTATCAAATATATTAGTTACATATTAGTTTTTGTCTTTCACTTTCTGTTTCTGTATTGAAATTTCATTTTTGATTGTTCTGTATTAATAATTTTCCCTATTCCATTATTCTCCTATGTAGCTGCCATCTGCCAAATCTAACTGTAACTGACATAATACTTTTTTTTCCATTCAATAGTTTTTTTCCATTCTTACCTTCCAGGTTTTCTCGCTACCATTAACCAATAGCTGCTTCCTGTGTGCAACAGTATCATGTATTATACTGTGGGATAAAAACTTTCTAAAACAGGGATTTATACTTATTTTTATTGCTATCCATTTCTACATATGAGTTTTTTTCAAGTAAGCGAGCAAAATAAGTAAGCAATGCAATTAACATGAAATTAAAGCTAAGTATAGTTTAACTGCAATCAGAAGCTTAAAATGTCCTTACTTTAAAGTTGGCAAAAAATATATATAGGCATTTTCAGTTTTGAATATCATAACGGGAAATGATCATCTATAATCTATGTCTTAAAGATTATAATTTCTGCATATGTTTGCTATAAAATGGAAGAAAACTGTGCTTCAAGTCAAAAACAACCATTTCTATGATGCATGATTGTAAATTAAAAATGCAAGATGTTCACATAAAAATTTAGGCAATATTTACAATGAAATATAAAATGCAAATGCATTCACCAATTGTCACACTGTACAACTATCTATCTATTCATTATTGGCATAAAACTTGGAATAAAAGTGTAACATTTACTTTTAAATATAAGCAATATATCAAAGTTGCATGTATTCTTTCTTAATGTTCATGATAATATATTTTGAAAATAACACAATGAAAATTTACTTTGAAATTAGAAAGTTTAAAAGAAAACATTTAAGTATAATAAATATCAGAAGCAAACAAAGTGGGTCATTTAAAAAAAAAAAAAATATTTGTTTGCATATATAACCATGAACATTCTCCAGGAAGGATAGGTGGTCTCTGAGAAAGCTGTGTGATGAAAGTTAGAATGAAACCCATGAACATGTACAGTACAGTTGGCCAGATCACCCATGCAATAATTTAGGCAGCAGCATTCTCTTAAACTGACTTCAGCCTCAGTATAGTCACTACCCTTACAGTGTAGCATATGTCATGACCAGTCTAACATCAATCCTGCAGTGCCCCATATCCACCTTTTTTACCCCCCACAGATTCAGATTTCAACCCAAGAGCCTCTAGGCTCTTGCACCCAGGGCCGGATTCACCTAGCAGGCCTCCCTAGGCCCGCTGTTGTTTGTCGCCCCTGTCCCCTACATTTTATTTGCTCAATTTTTCATCATTGGGACAGAGCAATGGGAATTGGCACATGGGAAATTTAAATTTCTGAACCAATGTGGGTGTGGTTGGGCAGCATGCCGCCCCCCTAAAACCCTGCCGCCCTATGCCCTGGCCTAGGTGGCCTCTCCACAGATCTGGGCCTGTTTGCACCCCCCAAGTCTCACACACTAACACCCACTCACACCACTAATATTTCCCTGCTGCTGGTACCTATTACAGGTGCTGGAGACTGGGCGAGTAGGCTCACATGCAGCCCACATTTTTCCGCCCTAGGACTGGGCCTTTGTGGCATGCCCAAAAATTCAGTCCTGAATAAACACCAACCACAACTGGGGAAAGAAGGCCACCATTGTGAATTAATAAGGAAATGTAATATAAATTGCCATATTTAAACAACCATAACTTATTGTAACAGAACTGTTTGTAATACAAATATTAAACCACAGTAAGCAATGCCCTCTATCCTCCAAGAGGACCTTCCCTGAGCCCAAGCCTGAAGCCTGTGCCCTGTCTCTTATCCAAGTCCCATTCCAAGGTTATTCACCTCCCTGAAGGTCCCCCACTGAGTTACTGACTCAATTTACCATTTGCACCTTTAAATTACCTCTGAAGCTCAGAGTAAAGCCACCCTCATCAACAGTGACTCCACAACCTTCACAACATGTTGGAAAGGAGGGAGGGATGGTGTTCCACTCCTGGTCCACCTGCCTGCTGGGAAGGTCTATTAAGCCGAATTTTGAGCACAACACTCAGCACCCTATTCCCTTACCTTGTAACATCCTTGGTAAATCAGATTCTAACAAAGGGGAGACTGCCCTCCTAGAATATTCATGCCTTTCTACCCTTCCCTGCTCTCAGATCATTGGATTCAAGGGGGTAAGTACTGAAGAAGCAGTTGCTCTTGTGCTCAGTAACATCTAGTTATACCATTATTGGACTATATGACTTCCCATCACACTCTTTGCTACAGGCAGCTACTCCTACAGGTGCTGGCTAGGGAGTATGGAAAATATAAAGGGGAAAGCACCAGGAGAATTTTTTTTTTCAAATACATTTGACTTATATGAGACTCTATAAATCAGAAACAGAAGAAAGCATCAATCCCACTCCTCCTGCCAAACAGCTGTCACTTTGGTGGAGAGTTGAATTTGTCACAGGGAAAGAAAAATTTCACCACAGTCTGTTTAAATAAGTTAGAGAACAGAATCTTTTCCCTGTTGCTTTTGCTGTGGCAAGCAAATGTATCAATCATTTTGTTCTGTGGAATAACTATTTATTATCTGCGCGGGAGGCCCGGGATTCAATCTGTGCTGTTTTCTATGTCTCATCACATAGTCAACTATGTCATCAGTCTTTATCAATGAAATAATTCTCCTGCTGTCCTTAGATACTATTAATAATGCTATTTATTACCTGGGTAATTAATTATGACATGTAATCTGCTATTGGCATGAGCAGTAAATAGATGATGAATTGCTTGCTTTATTGAGCCTGTAATAACTATTAAAGTATGTAGTGTTTTCTCTATCGCACTTGACCAAATAAATGATAGAAAGTTATCACCGTGGATATGTGAAAAGAGTGAAGAATAATCCAAAGCCAAATATATAGCAAATGACTTTTGCTGCTGCCAAAAACATCTTAACATTTTGTAGAGATGAAATGAAAATATAAAAGCAACAGAGCATAGCTGTTCCCAGCTCCTCAAAAAAATTATTTTGTGAGCGTTATTTGAGAGTCAAATTTTATTAAAATCACATCAGAATAAACTATTTGTGAATCAAAGCTGTTAACTCTGAAATACAAAGGAACGAGAAGTGAATATTATTAGGAATTTGCTTCAGCCGAAGGTGACAGAAAAGCAATGCACGGAATGGAATGAGCTTAGAAGGAGAAGATCAGCGTTTTTAAAGGGGAAATGTCTTTGTGCTACACTGAGAACAAATATTAATATTTGATGTTTTGCACCTTTTGAATCATAGTATGATCATTTATCCAGCAAATACTCATGAACAACGATGTTGCATTCCTTGGACATAAGTCCTCCATTTGTAGTTTATCATTTGTTTAAGCCAATAAGCCTAGGTCATAACAAGGTTAGAGATGCATATAGCACTGATATTACTTGTTGGGAATAATAATAAGAGCAATAATACAGTCGAAAACTCCTCAAAATACAGCAATGCCATGTTGTAATACATTGCAATTCTGACTAGTTTTTGTACTGTCAGCCTGTACTTCTTTTTTTAAATGATTACTACTTACCACTTGGCAACTAAGACTCATTTACAGAGTTAAAACATAATTCAACAGAACAAACCTAAAAATTACAGGAACAACTTAAGCAAACATTATTAATATTCTATCTTCCAAATATCATCTGGGCTTGGGTCCATAAAGTAAGCAACATAAGGCATGTTTTGAATCAAGTATCCTCAACCTTTTAAATCAATGAATTTTTCTTGTAGCTGTGTCTTTGTATCAAGACATGGTAATATTTTGCCTCTAAGGTAGGTTACCATGCAAATATCTAAATTCTTTAGTTCAGGCAGGAAATCTACATTTACTTTTAAGGTCATATTTTCTATATAGGCCAGCAAGGGTTCATGTCCAGGGCAGCAACTTTAGGAGTGGCGCTTGGGTACCCATATTTAAAAAAGGTAAAAAAAATTCCCACAAGTGTCCTCAGGAAGTATGAAGGTGTATTCCTCTCTTCTAATATCGGGACACATCTGAAAAAGCCAGTTAGAAAGGCTGCACTGATTGCAACTTAATTTTAATGCAACATGCTTTTATTAGAGGTGTCTCTGAATTTTCAAGTTATCTGGTAACTGTAGGCCAAGGTAGCACTGGACCTAAATAAATCCCTGTTTACTTTACTGTTATATTACTTCTTGTGGAACTTTATTTAGTAAGTGGGAGCAAGTTGTTCCTCATCTTTTGCCTCTGAAATAAAGTGCATATTTGCTGGGGAACATGGGACACAAGGCCCCATGAAGGCCTTAATTAACAGTAAATTGGGGAACAGGAACCCTGTGAAAAGGTATAACAATAGAAGTAGTTGAGTTCCTGTGATAGTATACTTTAGGAATGTAAGACAGATTGAGCTAGAAAGGGCAGTTTTGACCTCTAATATAGATGGGGATCATAATGGAAAGGGAATCATATTAAAAGATTTCCTTTGAGGTGATCTAAGTTCACTAGGGTATCATAAAGTGGGATCCTTCCAAGTCTGTCCTCTGAATTTCAGTGTATGATATACTCTGTAGTTGTATATTGCTGTGACCACTCTATCTCAACTCCATCAGTGGTACTGAGTGAGTGCTCTATTTAAGTTCCATAGTATAGTTTTGCAACACTGTGCCTTCCTCAACACATAAATGCAAGGTTCCTGCTGAGACTAATGTAACTGGTGTTCTATACCAGTTTAGTGGGAGCTAATCCTGTGTGTGGAAAACTAATTTAACACCTTCCTACTCATATATAACAGCAGCAACACTCACAGGGGAGAAGGTGGAATCTATGCCTCTTAATTCCTCTTAGTGGGGATCATGTATAAATTTTGCACTGCACATACTTATTGTTTTGCCCATGCTTTTTCCTGGATGCTAAAATATTGCAATGCTGTGACTGTCTTTCCGGTTTTTGAGAATTTGCATTGTGAATAAATTTTTGCGAATGGCTCGCAAATTATACAGGTGTGCGCCGACTGTGCATGGTTGCTGTGTGTGAAAATAGCATTGATAGTATGTTAAATTTGCTGTTTTGAAACTGTTTTCTCCACCACCAAAGCTGTAGCGTAATTCAAATACAGTGTGAAAATAAATATTCGTAATTTGCGATATTTGCGATATTTAAAAAGCTCTTATGGACATTCAAGTGGGAAAAACAAATTCACATTTCTGTTTGTACACACTTATTTTTTTTAAAGGCCATTTTTTATTGAAAATGGACCAAACAGGTTGGTTTTTGATCAAATTGAAATTGTTCGAATCGTTTGAATGCAACGCTCGATTCGAAAAATTTGAACGATTTTCCGCAAAATCTTTTTAATTCCTAGGACCTAGAAAAATATTCAGGATGGATTCTAGGAGGCCTCCCATAGACTAAAATGGCAATTCATAAGCTTTAAGGTGTCAAATTCGAAGGATTTTAAAGAAACAGTACATTGAAATTCAAATTTAAAATTTTGTTTCAAATCAAATTTTGGGCAATTCGATAGTTGAAGTAGCCCAAAATTACTTTGATATTTGAATTTTAAAAATTCTAATTTTATTCGAATATTCAACCCTTAGTAAATGTGCCCCTATTTCAGCTTTCTAAATATAACCAGGCGCATGGAAACTATATTAACTGTGCAAACCAATCTGCCATGTGCAAAGTTTATAAATGAGCCCCAGGATGTGCAAAGCCCATGCTTTCCTTCTTGTAATACTTATTGCAAAGATCTCCCTCACTCTCACCTAACTGTGTGCCAAACCCATCTTCCAAAGCCACATATTTGTTACTATTTGCTACTATTGTTCTATTATTAAATAGATTAATCAACAAGATTGCTTGTGTGTATGGGGAAAGGATTCCCTAGTAATGGAGGAAAAAAAGAGCATATCAGTATTCAAGACGTATTTTCAACCATTTTTCTGGCTGCCCTTAGAGTTGCTTTTAGAAAGTAGGAAAGTCACCACCTTCATTTAAAAATACTGCCCTAGAACTAAAATGTGGAATCCTTGGCAGGGAATAACTTTCAGAGTATATCTTCAGAAAATGCCAGAGCTCTTGATATGAACACAGATAACTGTGCAATGTAACAAAAATAAATATCTCGAAAACAACAACAGCTTTAAATCAAATCTTGCCTAGAACATACAGAATGAAACTGGTATGTTTAGGCAGTTCCAGTGTGGTAGAGATAATGTGCAATCTGTGAAAGGTGACATTGTTGAAATGTTCTCTCCAGCATTGATTTTCTTTCTGTGGTGAATCTGTATATTCTCCACTTTTAGTACACATATTTAATTCCAATAGATTATTTGTAATGTTCATCCTATCTCAAGCTCTGTCATGCTCCAGTAGTCTCCTTTATGATTGTGTTTTGCCTCAAAGAATTGCATTATCAGAAATAGTGTGATTATAAACACTTGGTTGCATTATTATTACCAAATTAGAAATCTGTCACAAACCAGGGTGAAAAAAGTATTTTCCTTGATCTCTCTTGACCTTATAAAGAGAATATGTCACAAGATGGGTCAGCTTGCACTGGACTCGACTTCTTACTTGACAAAATCAATAAAGTGTTTTCATCTGTTTTACCAGTCTGTATTTCATATGGTGATAATAGTTAATTATTCCCTCCAGGGAAATATGGTATTGGCTTTTGCAGAACAAGTATGAGAAATTATACTGCACTATTAAGAACTCGGGAGAATTTATGAGAGAATTACATTCACTTCAGATCACTAAGTTTGAGAGCAAGTATATTAAATGCGTCAAAGTGAACTGCAATTACAAAATTTAGAGCAAGTGTGCAAAACCCATAACCAAGTTCAGGTGGCTTGAGATCTGGACACTGATAATACCTGAAAATATAGGCATCTGCTTCATTTGACTTTAACTAGAACAAAACACTGTAGATATGCAGGGGGTATTGCAAATTATCTCTGAATGCAATAATTGCCTGTTGGTTTCAATAACTTTACTCTGTGAAGTTTTATTCACATTGCATTACAGATACAAGTATGGGACACATTATCCAGGATCCTAGGGGTTTTCCAGATAATGGATATTTCTGTAATTTGATTCTTTAAACCTTAAGTCTGCCAGAACATTAAGTAAACATCAAATAAACCCAAAAGGCTGGTTTTGCTTCCAATAAGGATTAATTATATCTTATTTTGGATCAAGTACAAGGGACTGTATTATTATGACAGAGAAAAAGTAAATCATTAAAAAAAAAAGCTGTATTATTAAACTGGAATCTATGGGAGATAGTCATCCTGTAATTTAGAGCTTTCTGGATAATGGGTTTCTGGATAATGGATCCCATATAGTCCACCGTGTAACTTGTGTGTTATACAGCAATGTAACTTGTTGTCTAATATGATCAGGACCTGGGGTTTTCCAGATAAGAGGTCTTTTTATAATTTGGATTGCCATACATTAAGGGGATTATTTGCTAAATTCTGAATTTTATCAAATAGTAGTAATAAAAAAAATTCAACCAAACTCCCATACCCGATTTTAGCTTATTTCTTTAATAAAAACTCTATTTACAGTAACTGGATAGTGAAAAAAACACAATAAAATGGAGTGAAAACATGAATTGTACCAATTTTGTTGGGCTTTTTGCCCGAATTGCTCTTTTCCCCCCCGCATACTGTATGTGCAAAAAGCCATAGCATTCATTTTTAACCCTTTCCCTGCCAGCCAATTCATCCTAAATGCGAACATCTACTGCCAAGCGGTTTTTAGATATTTTGTACTCTTTCCCTTTAGGGGCCTTTCCTGGGGGGGGGGTGTTTTAGTTTACCCAGGAATATATTGTTTTTTTCAGACTAATGAGAGCTTTCAAAATATACTAGCCTTTTGGTGTAATTCCACCACCGTAAAAAGATATAGGCTTCTAAGTGTCAAAATAAGTGCCAAATATATATATAGTTTTATTGAGATTTCTCACGTGTATAGATTCAAATCTCTAAGCATTACGCTACCAAATTTCCAAACACCGCTCCACAAAACAGTATACGTATGATTTCAAGACCAAACACGCCACTAACAATAGGTTTACCCTATGGGTAAATATATCTCTGTACTTCAAACTTCCAAGTTGCAGTTGGTGATTGGTGATTTTTTTTTTTTAATGACCTCAAAGCTTTCAATCTACAGCAACACATTGCATGCTGCAATAAACACATAGCAAGGTATAACCTGCTTGCATTACCTATGTGCCGGTGAGTTCTTGTCGCCATTGGACTGTGAGGTTGCCGTTTCCTCATTTTGCTGTGCACCAGGGATATCTTTAGGAGGACTAGGGT
>CM044437.1:45958805-46022161 GCA_024363595.1 Xenopus borealis
AGTATATTATTGTAGCATATTATGTTTCATGAATAGATGATCCGTAAAGCAGTGCTAGCGCACATTTTTCTCTCTTTTTTCCATAGTTTTGGAAATATAATAATGTTTATTTATATAATGGCAACATATTCAACAGTTTTTTATTAGCGATAATACCCCATTGCCATCAGTATCTGCCTCTGCAGAGCTTAAAATCTATGAACAAGTCTAGATAGAAAAAAAATAATTTCTGTTGTTTACTGGGTGGCACATGTGCTTTCAAACAAGCATTTTTCTTTTTATTGCTGATAATAATCACAAACTAAAAGAATCCATGATGGATTCACTATGGAGGTGTATAGAAACAACAGAATTGATTGAATTCCTTCATATACTGTACCATGGAATGAATCTCTTATTGACTTATCAATACTGGTTTTTTTTCCAAATTTTTGACAGCTGATGGGTCACAATAGATGCTAATCAGGCAAATGTATTATTTAATTGCAATCCATTATTTAGATATATATATATATGTGTGTGTGTATATATAATAGATGCTTATAATCAAAACCAGACCACGCTGGACTATGCAGCAATCATCCCTGATAGCATTTTAAATGCAATTTGTAATGTTTTTTCATATATTTATATGGGTTACTGTGTAGATTGGTCTTTGTTTTGTTTGTTTTTTACTTCCTGAAACAGGGACACATTGCACCTGTCACTCAACCCAACTCAATTTAGTATTCCACTTAAAATGTGTATTGGTAATTGAAAGGTACCATGAATAAAATTGCATGTAATCTTGGAATATTATTCTATAAATAGTAAAGTCAACAAAATAATCACATTGGAAAAAACTTTCCTCTGCCATTTCTGTGTTTTAGACATATTTTCTGAAGTGAGTCATTTCATTAATATATTTTCATCTGTTTTAAATCATAGAGCTGGAAGTAACCTCACAGTAATTAGAAATATAGTAGAACACGTAAGCATATGCCAAAAGTACTTCTTGGCTGGCTTTACTTTTCACTTGTATGTTTTTTGTTAATTTACTGAAGCTCAGTATGTACAATGGTAACTATGAGAACAGAGAATGATACAGATGTACTTGGCTTATTGTCACTGGGTATGCTTAGAATACCACAGAGGGTGTCACTAGAACACATTGCTGCACAGGATTCCAGTATCATCTGGCATTGCTCCAAAATCATGTAGGGCCCTGAGGGATATGTGAAGATCTTTAAATAAAGTCTAAAAAATACTATTGCTGCATGCAGCCACAGTTTTTTCTTAGCAAGCAAAAGCAGCATCTTAATATTTTTAACTGTATTTATTGTCACATACTTTGTACGTGTAGAAAAACACTTTTTTATTTATGAATAACTATTCTACTACTCAACATGAAACTTTAAAAGTCCTGGAAATATATGAGTCATTTAAAGGGAAAAAACTGCTGAAGCTCTTCTGTGGCTTACTACCTGATCAGGACACCATTAGAATTTATGAATAAGACCAATGAGGAGACAACCTGAGGTGAAAGATAAAGTTTATTGGACATATGCTCTGTGGATTCAGAACTGCTGAAGCTCTAGTGTGGCTTACTACCTGATCAATATGCCATTTGTATTTATGAATAAGACCAATGAGGAGACAACCTGAGGTGAAAGATAAAGTTTATTGGACATAAGCTCTGTGGATTCAGAACTGCTGAAGCTCTAGTGTGGCTTACTACCTGATCAAGACGCCATTTGTATTTATGAATAAGACCAAGGTGGAGACAGACTGAGGTGAAAGATAAAGTTTATCTGACATAGGCCCTGTGGATTCAGAACTTGCAAAAAGTCAGAAACCCCAGGAATCAAAAGGGGTTATGTAATAAAAGGCACTTAAGAAGCAGCAACCCATAGCAACCAACCAACAGGAAACATTTACTGGGCACCTGTTCAAAATCAACTTATTGGTTGCTATTGATTACTGCTCCTGGGCAAACTTAGTGCCATTTATTACATTTGGGGTATGGGTCTTTTTAGAGTTGTAAAAAGGGAGTTACCAGTGGGAGAGCATAGATATAGCACTCCACAGCACAAAGAAACAAAGAAGGAGAGTGCCATTAGCATGCTTACAAAAGGAAACTCATATTTCTAGGCATGCCTGGATGCCTGGTAATGTTACAAAGGCCTGGGCATCATGCCACCCACTGGCTGCATTAATATTGTGTGGGTCACCGCTCTGGTTCTAAAGGATAACAGTACAGGGGTGATGCTTAGTAAGGGATGGATAGCAGAGTGCAAATGTTTTCGTTAAACCAGTGAAAAATTTGGTGCAACAAAATAATTGTCACACAGTAAAATTGTCACTCGCCAAAATTTGGATGCCCATTAACTTTAATGCACTTGTACAAAATACCTCGGCGCCAGATTAAAAAAAATTGGGGCCCCAAAGAATATTTTCTAAAAAATCCTTGGAGCCAGGGTGCCCCTTCCAAGTTAAAAAAAATTGGGGCCTCAGAAATTAAAAAAAAACAAAAAGAAAAAAAAACATTGGTGCCAGGGCCCCCTTTACAAGTTAAAAAGCAATTGGAGTCCCAATTTTAAAAAAAAAAAAAAAATTTGTGGCAGGGGCCGATATAGTATTAAAATAATTCATCGGTGGCCAGTGGATTAATAAAAAAACCCACATTGGTGTTCAGTAGAATCGAACTTGTGGCTTCAGGACTTCATTTCGTGACTTCCAGTTTTTTCACCATTTCAAGACTTCAATTTTGGCTCCTTTCATGACTTCGGGTCTTTTTGCCGCTTCGGGACTTCAACTTCACCTCCTTTCGGGTCTTTGGGTCTTTTCGACGTTTCCATACTTCAACTGTTTGGCACTTCCACATTCAAGCTGTTAGGGACTTCGGAAAGGGGACATGACTTTGGTACTGTTAAGGGGGGTCTGGCTCTTCAAAAAGTGCACTGCTGAGCCCCTCTTCAGGCCTAGGCCTGGTATACTTATACCCCCTGTGCCCCCCTGATTGAGGCCCTGTCTCTGTCCAACCTATGTCTGTTGTCAGCTGCTGGGTGCGCTTATTATCTAGTTATCTTCTTCTTGACCTGTGCCTGTTCCTGACCTCTGCTTAAACAATGTCTGTTCTGACCTTTACATGTTACTGACTATTGTTCTGGATCCTGACTCTCTACTGCACTGATTTTGACCTCAGACTGTTCCTCAACTATGCTTTGCTCTAATCCTGTCCCACCAGTCACAATATACGGTTCCCTTGTCTGCACTGAATTCTTGCCTTTGTTCTCCCACTTTAAGACCTGGTGGTATCCAAGTATCAAAAGGCTCTTCTCAAATCGAAAAGTGACTGTGATAGGCAGAAACCAAAGCCATGACTGGAACCTTGTCATCTGTTCTGGGTTTTGGGATACCAAACTTGATAATGACATTCTCCCATAGGTGATTTACTATTGGGCAATAGTGGAGCAAAGCATTACCATGATGTCCATGAATTTCCTTCACATGCCTTCTTTATTTTTGTAATGAACTGTAACTTTTCATTTTCTGAATACTTGTTTTCCTTCAAGGTTTCTTAGCAGATATTTTTCAAAATATTTAAATAATCTTTAAATGTAAGTGAAAGCTGCCCAAATGATAAGCTGATGGGAAATACTGACCTTCTAAATGTGTAAAGGTGGTAAAGTATATCTACAGCTGTACTATTACATGAAGGGCATCTTGAAGGTTACATGATACGGTTTTATACAATGATTTGAGAAACTGTGGACTGTTACATAAAGTACACACATTTGTATATCTGCAATGAAAAAAATGTAATATGCAAAAAAGGAGAATAATATTAAAAAAGCATGAATATTTTAGTAAGCTTAAGTAAATAAAATACTATATTCATAAGAAGCAGTCGCAATACTGTGAAAGGACGCTACCACTTTGAAAAAGGTTGCCATATATTGTAATTAAAGCACGTTTATAAAGTAGCTCATAAGTTACAGCTAGGTAATGCATTGATAATGCTTTGCAGTACCATTACTCACTGAGCAGTAATTGTGCAAGGACATATGTTGGCCATAATTGCTGCACTAAAACTGGTTGCGGCTAACATAGCTTTTTTAAAGGCAATAAAAATGAAGCTCAGAAATTTTATTTTTATAAGTATTGTTTTTAGAAATCTGTATATTTTGCATCATTGTGGTAAATGTAGGTTTCAGATTAATTACCCAGTGAGGATATGCAAAATGATTTTCTTTGCTGCTTTGTGGTGTAATTTTCAGATAGTCTTGCTCATTTTAATGGGATGCGAGGTATAATAACTCAGCCGCAGAATATTTAATTATTCATGCAGTTAGAATGTTAATGTTATTTTCCAAATAGATCAACATAATGTTCAAATTATATCAAAACTGTCTTTTAAGACTGATGTTTTTGCTTTTGAAATAGTTTACACAGTGCCATATCTTTGGCCTTTGACTAACTTAGAAGTGACAATGTAGTAATATTTACCTGCCATAATTAATAACTGAAATAATATTGTGTCTGCTCAAAGCAAAATTCAAAAACCTTCTCCAAACCAAAAGGAATACTGCATTAGTTCCTCACAAATATGTGTGTAGCTATCCAGGGAATTTACATAAAAGCTAAAGGGATTTTGTCACAGGAAAGCATATTTTATGCATTTCTTCAGTTTTCAGTTAATAGTACTGCACCAGCAGAATTCTGCACTGAAATCCATTTATCAAAACAGATTTTTGTAATATTTAATTTTGAAATCGGATATCTAGAATATCTATGTTCATTTCCCAGGTGCTCTTGGTAATGTGACTTGTGCTCTGATAAACTTCAGTCACTCTTTACTGCTGCGGTGTAAGTTGGAGTGATGTTCCCCTCTCCAGCAGCCTATCAGCATAACAATGGGAATGTAAAACATAGCTCACTGACACAAGATAACATCTCCCTGGTGGATATCATTTACATTAAAGGAACAGTAACTAGTGATGGGCGAATCTCCCGAGATTCGCTTCGCCGAAAAATTCGCGTCGCGCGACTCGTTTTTTCGGCGAATTTTCGCCAAGCGAAATTTCGCTGGTGATTCGCGAATCGCGGGAATTCGCCGCGAATTCGGCCCTGGCGAATAAATTCGCCCATCACTAACAGTAACACCAAAAAATGAAAGTGTATTAAAGTAATGAAAATATCATATAAGTTTGCCCTGCACTGGTAAAACTGTTCTGTTTGCTTCAGAAACACTACTATAGCTCATATAAACAAGCTGCTGAGTAGCAATGGTGGAAATTGAAAAAAGGCTAAATGGCACAGGATAAATAATGGATAACAGATAACATTATGTTCTACAGAGCTTATCTGCTATCTACTGTGTAACTTGAGCCTTTTCTCCTTTGAATAGCTGCCCCCGTTGCTACACAGCAGCTTATTTATATATACAATAGAAGTGTTTCTGAAGCAAATACAGCAGTTTTACTAGTGCAGGGTAACACTGCCTTATATTTTCATTGCTTTAAAACAATTTCATTTTTTGATGTTATTTATAGCTTATAAGAACGCAGTTCCATTGTAAAGGTCTGGCTCTTTCAGTAGTAGCATTACTTCACAAGACATCAGACACCAAGCCCACTCCATAATGAAACACTGTTGCCCACATTTCACATTTTTTTCTTTCATTTGCTTATTCTATTCCAAACATGCATTATTACTTTTTTTATAATGAGGAAGATTACACATTTTTGCTTTCATTTTATTAGGAATAAGAATATATTCCAGTACAATTGCTTTATTATTGTTGTTATTGTTGTTGTTATTATTATTATTATTATTATTATTATCATTATTATCAATAATAATAATAATAGTAATAATAATAATAATACTTTATATTATAATTTACTAATATGATGTAGTACCTATGTTGTGTTGGTAGTCTGGATGCCAAAATTAATACCAACTAGTTGATTTTTTCAGAGTTTAAATATCATGTGTGCATGGGTATTCTCTGTGGTACATCTTTTAATATACTCTGTATAGTGGGAAAGCCAAACTGATACGGAGATGTTCCTAATGCTGGTTTCCATTTTTGATTCAGAGATGAAATATGTAAATTTCCCAAATATGAAAACAGGTGCAGTGTTCTAATTCCCTTCAAAGACATCTGTAACGCTCATATGCTCATCTTGCATACTGAACTGAGCTTTATACTGCATTAATGTATCTGTTTGATCCCCTAATCAATTGCTGATAAAATGCTCTCACTTTCAGAAAATATCTGTTGTGCATGAATTAGAAATTAGCTGTAAAATTAGCAGTCATACTACAACATGTTTATCCTATTTTGATTAAATGTTATATATATAGATATAGATATAAATCTGAAGCTGTAAAGCTGTATTTTAGTGCTATAAAGAACACATGATTGCCTTGTTTGTAGTCCACTTAGGTCTCTATTATAATATTACTTTTCTTTAAGTATATCTTATTTTAGGTCATGCTAAAACTTTAGGAATCATGTGAAGGCAATCTGGTTTTGGTTACTTATTTAGAGGAAGGCTATTGTTGGTGGAAAGCATTTCCTGCAGCAGTCAAAAAGCTCTTTCCTGTTTGGATAAGCTATTGATCGCTTGTTGGTATGATCAATTTTTAAACAAATTGCAAGGAAGTCTTAAAAGATGGTAGGCATCATTAATCATAATTGCACTGTGCTTAGCAATGCTTGATTATTTAAAATGACAACAACTGTGTGCAAATCAAGTGTGTGTGCTGTGCCTATTGACATTGGGGGCATAGGGAACCCTAGAGCTACCACCTGGTCAGGAGTTTGGGTAGACAGGAGGTAGCAGTAGCTCCAGGGTCCCCCTGCATCAATGGGTACAGCAGCAGTCTTCTGATTTAGGGGTAATTGTAGTGACTGTAACTGCTCTTGCAGACATACATGAGCACTGTTGTATATCACAGAAATTAAACAATGGAAATCATACTGATACTGGGTTGCCAGGAAAACAGAGCACAAAGCTAAACTTGCTTGGTTAGTAAAGAGGAAAATTAATGTCCTATTCCAGCTTGGGGGGGATCCTTACTAACATATGGAGGAACATCCCTCACACATGCACACACAATCAAAGATCTTTGTTGATAATTGGTAGGAACAAAGGTTTGAGTCAGGTACAATTACAAAAGCAATAATGCTGAGTTTTTGACTTTGCATTCCCTTAGTAAAGTAGATTTGTATGTTAAAGATTTAATTTCGAAAGTAAAAACACTACCCTTATACAACTAGCTCAGTTTCAGCCAAATATGTATTTCCCCTCTCCAAACTTTCACTTTTTGTTATTCACAACTGTATATCACAAGAAAATTGATTCCCTCAGCCCCTTTTTCCTATTCATACAATCAAAATGATAATTTTCTTTTTTCCTCTTGGTACCTATTTTCTGTAAGACCTTTTTCTTTTCTGGTACAGAATAGATTGTAATGCACACTTCTCATGCATTTATGTCATTCCACCTTTAGCCTGTTTCATGCTACAAATTTGCTGACATGATTGGCACATTTCAAAAATGATCTTTTACCTTTTGTCATATTTCTATCCCAGTCATGGGAAATATACATTTTGAACTGAAATAAAGCCTTATTGTGTATTGAATTCCATCTCTTTTTTTTCCTGCTTCCATAACATTTGGCTGAAGCCATGAATACTGTAACAGAAAGGCAGAGGTAATAAAATGCTCCAACTGTGGTTATACACAGTTCTTTTAATTAAAATATATGTAAGTCATTAGTGCTACTGATATGGTAATCAGCTGTTGATTCAACTTCTTGAAGCAATTTGTCACTTCAAATCAAAATGTGCCCTACACACACTCAAGGTGAACTTTTATTTTGTCTTTTTACTACAACCTGATTAGCAATTGGACAAATGTGTCTAATTTGCTCCTTGGAGCTAGGCAGGTGCTGATTTCCCCTGGGTAATCTTTTCCTGATACCTGTCTTAACGAAGTTTCTTGATTTTTCTGCATGATTTGCAGCAGAAACTATAAGGTAGTTGTTTTCAAAAATAGTGTTTAGGAATATAGCTTGGGGAGGGGGGTATGGGGTGGTTCTAAAACCTAAAATAAAAGTACTTTGCTAGGGGGGAGACCGCTCAGCAGTAAATTACACCGAAAAGAGATAAATAATGTAAACTTATTCAATGTGCCAATATACAAAATCATAACTAAGAAGTTACCCTGAAAATAATAAAATGCACATAAATGTAACAGATGTGCTGTGATTTAATGTAAATACATGGTAGAAAACCATGGTGAGGTAACTATAGCATTTAAACAGTTTATGCAAAATAAACAAAAAAGGAAAACAAAATCAAGGCTCATAACTTAAATCATTCTCAAAAATGTATGTCACTGGTAAGCGCAATGCTTCTAAGGTGCATGAGCTGACTATTAATCAAAGTGTCATCTCATGGTAACCCTTGGTAATTTATTTTAGCTTTTAAGGCCTCGGGCACCCATATTAGATTGCAGGACTCAAAGAAGAGCAAACCAATTTTGCCTGCATATATTTTCACACAACATGATTTATTGGAAGGGCATTATGCACTACATGTAATAAAACAATCCTGTGGCATGATCTTTGAAAACAAAGAGAGTCAACCTGTGACATTGGAAAATGACATCTCTCATCATGTTAATAAAGTCAGCAAGCATTGATGACAATATCTTTCTGCAATTTCTATAAATATTATTTACAACAGAACAGATCATATTAAGGTATTTCTATTTTAAGATATTTGTAAAAAATATAATTATTTCACATCATAAAATACAAGGGTGTATTTGTGGCTGCAGCTGCAGACGCGGTCACGCAAAAATGCAAGCAATCATTGCATGTATTGATGCTATTCATTGCTTTATGCTTAAACACGTTTGTGTTGAGTTGCCTATTAGTGCGCCTTATTGACATAGGGGAACACTGGAGCTACTATCACTCTGAATGTGGCACTCATTCCAGGGTTCACACTGATGGCTGCATCAATAAACACCTCAAACTTTACTAAAACTTCACATACAGAGGTCATTGTAACATTAAGCACTGGAAATTACTCTCCCCACTCCAACAACTTTGAGTGCAGTTGAATAAGAGCTCAATTTGCATGAGCTTGCAACTGAAAGTATTTTAAGGTGCCACAACAAATCTACATTCAGTTGCAATTATTGAAAAAAATTTGTGTATAAAATTGATGAATTGTGTCTGAACACTGTCACTGTGGTTGTACAGGGCCCCCTGTGGACCCCCTCACCCCCCTCTCACCTAGGGCCACCGCCGGGCACTGACTTCTGTGCACGGCGCCAGGTGCTGCGCACTACTGTGCACATGTGCCCAGCCGATTTTTCATCTTAAATTAGATAGGGAGAGAGGGGGCCCACCGTTTTTTTTTTTCCTGTGTCCTGCCGGGCCAGTACGACACTGTGTTTGTAAATATTCCCCTATTGAATGGTAAAATTATTGGGCAGAAGCAAAAAGTTTAACATGTGACCCTATATGTTCTATAGTTGACACATTTAGGGGCAGATTTACTAATGGTCAAAACTGGACCTATTTCGATCACATAGGTCCATTTTTGATCTAATAAAAATAGTTTGCATCATTCGATTGCATCGAATTCCTAGGATTTAGAAAAAATTTCAGAACAGGTTCTAGGAGGTCCCCTATAGTCTACAATGTGGCAGCTATAAAGTGGCAAAGGATTTTAAAGGGCCAGTACTTCAAAAATTTGACTTGTCACATTGAATATTGGCCTATTCCATAGTCGAAGTAGCCCAAAATTACCTCGAAATTAGATTTTTTTTTATTTTAATTTTATTCAAATATTCACTTCAACCCTTACTACTGTATATTCAAAACCAGCTACCATTCATTCACCCCAGCTATCTCAATTTTCAGTAGAGGCCCATTAAACTACGGCACATGGCATGCTGGGTACCGTTGCTTTAAAATTACCAGCACAAATGGTAAAATGTACAGTTTCCCAATTCACCTTTCCTAAATGTCATTACAGTCGCATAGATTTTTTTTAGTGTTAAGAAAACAAAAAGTATCAGCAGACTCTACATATTTGCTACTGACCCACCTAAATATTTGTCCTATAATATAATTTATAAAATATATTGAACTGTACACCTGATACTTACATTTGACCTTTTTAATACTGTGGAAACTACTAAACATTAGGCCCTAGTTATAAATAGAGAGTAAAATTATATAAAACATATACAGGGGAATGTAATATAAGTCGGTAAGGCAAAAACTATTAGCAATGCGAAAAGTTATGCCTCTGTGCGAACAATTTTTGCTCTGCATGAATTTAATATAGCTTTTGCGAAACCGGCAACTATTTTACCGACCACTTCCGACAGTGGAAGAGAGTTTGCGAATTTTACAGCTGGCGCCAATGCGCAGTTAATGTAATAAAACTTCTTACTGAAAAAGTCGTTATGTTTGCTCCTAAAGATTACGACACCTTCAAGCACTTCTTAAGAGTGCGCAATTAAAATTTGCAATGCATTAACAGTTTAAGGAACAATATTACATTACGAGATGTGTATTTTTAATCTTATTGATGCGCATTATTTTGCTCTTTGCAAATTTAATTACATTCCCCCCATAGAATAGTACAAAAGTGAAAGTGTTTGGAAATTTTTGCAAAGCAGAGCAAGTCAGGCCTTACTTTGCCTCACTTTTTAGTAATTGGGATGAACATTGTATCCAATGTTTTTAAAATAACAAAAAAATATATTTATTTTCTGTTAAGACAAGAGGCAGATTTACAAAATGTTGAGGTTAGGGGGAACACCTCTCCATAAAACTGAAAAAATCACACACAAGCAAGAGTTGCATGTTCCCATTTACTTTCAGTGATGCAGAAAATTTTAAATGTTTTAATAAACTCGAAAAATTAATACATTAATTCTTATTGTTTTATACTGAAGTGGCTGCATACATGTCTTGTTTAGCTGTAGTGGGTTATGAGCAATCACACTCTTCTCCAAACTTGTAGCAGGCAGAGTATGGCAAAGGGTAAACTAATTCAAGGTACAACCTCCAAAACTGTTGTATTTGTTTTGGATACTATAATACCCAATGGGGGTAATTTATAAACTTTGCTCAGCGCATATTTTGTTGTTTTGCCCATGCTTTTTCCTGAACGATAAAATATTGCATATTGTGTCCATCTTTCCTTGAATTCGCATTAGCTTTACATTTTCGCAAGTGATTCACAAATGAGACGGGTCTGTTAATACTTTGCATTAATAGAAAGTTATGTAGGACCAATGTAATCAGTTATTGCATTAAATGATCTGAATTCTCCCAGGCACACCTCTCTCTCTCTCCCTTACCTCTTTTTTTGTACTTAAGTTTTCTTTTATCAATTTTCAAGTTACAAAATAGAAATAAGAGGAAAACAAACATTCCTGTACACAATAAATTGAAAAAATAAAAGCCATTAATAAAAGGAACATTACATCACATAAAATTAAACTCCATCAACTTATGTAAATTCCCCTTTCCTGATGTAGTGTTATTAAGGGACAGATAACGGTGTTGTTATAGGAGCCCAATACCAGTGTTATTATAAGGAAGAAATGTCCGTGAGACTAGGTGCCTGTGCAGTTTCTTCTAGACCCAAGGACTATATTTTGTTGTATTGTTATGTTTGACCTAAATGCAAAATAAAAATGTATAAAAAAAATGTGCTGCACATATTTACAAAATAAGGAAGATGGATGTTTTAAATCATCTCAAGCAGTAGTACTGTGACTGACATGGTTTATAGGTTAACATAATTATATATTATTGGTTTCATAATTGCGCTTTGTTGCTTTTTAAACTTTGCAACATGTTCAGTGCGACTTGTCCTCTTAAGTATCAGGGGTAGGATGAAGGAATTATATAATGGATTCCTCTAGAGTAACATATGGGAACCAAATTAGTCTGATAATTATTTTTTTTTGCCAAACAGTGCTGACTATATAAACTGTTAATACATAATCATTATTTATATGCCCACCTTCCCCTAGGCATTGTTGTATTTTTAAGCATGCTTATCAACTGTCTCATATGTTTTAATGGGATAGAATATGTGTTTTTTTCTCACAATTTGAACATTTTAGAGCTAAAAATTTTGCATTTGAAGAATTTTTTAAAACAATGTTTCCACAATTTGTAAAGTGCAAAAACCATGAAAAATTCTAATGTTGAACTATGCCATGTAAAATCTAAAGTTCATGTAGTAGTCCTTGGCAAACCTTAAAATATTTAGATATTTAGAGGATTTACATTTTTTTTCCTGCTTGTAAACACATGAAAAAATTCAGAATAAACAAGGATATATATTTTTTTAATGCTCAAAAGTCACGAATATCTTGTAAATTATATCCTTATAAATGGTGACTAGTAATGTCATCAGTTATAAATGGTGAGTAGTGATGTAATGTATTTCATATGACTCATTTAAACTTGTGAATTATAATAAATAAAGTAACCCTTGTTGAAAAATATGAGGCTATTAGAAGTAATCTCGGAGTTCCATGACCTGTATAAAATATAATATTTAAAATAGATTATATGGTGCTTTATTTATAGGTTTATGCAAAACCTTATAATCCTTATAGCAATTACTTTGTCATTTTTGTGCCCACTTTAAGCGCCATTTTGTGGTCCAACATTTCATAAAGGTCCCTTTCACCTCTTCACAACTTACACATATATGAAAACAAAAATAAAAGATTACTTAGAATCTCAGCTTGATTGTTCAAGCTTGCATTTGTATAACTATTAAGCCAAGTTTTAACTATTAAACCAAGTTTTTAATCCAAATGTTACACTAGTTGGCCTTTAGCACATGGTAAACAATTCAAGGATCTCATTATAACATCTATTTCTTAAGCAATATTTATACTGTATAAGGAATAGGTTGCCAACATTTAAATTGTAGTATGACTACCCAAGCATCATGTGAATTTTCAGGGAATGATTTATCAACCATATCATTATGCATATTGCATTGCATCATCAGTTAACATATAGCCTAAGCTTTGTGATGGTATATTTTGAAATATATACTCTCTGACTCTGAGAAGTCTTGAAAAGGTTTTACCACTCATCTGAGCAGCTTTTTCACTTCAAGAAGTGACTGGACTTTCACATCTCATTGAATTTCAGTCATTGAATTCATCTACCTGAATAAGTTTGATGGAACTATTGTGATTGGGTGACTGTACTACCCTTAAGGGTTTGAATTGCCAAGGAATTCCTTACAGGTCAGATAAGTAGAAAGATCACACAATTTGTTTTCTTACCACTAGATACTGTGCAATCCCTTTATACATAACTTTATGCTTTCCTCTTTCACTGATCGTGAATATCCTTAATACAATAACCACTGCCTTCATATGTCGTTCCTTTGGACTAGCCGAAATGTACAGTAGGAGGGGATGAGTAGAACATTTCAAATATACATATATGTTATTGCCCACTGTATTAAAAAACAAAGTCCAATTTCTTAAGTAGCATATGAGTACTGCAGCCCACACTGCAATCATTGATTACAGCGGCAACACTATATTTTGCTGAATTGTATCCCCCAGAAGGCTAATGAAAAAAGTATGTGAAAAAACAACTAACAAAATAAAACGAATTATTCTTCAGAGAAGCCATAAACAAACAAAAGGTGTACAGTATATAACAACATAAATCAGGGACTCTTTAACTTTTATCTATAGGCTGTAAAGAAACTTCTTGCACAAAATGTAATCAAGGCCATTATCTCAAATTCAAAGAAACAGCCAATGTACAGTACATACAGTACATCCAAAACAGCTATGTTATGTATTTATTTTTGTAGTGTTTCTCAAATTATTTCCTTGAGAACATTTGATATGCACAATAACAATTGCAATACGTGTTTTCCTACTAGTAGTGCTAGTATAAAATGCATTTTATTATAAGAACAGTTTATGGAAAGATAAATTACCTTTTTGTCCTCTTATAAAAAAAAAACATGGCTGCATTTATGGAGGTGCATTGCTTTGAATGCTTTCCTTTGATGTAGATTTAGATTGATTATACTGTACCTTTTTCTAATATATATTAAAAAGGCATTCATTTAATTTTATAGATCCTGTCTCTTCTAAAATCCTATATTGTCTGTGTGCTCAACTAATTCAGCAGTTAAAAATGGATTCCTTCAATATGTGTTTCTAAAAATTGACTAGGTCTATTTCACAGTTTTAATACAAAAAGATGTATCGGGCCAATAAAGCAATTTACAGCTGCTGCACAAGGTCACACTGAATGTTACATAAAAAAAAGTGAAGAAACATACTCAAATCAGTAATGAAAACTTGGACACAATGCTAAAAAATCTAGCTGAAGAATAAATATATATGATATATATATATATATATATATATATATATATATATATATATATATATAAAAACAGGGGGTTGTGATTGTCGATTCTTGTCACCTGATTAATATCATTATTCCAAGGTGTACCTAAAAAAGTAATAAAACGTTAAAAACATGAGATATATAAGAACTTGAAAAGGTAATTAGGAAAGAACTGCTCAGTATGAGCCTACTTAGCTAAAACTTATGGGGCAAAACCATGTATTCACCGAAGGCTCTATATACTTTACTTTGCTCGCATGCATATAAATCACTGACTACAAGGTACTGATTTTCCGTCTTATACATGCAAGCTTAACCCACTTGAGAATGTCGGTAGAACTTACCCCAAGCACTAATGACCACACCTCCACCTTTGCATATGAAGATTCTGATATAGAACGCATTTTGAAACGTGTCGAGGCATTCCAAGTGAATGTTTCCAGCACTCCACCTGAATATGACGCCAGCAAACGGCTATTGAACCTACAAAAGAAAGAAATCAGCCTTACACTGCACGTGAGCACTTTAGCGCAATACATTAAACAAAAACGCATTCCAAGAGGCTTACGATTAGATATTAAGCCCAACATAGGTGTGGATGATCCTGCCTTTCACCAACAATGGTTCGCTATTTGTAACAAATGCAGTTTGGATTTAATGTTACTTTCTGTTGAAAGGCTGTCTACACAGGTTGAAAGCATTAGAACGGAAGTTGGAGAGCTCCTTAATCAGATAATCACTGAGAAAGGTGAGGAAGAAGCTGCGAAAATCTTCCTGCACCAACGCGAACCGCTAAACAGACTCAGAGAACAAATTGCATCTAAGAAAGCATCGAAACTGGAAAGGGACGCAAATGACTACCTTCAAAACCGGGTGTATTCATGGCGGGAGGACCGCAACCTACAGAGGGAGGATCGTGGTTACCAGAGGGAGGATCGAGGTTACCAAAGGGAGGAGCGCGGCAGAGGAGAGTACCGCAGAACTGAGGGATATAATCGGCAGCGTTTCGAGACGAACTCCATGATAGGATTACCAGCTCCCCGGAGATACCGCCGCCAGAACTACCGCCCTGCACCGGAGGCCATCCAAATGGAATCATACAGATCAAGTAGCAGCGACGATACCAGCCTTCCCTCCTCAAGCCAGCCTTTTTTAGAAGTGGATACAAGGGAGAAATACTACCCACCGAAACGACAATACAGGAATCCTCGAGCACCCATACCGAGGGAGAGATATCCGCAGAGAACTCACTCCAAACCGAGGTAACTGACTTATGCATTAACATTTCCTCGTATTCATTGACTGATATGGAAACCTCCCTGCTCAACAAAGGTCTGGGATTTGTTCCCTATTATGAGAATAATTTACATGATTGGGAAATCGATTTTCTGAAATTTGTAAGAAGACTCAAACTTAAGATGTATTTTGTTGACCATCCTGATTTAAATATTGGCATGAATACAGGTTCTATACAACTAAAAAAGCCCAGTAATTTTAACCCCTTAGTGGATAACGCAGCTATTGTAACGTTTGAGAATGTGATCAAGCAGGAGGTCCAAAAAATATGGGACATTAGGGGTAATAGTAGGTCATTCACAAATCTTACAAAAAAAGAAAAAGAAGCCCTACACTCATTAACCAACAACACCGAGATTATAATTAGGCCAGCAGATAAAGGTGGTGCTGTGGTCGTTATGAACACATCCCAATATATGGAAGAAGCAAATAGACAATTGTCTGTAATAGAACATTACGAACTAATCCCAAATGATCCAGTCCAGTCCATCAAGTGTGAAGTGGACCAATTGATATTAGAAGCTTGGGAAAATGGCATTATAAATAATACTACCAAAGAGTTCCTAACCACAGAACACCCACGCACACCTATCCTCTATCTGCTCCCAAAAATTCATAAAACATTGATAGATCCGCCTGGACGCCCGATTATATCAGGTATAGGCTCTATACTAGAGCCGCTGTCCAAATATGTTGACCAATATTTACAGCCTATAGTAGGCAATATATCTACATGCCTTGGGGACACAACATATCTACTTAGACAGCTCCAAGAGTTAACCCTACCCAATAACTACGACATACGTCTAGGTAGTATAGACATACAAAGCTTGTATACGTCTATCCCACAAAATGAAGGTATCCGCTATATAGAACAGACACTTTTGGAGACTAATATTGACCATCACCTTGTCTATTTTTTATTAGACTGCTTGAACCTAGTTTTACATAAGAACTACTTTAAGTTTAATGACAAGTACTATTGGCAGCGCCAGGGCACGTCGATGGGCGCATCAGTAGCCCCGTCGTTTGCCAATATTTTTGTCCACTACCTTGAACAAAAGATTTTTTTCCAGGGTCCATTTAAGAGTAAAATTTTGAAATACTGGAGGTATGTGGACGATATACTTATTATTTGGCAGGGTACTGATATAGAATTTTTAAGTATGTTAACTGAGGCAAACAGCTATCATCCTACCATAAAGTTCACTGGGACTTGGTCCAATACATCGCTGAACTTTCTGGATGTAAATTTAAATATTTGTGGCAATAGTATAACAACCGAAATGTACTCCAAACCTACAGACTGGAATACATTACTACTTTCATCTAGTTATCATAATCCGTACACTAAGAGTGCTATACCCAAAAGTCAATATCTGCGGGCGCGCCGTATTGCCTCTACGGATGAACAATATAAAAAGGCAGCAAACCTGCTCACTCAAAAAATTTTCAAACGGGGTTATTATGTACCTAAACTCCAAAAAACGGAGAATGAAGTAAGTGCACTAAATAGACAGGATCTTTTGAAAGGATCAATAAAAAAGTCAAATCATCTTGAAAGTATCCCCTTTGTATCCAAATATAGGAGACAAAGTAAGAAAATTGAACAAATTATTAAACAGTATTGGCCTATATTACAACAAGACGCCAAATATGGCTCTCTATTTAAAAAAAAACCCTCTTTTTAGCTACAATAGAGGACGAAATCTTAGGGATATTCTTTGCCCTTCAGATGTCACTCTGAATAAGCAAAAAAAATTGTTCTGGGGACCCCCAAAGAAGGGAACTTATGCCTGCTTGAATTGCATATGCTGCTCTTCCATTATCAAAGGGGAGACAGTGTGTCATCCCACAAAAGGCCACGCTATCCGGTTAAGGGACTTCTGTACATGTGAAACCAAAAATGTGGTATACATGTTGAAATGCCCTTGTGGATTGGCTTACATTTGTCAAACTAGGAGAGCAGCTAAAGAACGTATAAAAGAACACAGGGGCAATATTAAGAACTTTAAAACAGGAACACAAACAGACACCCCGGTATCCAGACACTTTACGTCCTTTGGACATAGCCACATACAATTAAAATGGCTAGTTTTGGAACATGTAAAATTACCTAAAAGGGGAGGAGACATTTCCAAGCTGTTATTACAGCGTGAGGCGCTGTGGATTAAAAAACTAAATACAATGACCCCAATGGGACTTAACGACTATTGGAGCCTATCCCCGTTTTTATAAATAAACCTATTGCATAAGTGCATTGTATCTTTCTGGTAGGTCTGAATTATAATAATTTCAACCCATTTCGGTGTGTAATAAAATATAGATTAGATATAATGACATGGCTTTTTCCGTAAAGTATATAGAGCCTTCGGTGAATACATGGTTTTGCCCCATAAGTTTTAGCTAAGTAGGCTCATACTGAGCAGTTCTTTCCTAATTACCTTTTCAAGTTCTTATATATCTCATGTTTTTAATGTTTTATTACTTTTTTAGGTACACCTTGGAATAATGATATTAATCAGGTGACAAGAATCGACAATCACATTTTGAACACTATTAAAGTTGCACTGATTTGTACGGTATGACACTAATTGTAATTTTGTATTGCCATTTTAAATATGGCCCTAATGTTTCTTAATTGCACTTGTTAAATTCTTAATGATGGGTGGGGGCGGGGAAAAACAACCCCCGGTGGTTATTTATTGTGGTGTATTGCACTTGTTATTCACACTTGAAAAAGGACCTTTGAGGCCCGAAACATGTTGTGTGGAACACAATAAATCACATCTTTGCAGTTATCCTGCATATTGTCCGCTTATTCCTCAATCTGAATGGTTACAAACATAATGGTTGTTTGCATTACAGGCACTATCTTGCACATATATTGTTGATATTGATTTTAAATGGATTTGAAACTGATTGTACGTGGTGCTCCGTGTTATACAAATCTACAATTTTGATACTGATGTTTGAAATGGTTGAGGCCTTGATGCCGAATACATAAAATAGCTATTGCTTTTGCAAAAAGACTTGAAAGCCTCAATCAATAGCACATATTCGCACACAAATCATTGGGTACAACTCTTGCTTGCTAACAGGATACTTTCACATTCTGATGCCAAAAGAACATATTAAGTTGTTCATATATGCTTGGAGACACCAGATCCGAAAGGGGGGAGATCTCAGAGAATGAATTTACTGTACACACTGTACGTTATGTCTAAGCATGTTAAATTATTGTATGGTCATTGTCTACTTATTTGTCATGAAGTCTGTGATTGGCTGGATCATTATTTTATTTATTGAAGGAGATTGCGCAATGATGTGTAATGTGAATCTTTTTGAGCACTGATAATAAACGCCTAAGAAACAGTATTAAAAAACAATGCAAGGCAAGAATGGGAAATAAATAGCAACAGTGTGGTGGTGTCACACAAACTGTTTATTGAGGCTGCCTGCAACTAGTAGTCACTGACCTAGCTCAGTGGTGTAACTATAGAGGAAGTAAACCCTGTGGTTGGGGGGGCATGGAGGAGAATATTTGTGCTCCTTTGTACACTATTAGCACTGGTGAGCTGGAGGGTGGGGTATAAGTGCAATTGGCCCCTTGAAGACTTTTTTCCGGGGGGGGGGGGGGGGGGGGGGGGGCACAGCCTGCAGTTGTTACATCCCTGACCTAGATGGTCTGCAACTGAAGGGTAAGAGGGTCAGAGCCCTTCTGTGAGACCCTTGTAACCCTCAAATTCTAGCAGTTATTTATTAGAGGGAAATATTTTGGATAAGATTGTTTCTGCTAAATGAAGTATATTGCAAGTATGTTACAAAAGGCCCATAGAATCTAAAGAGGAGAAATTGTATAAAGTTGACCATCCATTACACCCTTGAATTCCAGATTCTAAAATATGATAATGGCATTTTACCCAAACACAAATGTTTTTAAAACTAGCATTTATTTACTAAATGGGAACCAATAAGGACAGATGCTATATAAAGACTGTTTGGTTTGCAAAGTTTCTCTAACAGAGGATAGATTCAATTTATTTGATAGATTTTTTTTTTTTTTTTTAAACTTAACTACTAAATTCTTTTGGACATTATGATGTACATGCTTCAGTGTTTCTTCAATTAGTATAACAAAATGTCACAGGCAGATCATAAAACAATTACATTTTCCTACATTTTGAAAACTTCAATTTTAAGTAGCTGCATTTCATTTTTTCTCAATTTCAAGATCACAAGAACATGATGTGTGCCTAATTAGGTTTTTACCAGAGAGGAAATTGAATTGGCAGTGTGTTCTATTACAGTGACAGCAAGTTTGAGGTGCCTTCAGCTCAATTTTATTTCCCTTACAATTGAAGGAAGATTCTCTCCTATGAGGGCATTTGGATCTTGTTATGACACCTGTAATGTGTTACTATGTAGAAGAACAATTATATCCTGCCCTTGGCATTTTCAACAGTCTTCGTATTGAAGACCCATTTTCTACTGGTCGACTGCATGCAAAAGCTTTCAGTGAGTTTCTTTTCATTCCCAATAAATGCAAAATCAGGATTATTTTAGCTTTGATAAAACAAGGCAAATTTATACATTTCCAAGAAACTGTTCAAAATAAATCACAGGTTGAAAGTATTCCAAAGAACACTTAGAACATTTATTAATCCTGAACTTATAAGAGAAACATGCTATATTCTTTAGTGTTATCTCCTCTCCACCTGGTCTGGTTATACATTAGGGAAAATATGGCACTTAAAACAGTCCCTGAGTATCAGAGAAGGGAACCCTTGGGAGAAAACCCTAGATGAATGCAAAAAAGACATATTTGGATTTATTTAAAATTCAGAATTTTTACCACAATGCCACATAATTTCTCTGAATTCCAGTGTAATTGGTCACCTATATAGTTGCATGCCCCAAGTTGTATGTGATTAAACTGTGTAGTTGATTTCCTTATGTGTTAGTAAAAAACACTCATACTAATCATTCAATTTGAAGTCGACTTTGACCTTACCCTATCCTGTCCGCTCTCAACCTGAACCTGTCCCTTCTATCTATCTAAGGCCCGTCCATCTCTGATGTCACAAAAGGGGACAGGTGTGCACCTATAAATAGATGGAGCCAGAAGATGAAGCTAGCACAGGATAGTAGTGATGGGCGAATTTATTCGCCAGGGCCGAATTCGCGGCGAATTCCCGCGATTCACCGCTGGCGAATAAATTCACGAATCACCAACAAAATTTCGCTTGGCGAAAATTCGGCGAAAAAACGAGTCGTGCGACGTTTTTTGACGCGACGCGACGAAAACGACGCGACACGCGTCAAAATTTTTCGCCGATTCGCGAATTTCTCTAGAAATTCGCAAATTTTTTGGCGAAGCGAATCTCGGGAGATTCGCCCATCACTACAGGATAGTCAAAGGCAAGGGAGCAGAAGGAAGAGTTTAACCCAAACCTTCACACCACCAGTAAATTGAGCATGGAAGTTGGCCCAACCTGCAGCCCACCCATCACTAGTCTCAGTGGATGGGACAAATAAGATAATTTCTGGCTCTGTATTACTTGTGAACCAGAAGCATTGTCATTGTATACTGTAGGTTCAACAATCAAAGAGAAACTAGAAACCAGCAATGAAGTATAAAGAATTATAATATGCATGGACCTTACATGAATGTACTGTAATTAGGCATATAAATTGGGGCTTTGCACTGTACCATAAATGAAAAAAAAAAATGAACCCATTTTTTAGATATGTTCATGAAGGACATCCAACCTCCATCTGCTGTTTAAACTACAATTTCAGCATCACCAGTTGGGTGTTCGTTTATGAAACTCTCATCCCCGCATACACAATGGTCGCCTCTGCCTTTTTGTATTGACAGCCATTCTGACCATGTTCCTTTCAGTATATGTTTGTGCAACCCTACACAATGGAACTTATTATGTTAGATTACAAAATTAAAATTAATCTGTTGAGATATCCTAAATTTGTTCTGACACATATTTAGAACCTGAATATCATCTCAGGATCTAAATTTTCTGGGGATCTCTTTTCCTGTTCAAAACAACATCTAGGTACTCCATGGTGTTATTAGGAAAACAGTCATCCAGAAAGCTTTGAATTACAGGATGGCCATCTCCCATAGACTCCATTTTAATCAGATAACTCAAATGTTTAAAAATGATTTCCCTTTTCTCTGTAATGATAAAACAGTACCTTATACTTGATACTTAAGATTTAATTAATCTTTATTGTAGACAAAACAATCCTATTGGATTTTTATTAATGTGTAAATGTATTTTAAGTAGACAAGGCATGAAGATCTAAATTACAGAAAGATGCCTTATCTGGAAAACCCCAAGTCCTGAGCATTCTGGATGACAGGTCCCATATCTGTACAGTATTTTCAGCTGCACAAACAGAATTAAGAGATCCCAGCCCCCACAAAATAATCAATGTCCCTCATACAACACATTTTGAGGGAAGTAACCCAGATGGAAATGCTGCTTAGATGATTTTTATAAAATTGGATCCTTCAGATGATGTCCCAGTGGTTTTTTTAAATGTGCCAGCATCATTTTAGTAAATGAGGTAATCTGCCAATAATCTGTGTATACAGTTTAGTTAATTTCTATTTTATAGGACAACAACAGTCTAGAAAAAAGCACTGAATGGCAAGTTTACTTTTATTCAGAGGTTGAACCTAATTGTGGTATTTACTCATAGTCAGCAAAGCTGCCTTTTTTGATTACCTTCACTGTAAAGCAAAAGAGAGTGTTAGTGTTTCTGCGAGGTAAGGTTAAAGGGGGCCAATTTCACTCTCCTTTTGTTAAGCAATATCAAAGACATTTATGCAATGGTTTAGATGGAGATAAATACTTATTTTCCACAACACATAATGTATTAGATTAAACAAGCTAAGGTTTGATAGATTCTGTATTTCAAATGATTTCACATGACTTTAACAATAATAATATACTCTCACTCAAAACTATTTTGTAATAGACTTTATAGTAAGCAATGTACATTAATTACTTTTAAATCTAAACAGCCTGAAGAGTTCTTTCATCAAAAGAACAACAAATATCATGTTTGATTCCAGTGTAATATAATGAGGAACAAAAAATGTCATAATTTCTCTATATCACTATGAAGATTTTCATTCATCCAGGTCATGGTATATAAAACAACTGTACTTTCCGAGTAATCATTGAAGATGTTTCACTACTCGACAGGGCAACCTCTTCAGCTAAACTGACCAGTATGGTAAGTCCCCGGCATGTAGTCCTTGTGGTCCTTCAATGATAACTAAGCATGTACAGTTGTTTTAAAATTGCTTATACTAGCTAATTGTCTCTATGTATAAAATAACATCAAGATACCTGACATAGTGCTGAGAATCAGCCTTCTCATTGATCAATTATTTTGCATTTATAGTGAAGTTTTTTTTTTATTGTAATCATTAGTGAATTTTGTTGCATGTTTGATTAAATACGAAATAAGTTGGTGCTATAGAAATACATGTAAATAATATATAAACAATATAATATATAAAACTATGGGTAATGTGGGAAGGTGTTATGGTTTGGTTACAACCCCTTTAAATTAAAGGAACAAAATACCAAAAAAATAATTTTTTCCAAAGTAATGAAACTATAATGTACTGTTGGCATGCACTAGTATTTGTTTGCTTCAGAAACACTACTAAAGTTCATAAAAACAAGCTGCTTGTATAGAAATAGTAGAAATTGAAATAGAAAACAGTTTAAATAGTGGATAACAGAGAACAGCATTAAGTTCTACAAAGCTTATATATGCTTTGCTGTGTAACCTGAGCCTTTTCTGCATTGAATGCCCCCATTGCTACACAACAGCTGAAGCAAACACATCAGTATATATATATATCTTGATAAAGGTCCTTGTATGGACCAAAACGTTGATCCAATAAAAAAGCTGTGTTTTGATTATAGAGATATATATATATATATATATATATATATTTGTCCCCAACTAAGATTGATTTTTTAGTAGACCAGGTATAGAGATCCAAATTACAGAAAACTTTATGCTCAAAACCCCAGGTCCTGGTCATTCTGGCTAAAACTTACATACACTGTACCTGTAAAAACATTATGTGAGGAGCTCTACATAGAAACAACTATCTCAGAATTTCTAATCAGTACAATACATTTAATGTTACTGTTCCTAACAGATCCCTGTTAATTTGAATGAAAATATATAATTTTTTGTTAATATTAATGCTTTTCCAGCAATATAAAATACATTTTTTACAAGATAAATGATCATTGCAAAATATTTTTACTAAAAACATCTAAAGTTTAAAATGTAAATATCAGTCAGTTTTTTCTTACTCCATTTTTAAAGCAAAGTTCAGCTAGTGAATTAATCTGACAGCCGTATCAAAGGTAAAGTATTCTAATGATAATTATGCTCAGAGAGTAGATAATTTAATCTCTGTCTCAGATTAATATATGCTTTATGTGGGAATTAATGCAATTAAGATTGCATCAATATAAATATCTACTTCCCAGGTTCTCTAAATTCCATGAATGGCATGATTAATTTGAATGATGGATGACCACATCCAAGATCAAGACATTAATATTGCAACATTTTAGTTTTTTTAACTAAATCATTAGTGACCTATTATGTTACAAAATGCTGATGGCAGATGGGAAACAAACTGAATATGGCAGGTCTGTGGCCACTGTTGAATAATGCTCAGTTTGGTTCACTGATTACGAGCATATTTGTCAAAGACATGCTTTTTCCAATGAGTTGTTTTGGGAATCAGTATTAGAATGTTATAGAGTGGGTTATTCCAAGAAAAGTTTAAATTGGTCTTCATTTTTTTATTTTTATAGTTTTTTTAAATGATTTGCCTTATTCTTCTCTTTCCAACTTTCATATGGTGGTTACTAAAAGTCCATTCCTCTATTAGGCTAAAATGTTATTGTTACTTTTATTACTTCTCTTTTTATTCAGGCCCTCATCTATTCATATTCCTGTCTCTCTTTAAAACCACTGTATGCCTGCTATGGAAAAATAACACCCTAGCAACCAGACAGCTGCTGAAATTCCGAACTGGAGAGCTTCGGAAAAAAATAGTCTACATGGTACATTCAGAGGAAGATTTATCAAGGGTTGAAGTGGAAATTAGAATTAAAGGGCACCAATCGTACCTTAAATGATTTACTAAGTAAATACAATATGTGAAAGTTCAAGAAATCCGATTTTTAAAACAGTTAGAATTGTTTGTATAATGTAAATCATCAGCTCACTATACCTTCTGCAAAGAACCAAAATAAAAGAGAAACATTAAACAAGTAAAAGAGTAGAAGAAAATATAAGAAAGAGTCCAGCCATTCCCTGATAAATATATCAAATGCTATTTTTATTAAATGCTTAGTGATGGGTGAATTTATTCATCAGGCAGGAATTTGTGGTGAATTCCCACAATTTGCTGCTGGCTAATAAATTGGTGAATCACTAGCAAAAGTTCGCCTGCGCGGGGCTTTCTATGTCGGTAACATAGAAAGTAGACCAACAGAAGGATCAAGTTACAATGATTGTTTGGAATTGTTTTACAGTAAAGATTAATAGCTTGGCATTGCCACCAAATATGTAATAAAGATTAATAGCTTGGCATTGCCACCAAATATGTGTCTATGATCAGACCACTAATTTGCATCTCCAGTATATTTCCGATACTGATGGGTATATTTTTGTAGATTTACTGGACATATAAACCATCTGGATATGATTTTGCAGTTAGTCTCTTGTGGTTTACATGCTATTGAAAACTTGTGGGTTAAAAAGAAACAAGTTCCATTGTGTTTCTGTGAATTCAGATAACTTGACCTTTTTCCATTTTTTTGTATATTTAGGTTGTACAAGTTTTTCTTTCTGGTCTGTTAGCTTCTATACTGTATTAATCAGATGTCTAAATGGTACCCTTAGTACACAAAGTTCTTTGAAAGGAGAAGAAGAGGGGTGTCTTATTTTTTTATTTTGGGTAGTCATTATCCAGTGGCACAGTTGGGTATATTTAAAGTGTGTCAAAAATGAGTCAGGTTCCATAGAGCAGAGGGTTGATAATGGCAATAGAATAATGCTTTCTAGAGCGTGTTTGCAGATAATGCTTTCATCATACCTGGAATGTATTTTGGGTTGGCCAGAATGGGGGTAAGAGGGCGTTCTTGTGAAATCAGGTGGGAGGCTTTTATTAAGTGATGATTATCCTGAGTTATAGTTTCTCCACAGATTTTAGGTAATGTGGCTAGAGAAAGTCAGAAAAAGGGTTGTAGCCACCATAGTGCTTGTAAGGGTCTGTGAACCACGGATTGCAAGAGTTATATACATTTTTATATTCTAAGATTCTACTTAGGGGCAGATTTACTATTGGTAGAATTTCGAATGATAAAAAAATTTGAAATTTGACCAGGGAATAGTGGGGAGGTAAAAATCCTACGAATTCGACTATCGAATTCGAAGGATTTTTACCGCAATTCGAATGATCGAACAATCAAATATATAAAATTTGTTTGAATATTCGAATCAAATTCGAATCAAATATTCGAACGATTTTTAAGCAATCAATCAAATTTTTATTTTCTATCTTAGAGAATGATCCCCATTTCGGTAGGTTAAATCTGGCGAAATAGGTGGTCGAATTAAAATTTAAAGGGGAAGTATTCAACCATCGAATTTTTGAATATTTGAATAAAATTAAATTTGAATATTCAAATTCGACTATTCGATGGTCAAATCTGGTCGAATTTGCCTAATTTGCATATTTGAAATTCGAATCTTTTTGAAAATTCGATCGAATATTCGAATCACTCATGTGAATTTATGTGAATTTAGTAAATCTGCCCCATAGTGTAGAAGCTCTCATGTAGTTTTCCAAATGAGGGAGGCCCAGACCTCCTTGATTTAGGTTTAGACAGAATTTATTTTCTTACTCTAGGTTTAGATCCATGCCAAATAAAGGTGCCAAATGCTGAATGTAAAGTATAAAAAAAAGGTTTTTGTGGGGCCATAGGAATAGTTTGAATATGGTACAGTATTCTAGGTAAAACATTTATTTTTATTAGATTATTGTAACCAAAGCAAGACAGTGCTTAAATTAGTGCCATTAAGGTCATAAGAATTATAACTGGACAGTTTAGTAAGATCTGTAAGTATCTGGATTCCCAAATATTTTATTGAATCACTTTTCCACTTGAAAGGGTTAATTTGTTTTTATGGATTGTTGCATTTGGGGTTTTAGCAAAATGTTCAGTGCTTTGGACTTGTCTAAATTGAACTTATAGCTGTTAATTGTCTGTATTCTTTAAATTCTTGCATTAATGAGGAAAGCTATATGCGGGTTTGTAATTAATGCTAAAAGATCATTTGCGTACAGTGCAAATTTGTGGATAATTCAATTAATATGTATTCCAGAAATGTTAGGATTATTTCTGATCTGAGCTATGGTTAGATGTTCCGTAACCAGGGCATACAAAAGGGGAGAAAGGGGGTTTCCCTGTCTGGTCCCATTGCTAATTTTGATAGGGTCTGACAGTTACCCTTTGACTTTTATCCTCGCTTGGGGTTATTGTTATAAAGTACCATAATTCACTGCATGGCCCTTTGTCCTAATCCTATTTGGGCCAGCATGGGAATGTTGTAACGATTGGCTTGATCTATAATCATTATAGTCTTCAGCGTGGTATCTTTTGCCTCTCTAAATGGGACAATTCCAAATTGGTTAGGTTCTATTCGATATGATAGATGTATTTAAGTCTTTCCGCTAGAATTTTCGCATGCAATTTGATATGTACATTTAACAGCGATATAGGCCTATAGCTTGAACAGGACAAAGACTTTTTACCTGGTTTATAAATGAAAGCGATGTGAGCTTTTACCATTGCTGAAGGGCAGTAGGGGTTCATATCTAGATTAATAAATGCATGTAGCATCATTTCAGAAAGATCTGATTGCAGAATTTTATAGAATTATATAGAAAACCTGTCTGGGCCTGAAGGGTGGGTTTTATGGAAGATTGCAGTACTTAATGTGTTGACAGAGATCCTAAGAGAACAATATCTCTTGCTTAAGGCATGGGAGGGCTGTATGTGTTATGTCATTTCTAAGCTTTTGTGTAAATTTTTAATTTGTTTCTTTAATGGAGGTGGGGTTGATGTTATATAAATCTGTATAAAATTCATTCATAGTTTCCATTATTTCTTGGTTGTTGTACACAATATTGTCCTTATATGATTTTATTTCAGGGCTATAAGATGACCATTGTTTTAATTTGACTGCCCTCGTCAGGAATTTGCCCGGTGTAATAATATGTTCGTAATAAAAGCTTTTACATTTCATCAGTGTAGATATTGATTTTTTGTTTAATTCTACCTTTATTAACTTTCATGTTGCTTTGAGTTCTGTAAGCATATCACAGTCTAAAGGGTTTTTATGTATTTGTTCTAAAGTTGAAGCTTTATGGAATAGAGGTGATATGCAGAGATAATCCTTTTTTATTCTAGTCCCATGTTTAATAAAGATACCTCTTAAAGCTCCCCATAGATGCAACGATCTTTCCCTGCCAAATGACCAATCTTAGGGAAGTCCAATCAATCTGTCAAATTATCGTGTGGTTAGTGGGATACAAACGATCGTACATCTTATGATTTTTCGTCAGACATCGGTCTGAAGATTGATCGGCCAGGTTAGAAAATCTTTATCAGTCCCCATGCAATCTACCTAGTTTGCACGGCCAAGCAGACTGCGATCCTTTAGTTTTGCTGGTAATATCGCCTGAAATGGTCTTTTTAGTTGATGGACACATTGGACATTTAAACAATCGTTTTGAGACAATCGTGGTCTCACGATAATCATTGGATCTTTCAAAAATCTTTACATCTTTGGCCAGCTTAAGACTGCTTTCAGGGCTTCCCATTTTATCACTGGGTTTGAGTTATCTGACTGATGTATTTTGGCAAAGGATTTTTTTTACTTCTGCTAAGCAGTCAAATTTTATATACTATTTTTAGAAATATAGGGGCGTGATCTGATAAAAGTTGAAGCCCTATTTCACATCCGATTACCCATTGGAATGTGAAATGTGAAATAAACAGAGAATTAATTCTGAATTCTACTATATGTCTGGTGTACATAAGAAAAATATTTATAATCCCTGTCTGATGGCATATTCTCCAACTATCCATTGATTGGTTATTATATAATAACATCTCTTTTTGTTTTATTGATTTTTGGTTTCCCAAAATAAAAATTCAAAACAAAACAGACTAATAAGTAATATGCAATACAGTAGTTTTGGCAGCTTCTGATAAGTAGTTAGCAGGTAAATTAACTTACAGCAATTTACAGAATTCATTGCTCTACTCATTATATTAGGGATACTGTCATGGGAAAAATTTTTCTTTTTCAAAACGCATCGGTTAATAGTGCTACTCCAACAGGCTTCTACACTGAAATCCATTTCTTAAAAGATCAAAACAGATTTTATAATATTCAGTTTTGAAATCTGACATGGGGCTAGACATTTTTTTCAATTTCCCAGGTGCCCCTGGTCATGTGACTTGTGCCAGAACTTTAGGGAACTGCTTTCTCGCATGTTGTTGTTTTCCCTTCTCAATGTAACTGAAGGAGTCACAGTGGGACATGGGTTTTTACAACTGAGTGCTGTTCTAACATCTACCAGGCAGTTGTTATCTTGTGTTAGGGTATTTTATTTAAAGTAAAAATATTACAGAAAATATATAAATGTTTCAGAAACACAAAAGCATCACATTATTAACTAATGAAAATCAGAATAACAAGAATAACAAATGAAAATTGACATTTTCCCACAGTGCAACATTCTCTGCCTTTTTCTCAGTCTCGCTAGATGTAATAAAAGTAAGTTCCCTTACAACTGCCCCAATGACTTGGCCCACTACCTCTCTTTCCGAACTGAGTGATAGCTTGCAGCGCATGTGCCACAGAAAAATCCATCACAGATATTATAATATGTAGGGTTTCTGTATTCACTGCTCTTGCACTCTCTCCCCCCACTATCCTGATCTGTATAATCCAAGAAACCCAACTGCAAGTTTACTGCCAGGGCAGATTTGAGGCTTTTGGTAATGACACAGTCCATCAGAAAGTGCTCCAGAGTTTGTTCTGTGTCACAGCCCCATGGACATTCCCTGTCCACTACATTGGGTACTTCAGGTTCCCTCTAACAAACTGTTTCCCTTGGAGGAAAAGCCAAGCATTATCCTGGAACTTCTTTGGCAGTCTCTTACTGTTGAGGCACTTAAGGCTTGGAAACAGGACATCACCTGTGCAGTTTCTTGGAGAAAGGGGTCTCAAAAATCCTTAAATAAATGCTTTTCCTAGGGACAGACTTGAGTGCCTCCATACCTATGTGCCACTTCCTGATGAGCTTCAAAGCCTGAGCTATATGGAGTGGGACACAACCTCCTCTTAGCCAGACACTCTTTAGTCTATCATTGAATACCCAGTCTTTGATAAAAGTTGATACCCAGGCCCTAATACTATTTTCCCACAGAGAGTTGTTCCCCTGAGCCATACCCCCAAAATTACATTTCAGAAATATGACACAGAAGAAGGCCATGGGGAACAACATGCCCAAACAACCCTCCTTTCTTTGTAGGAAAGTTACTCCTCTGGCTTCAGTCTGCTAACCCAGAGCATTTGTAAGAACAGACTGTGAACTCTTGCGTAGATTCTGGCAACAGGAAAATATGTAAACAGAAGCAGAGGGACCAAGAAAGACTTTATAATGTTAATCCTTTCCCTATACGTCAGCCTCCAAGCCTTCCATCGCTGAACCTTTGCTGCACACACATTCAGTTTCTCATCCTAATTTGCCTTTGCATCATCACCCTTCCCAAACTTTGCTCTCAAGATCTAAACTGTTTCTGGGGTCACTGGAAAGTCTTCTAGCTGAAAACTTGGGTCTTCTTCTGAGACCCACAAAGCTTCCAATTTTTTACCAGAGACACAGAGGCCTCTGAGTAGCTTCTGATGTGGTCCATTACCAAAGACGACTCATTCTAACTTAAAGGGCTGACACAAGGGAAACAGAACACCTTCTAAAACACTATGCTGTAATGCTCTTATAAATGGGTCTAGAAAGTCTTTGCCTCTCCAACCATGAATCAAAGGCCAACTTCTTGCTCCTTTATACAAAATCTGTAACATCTGACAAACTGACCTGGAATGCCGTATTTCAGCAAAGCAGCCCATGGGTATTCGTGATTAACTCTATCAAAAGCTTTTGCTTGGTCCAAGGTCAAGAGATACTTTCCCCATTTCTGGACTTTGCACCTCTCAAGGGCATCTCTTATAGTAAGGACCGCCCCTAAAATGCTAGGTCCCTCCACGATACAGTACTAAAAAGGAGATAGTAAAGTGCCTACAAACTTGCTCAACCTAGTAAAGAGAATCCTTGCAAGAATCTTTCTGTCAGTGTTGAGAAGGACAATGGGTCTCCAATTCTCAGCATGGCCCTTTCCCTTGAAAGCAGGATCAGTGAAGAGTATCCTATAGAGCAGGGGTCCCCAAACTTTTTACATTTGAATGTGGCTCACGGTTAAAAAAGAGTTGGGGAGCAACACAAGCATGAAAAAGTCCCTGGAGTTGCCAAATAAGGGCTGTGATTGGCTATTTGGTAGCCTACAGGAGGCTTTGCTTGGTACTATACTTAGTTTTTATGCAATTAAAACTTACTTCCAAACCTGGAATTCAAAAATAAGCACCTGCTATGAGGACAATGAGAGCAACGTCCAAGGGGTTGGGGAGCAACATGTTGCTCACAAGCTACTGGTTGGGGATTACTGCTTTAGAGGGAGAAAGACGACCCTTCTCCAAACCCTCATTGAAGACTTGACAAGAATAGGAGTCAGTTTATCTTAAATTTTTTTGTAAAATTCTGCTGTTATTGGGCCCTGGGGACTTTTTCTTTGGCTGTTTGTTCATGGTCTGTCTCACCTCTTACAGAGTTATTCCTGCCTTAAAAGGGGAAAAGTCCAATTGATCAGTATTAGGAAATGGGGTTGCCCTTAAGAAAGCATCAGTCTTTTACCTATCCAAAACGCTTTCCCTGAAAAGCTCAACATAGTAAGATCCAACAACTTTCTTGGACTCATGAAAATGACCCAAGGAGTCTTAAAGACCCTCAACCAGCTTTTTCTTAACTACTTCTTTGCAGTTCTAGCAAGGATCTGGGCAAACAGAAGCCCCATAATAACTTTCCAGAAGCAAAGAATTGTACCTGCTGTACTGATGTTGCCTGATCAGGTACTTGAGTCGGTTTCGCTTTTCACCTCCCTCCCCTTATGAAATGCAGACCTCTAGCTCCTTTCTCGAAGTCGAAAACTGATACCACTTTTCTTTTTCCCTCTCTTTTCTGTAAGAGATAGACTTGAAGAGAGATCAGAAAGAATCCTTGGCTCTGTCCCACCATAAAGATAGAGAATCATACAGCTCAACCCTTGACAACTGCACCACCAATAGATTCTCAAAGGATTGCTCTGCCTGCTCTCCCTTCAGAGAACCAACATCAAGTCTTCATAAACCCCTCCCAAACTTGGGCTGGTTCCAGATACCATACTGGAAGGATAGTACCAAGTGATCAGAGAAATCAACCCCCTTCTCATAGACTTCTGTAAAGGATTCACTTTTCTTAACAAAAATTAAATCAATTCTGCTGCTTTTCTGCCCACAGAAATATGTATGTTTACTCGTTCTACTACCCCATATTTGCAGAACATGCCAGTCCTGTCTACTGCCTTCCAGACTTGGTTAAAGTCCCCAGCGAAAATGACAGATGTATATAGACTTTGCTTACTCTCCAACAGGAGTTCCCTTTTCTCTGAAGGTTCCTGGGGGCCATATACATTGATCAATCCAATCAGATTCTGTAAGATTGGCTGTAAGGAATCTGATAGGGTAATCCATCATTAAATCCTATTTTGTTTCTGCTTGGCACCACCACTTTCATCACCCCCCCTTTTCACCTGGAATTTTGAGGTACAGTACGTTCCCCACCCTCCAGGTCCAATACCACATCGACCTCTAGGGACTTCCATTCCCCCTCCTGACTCAAAACCTCCTCCTCACTTTCTTTTCCTTCTTTTTTCTTTGTTTTTTTTTCCTTAAGGCTCTAGCCTTCTGCTTTTTCTCTTTTCTTCCTCTCTCAGCCTCTCCTCCTCTTCCTCAGCCAGATATCCCAAGCTCTTATCTTCTGGCAGAACAAACCTGTTGTCTGTTGCTACCAGGGCCGCCATTGGAAATCATGGGGCACCGTAAAACAAAATTTGCCCACCCTGGCACCCAAGCCCCACCCCTGATCCTGCCCACTCCACATCACAGTTAAAAGACCACACAGACATCAGTGGTAAAAAAGTAACTCCCCACACACAAAACTTATAAAAAGGTATTGATGGTCAAGTTAAAAAAAAATTGGGACCCCATAAATTATTTATAAAAACATTGGTTGCAGGGCCCCCCCTTACAACTTAACAAAAATTGGGGCCCCATAAATTATTTTATAAAAAATTGGTGGCAGGGGCCTATAGAGTATTAAATCAAAACATTGGTAGCTAGGGGATTAAAACAAAAAACACATTGGTGTCAGTGTCAGTAGAATTGAACTCCTGGCTTCAGGACTTCAGTGTCACCTCCTTTCGTGACATCGAGTATTTTTGCCGCTTCAGGACTTGTGTCGGTTCCTTCGTGACTTCGGGTCTGTTTGGCACATTCTGCATTCAAGATCGGCACAGCTTTGGCGGTTGTAAGGGGGGGGGCCCGACTCTTCAAAAAGTGCTGCATTGCCAGGCCCCCTTCAGCCCCAGGAAACTTATCCCCCTGTCCACGCCTGATGACAGCCCTGGTTGCTACCACCATTTTTGGGGTTATGTTTTTCCTTTTAATTGAGGCTTTCTTTCCCACAACTCTCCACTCCTCCCCTCTCCTAGTTTGACTGTCCCTCTGCTCACCCTTCTCCTTCCCCTTGGGTAACTTCTTTGCTTCCCTAGCCACCGCCTTCCTGCATGGGGCACTGGATTCAGATTGTACCACTGCCTTCTCTGATCACACCACTTCAGATGTTTGGGCACCCTCCTCCGAAATATCCATTCCCTGGCTAATTTTGTCCTCTAAATTAGGGCAATCCTTAACAATGTTGTGCCAGGCATCAGGACAAGAATGGTGGGCATATCCTGACTTCAGGCACAAATTGCAGTGGATTTCCTGGCATTCTTTACTGTGATGCCCAGTTTCACCACAGAGGGTTTATTTTACCACTGGGCATTTAGCAGCAAAGTGCCTGTTTGAGCCACACCTGAAACACACCCTGCATTGGCCAGGATAAAAGCAAACACCCCTGTCATTACCAATAAAGAAGGGAATGTGTTTGGGAACATGGAAATTCATGTACAGTTTGACCTGTACCTTCCACCCTCCTATCCAGAAACCCGCATCATCATACATTGGGGTGAGGGGGGACAGGATAGTGCATTGCCTTTAGCCAGATCACATCATCTGGGGGCACACACTTTGTCTTAAACATAATGGTGACTGTATTGGTCTCAGGCCGGGAGACTGGGATCACACTAAACCCATCCCAATCTTGGGTTTCTCTCTTTCCCCTCATATTTGCACCAGAACTCATCCAGCCCCTGAGAAAGTTTGAAACTCAGATCCAGCTCAATGTCTCTGATACTTACCAGTCCAAACACATCTTCAGAAGTAAAGCCCAATGAGATTTCTGGCCCCATGTTAATGTCTCTCAGGGCCTTGATTATTTGGCTCTGATTGGGCCCAGCTGATCCCACAGTCTCTGGCTTTCCATCAGCCTCCTCTCCCCCATGATCACACAGGTGCATTACTCCTACCTGGGCCATTGCAGCAGCAGGATTTGGCTTCTCTCTCACCACCTCATGAGCCACCTCCATAGCCACACAGCATGCTGCCTCAGCACTCTCCATGGCTTCCTCACAGCCTGCAGCACTTCCTTCCTGACTCCCAGCATGCCTTGGAGCAGCTTCCTGGCTTGCCTCTTAACTGCAACTCTCTGCAGCAGAAGTGCCACTTCCCACAGCAGAATTTCAACTCTGCACCAACTTGGGCTTGTACATCCAGGGTATTTGCTTGTTTGGAAGACTCCATAACAGATGGAACACTGCATGCAAAGGTACTTTCTCCTTCTCCTTCTTTGCTGTCACTAGTAGCCATGGCCACCACCTCCTTTCAATTGCTGCTGCCAAACCTGGAGCAGCAGTCCTCCTATTAGACCCTAAGTGGGTGCTCACTTCTTGACCAGCAATGGCCGCCGCAGTCTTCTTCCTTTTTGGAAGGGATTTGTGGGTAAAGAGCAGTTTGCAGGAAAATTACTCCCCCAGACCCAAAATGGGCCTGGGAACAACTTACAAACTGGAGCTCTCACTAATGCAAGATATAAGGAGCTGCTATCTAGTTACACTACCTTGCAACATTCTGTTGTTAGGCTGCCAAGTGGGAAAAAGCGAGGGGGTGATATCACTCCAACTTGTAGTACAGCAGTAAAGAGTGATTGAAGTTTATCAGATCATCAGCCTTTTTGCCTGTATAAATAGATAAGGTAACAAATATTTTTCTGCTGTAGAGGGGTGATGTCCCCAATTTGGTAGAGGAGTAGAACTAATGGGTCCAGTGGTGTAATAAGAGCTAAACTTTGACTTATCTCCTCCATTACCTTTCCCCACTAATACTGTATGTGGGGACACTGAAATACCATATGAATAAAAGTAGTGAGTGTAAACCCACATCTTAGACATATTTCTGGTATGGAAGGGTTCATTGGGTGCAACCTATGTGGGGTCAGGTAAGTGCAATGTAAAAATCGGAATTCTATCATCTTATCTTGAGCACTGATTAGAGGAGTATAGACTGTTTCCAGGAGTTCTGGACATGTTTCAGTATCCATCGTGGGGATGTTGAGTAACTACTTTTCTTATTTCTCATTTAAGGTAAATTTGTTTTACCTGAAGAAGAGTCCAACTTAGGATCCAATATCAGATTTTGATCCCCCCCAAAGATAAATTATACATTCTGAGAAACTTTCAAGCTGGGTCATAACCTTTTCAAGACATTTTTGTTGGTTTTTGGTTTGGAGTGTAGCAGCACAAGTGTGAGTATGTGCCCTGAGAAGTTAGGATTTATGAAAATAAATCTCCCTTGAGGATCTATTATTGAATCAATCAGGGAGTATGGGAGTATTTTATGAAATGCTATTGCCACTCCTTTGCTTTTAGAATTTGGATTATCACTAAAGTACCAATTTAAAACATTGGCTTGTGACCCAGCTTAAAGTGTGTTTCTTGTAGGAAAACAATTGTGGCATTTTATTTGTGTAAACCTGTGAAAATTTGTGACCTTTTCATCACAGGGTTAAATATTGTAGGAGCAGATTTTGAATTCAGCCATGTTTGCTCCGTTGATTTTGCTTACATACTGTATAAGGGAACGACTGAGCAGTTGAAAGAAGAGAGAAAAAGTTAACATTGATAACAATGCATTTGGGCCAGAACTTTGAATAAGATTACATTTTAAAATTATCACTTTGGTGATATGTTTGTTGTTATAGTAATTGAGGCATTCCTGCTTTTGGTTACTGAGCCTATGGGGCAGGGCTGGGCCAAGGGGTAGGCAGAGAAGGTATGTGCCTAGGGAACAAAGCTGTGGGTGCACCAGGCACGTACCTTCTATGTTGCCTACTCCTTGTCCGATCCCCTCTCTCCTTGACTGCCTGCATATTTCCTTTGTCTTTAGCGCTCCTGCTCATGCATGTGTTCAGCTGGCGCTAAGCTGGCCAGGTTGCCTAGGGCGCCTGCCTGGCCCGGCTCTGCTATGGGGGGGGGGAGGTGAGAAATGCATTCCTGGAGAGAGACTGATATAGTCTTAGTTTAGTGCCTGTAAGTCTCTGGCTTTGAACATTATTGCTCACTTTACTTTAAAGAAATGTACCCTGCAGATCACATCTGCGGGGATCTCTGGGTATTACAGTAATTCCCTGTGAATTCTGTCAATAGCCATAGATTTTTCAGGTTGCTCTCCAAGAAGTGCAATAAAAAAATAAAAGAAATAGTTTAATAACTGACGGCAAGGTCTTGTTACCCTCATTGATTCTGGCAATGCTGTAATCCTGATGTTGTTCATTCTTGAAGTCTTCTCCTGATCATCCAGCAGGTTTTGTAAATGTAGGGAACATGTTTCATATTATGCAATGGTTTTTTTCTTTTTATGATTTGTAGTATTTGCATTGACAGATTTCTCCAGTTGTAAATACCTTTCTCCCATTTGTTGCAATTCTACATCCACTTTGTTTGTTTCATATTTCAGATAGAAAGTTAATTCCTTTAAAATTCACACCAGATCACTCCAATCTTCTCCTATCCCCTATCAGTTAAAAGGTTCTTCTCCTCCCAACTTTCAACACTTCTCTGCGATCCTCCAAAAGATACAGAGAGAGACAATTTATGCTTCAAAGTAAGCTGTCAGCAACCTACTCACATGTACATTCACAGGATCCTCTGGTTTCCTTTGCTGCCTTCTGGTCCACTTGTGCCCCAAGCCCCGCTTCACTTCCTGGTTGTCTTGTGTAGCTACGGGTCTCCCAGAGGGTGAATCGCGCGAAGCTCTGTGGACTGGAAATTGTTCCGGGCAAAACAAAGGAGAGGCTCAGAGGATTTGGTTTACTTTTTATTAACAACCATATATATCAAACTTACATTAAGGATTAAAATGCTTGGCCTAATGCATTTTGTGAGTTTCTCACTTCCTCAGAGCCTCATACAGTATATAGCTCGCTGAATCAATCCCATTATTCTCCTTCCAACTAAAATATGCCTTCTCATCAGCTGATCAGATCTTATCAATTAATTAAAGGTAATTCAGAAAAAATGCCAAATTCTGGAATAAAATAAGCATATATATATATATATATATATATATAATATATATAAATTTAAATTAATTCATAGAAATACTACACATGAATTCATAAAAAGCAATTACTATCCAACTCTATATTGAGGCCAAAGGACTCTGTCTTTAGCATCACAATCCATCTAGTTTCTTCCTGGGATATTATTTGTACATTATCTCCCCCTCTCCAGCATCTCAATTTTTGTGAGATACCTATCACTTTAAGCACACTCGGATAACTATTATGATGCTGTAAAAAATTGTTTTTGAGAAGCTATGTGTTTTCAGACCTTTTTTAATGTTTCTAATATGTTCCCCAATTCTTACTCTTCACTTTCTTGTATTTTTTCTCACATTCCATTTCCCACATGGACATTCTAGAAAGTATACCACATTAGTTGTCAGAAGTTAACTGTCTAATTTAATATTTTCTATTTGTCTGATTTGTTTTAAAATCACATATCAGTTTCTGTTTATCTTTTAACACTTTACAAGCATTGCTTCTCATACATTTAGCAAAATCCTTGCTACTTCCCAACCAAGTTGATCTGTTATCCTTGTTTATGAAACTAGAGACTAGATATTGTCGCAGGTTACTCAGTTGGGTGAAAATTATTGATGGCTGTTCTCCTAGCACTTCATGTAAGTCATTAGCCATTCCTTGAATGTACCAATGTTTCTTTAGGATATTAGCAAATTTGTATGCTCCTTTGCTAAATTTTGTACTAAATGGCACACGTAACCTCTTTCTTTGGTTTTTGTAGCCAATAAATCTGATCTATTGTATCTGCCTGTTTTTTGGCATACTTTATTATTTCTGGATTGTATCCCTTTTCCATAAGGTATTTTTCTAGTGTTTTGCAGCTCTGTTGGTAATCTCTTGGGTTTGAAAAATTTCCTTTTATTCACCCAGAATGTTCTTGTGGTATATTATTTAGCCATTTATTGTGATGCACACTACTATATTGTATAAACCCATTACAATACATCTTCTTATATAAATGAGTCGTAAGGCCATTTGCTAGAGTGTAAATATTTAAGTCTAGGAAGTTACCATATTCTTTACTGGATTCATAAGTGAAACTGAGATTAAAGGTATTACAATTAAGAGTCTGCATATATGAAATATACAGATGCATCGAATAGATCGAATAAATATATATTCAATCACTCAACTATTCGCCGGTTGAAGAACTTGCCCTTGAAATTTTTATTTGACTGCCTACTTTGCCAGATTGAACCTACCGAATTGCATTAGAAGCCTATGGTAAGCCCCCATAGGCTTTTTTAAAGTTCTCTTATCGATTATTATTCGTACGATCGAATGCTGCGTATATTCGATTTGTACAAATTTTTGCACACAATTGTTCGATTCTACGATTTTGGCTAATATTTGAAAAGCACTCGAAACCTGTGAATATTTTATTCGATTTTGGCGAATATTTATTCGCCACTTATTCGCCAGTCGAATTCAAAGGCTAAAAGCCCTCAACAATTCAACCCTTAGTAAATCTTCCCCATAGCGTCTCTGAACATTTTTATAGTATCATAATAGTGATCCGAGTATACTCAAGGTGATAGGTATCTCACAAAAATTACTGGAGAGGGGGAGATAATGTACAAATGACGCTAAAGACATTAGAGTCCTTTGGCCACAATCTAGAGTTGTATATGAATTGCTTTTTATGAATTCATATGTAGCATTTCTATGAATTAATTTATATTTATTTATATATTTATCTGCTTATTTATTTTATTTTAAAACAGTATCATAATAGTATACTCAAGGTGATGGGTATCTCACAAAAATTGATACAGATGCAGTCACTTGGATTTGTAAGTTAAATGCGTCGTGACTTAACTCATCTATCTCATTTATCCCACTTAGCACAGAATATTGTGTCACAGCATCCCATCCAATTAAAGAGTTCACCATTGAAAACAATGGGGCTTTGGTATGCTAATGAAAAGGTTAAATGCATTAAATGAGTTAAGATAACTTTAGATAACACAGTTTCTTCAATTAGCCCTGAGTCACGACGCATTTAACTTACAAATCCAAGTGACTGCATCTGTATACTGGAGAGGAGGAGGTAATGTACAAATAATATCTCAGGAAGAAACTAGATGGATTGTGACACTAATGACATTAGATATGAATAGCTTTTTATGAATTCAAATGTAGCATTTCTATTAATTAATTTATATATTTATCTGCTTATTTATTTTATTTTAAAACCAAATTTTATAAATTATCTTGAATAAATTGATAAGATCTGATCAGCCAATGAGAAGGCATATTTAGCTGGTAGGAGTATTTATATTGATTCAATAAGTTAGATATGAGTCTCTGAGGAAGGAGGTTGAGAATTTTAATCCTAAATGTAAGTTTGATATTTGTAAACCAAATCGTCTGTTTTGCCCAGAACGATTTCCAGTCCACAGAGCTTTGCACGATTGATGCTCTGGGAGACACAAAGCTACAAGAGACAACCAGGAAGTGAAGTGGAGCTTGGGGGATTAGTGGAACAGGAGGCAGCAAATGAAACCAGAAGCATGAATGCCTGGCATTATGAGCATTTTTTCATATCTAACAGGAGGATCCAGGGCCGCCATCAGGGGGGGACAGGGGGGACAAGTGTCCCAGGCCCGGAGCTGAAGGGGGGCCGGCAGTGCTGCATTTTCACAAGAGCCGGGCCCCCCTTACCAGCGCCGAGCCTGTGCGGCTTCTTCCGATGCAGAAGGGCCGAACAGACGCAAAGGAGCCGACACTGAAGTCCTGAAGTGATGGAAAGACCCAAAGTCATGAAGGAGCCGACACTGAAGTCCTGAAGCGGCGAAAATACCCGAAGTCACAAAAGGAGCTGATGCTGAAGTCCTGAAGACACGAGTTCAAGTCTATCGACATCTATGTGGGTTTTTTTTTTTTTTTTTTAATCTCCTGGCCTCAAATGTTTTCTTTTAATACTCTATAGGCCACTGCCACCAATTTCTAAAAATATATATTTTTGGGGCCCCAATTTTTTTTAACTTGTAAGGGAGCCCAGGGGGGTTGACTTTTTTAGCACTGATGTCTGTGTGGTCTTTTTAACTTTGATGTGGATTCGGCGGTTGGGGCAGGACTTGGGTGACTGGGTGGGTGGAGCCCAGGGGGCCCCCGACAATTTTGTTGCACGGGGCCCCGTGATTCCTAATGGCGGCCCTGGGAGGATCCTGTGGGTATAGATGTTAGCAGTGTTCTGACCGCTTACATTGCAGTGTTGCACAAATCGTCTCTCTTTGTAACTTTTGGTGGATAGTGGAGGAGTGCTGAAGGTGAGCGCTTTCCAGAGATTCAACTTGTTGAAAAAGACTTTAAGTTGGTGGGGGATAGGAGAAGATCAGAGTGATCTAGCGTTACTTTTAAAGGAAGCACAATTTTATTGTTCAATCAAATTTTTTTAATTCGATCATTAGATTGATCAAAATTCAATGGTCGAATTTGACCCTTAGTAAATCTGCCCCTACATGTTGTGAGCATACAGATGCAGTCACTTGGATTTGTAAGCTAAATGCGTCGTGACTCAGGGCTATTTGAAGAAACTGTGTTATCTAAAGTTATCTTAACTCATTTAATGCATTTAACCTTTTCATTAGCATACCAAAGCACCATTGTTTTCAATGGTGAACTCTTTAATTGGATGGGATGCTGTGACACATTATTCTGTGCTAAGTGGGATAAATGGGTTAGATGAGTTAAGTCACGACGCATTTAACTTACAAATCCAAGTGACTGCATCTGTAGTTCTTTGTCAAGTGTCAATGACACTTGACAAAAAGCTACGTTCGAAACATGTAAGGGCAGATTTACTAAATTTGTGTGAATGATTCAAGATTTGAATTTGAATTTTCAAATAATTTTTGTGGCCACTTCAATCATCGAATTCTATCAAATCGAATCATTTGAATAGATCGAGAAAAAATCTATTCGATTATTCGACCATTCGATGGTCGAAGTACTTGCCCTTTAAAAAAAAAAATCGAATGCATAGTTCGCCAGATTAAACCTACCGAATTGCTCCAATAGGTTTATTTCAGCATTTTCAGATCGAATAAAAAAAATTCAATCAAATGGTTAAAATTGATTGAATTGTTCGATTCAAACGATTTTAACGTTCAATCGAATTTTTCCTATGTGATCTATCGAATTTTGCTAAAAACCTTCAAATTCGATATTCAAATTTGAAGAGTTAAAATTTGACCACAATTTGATAATTAACCCTCAAATTCGACTAATAGTAAATCTGCCCAGTAGTGTTTGAATAATTATTGAATCCTCTCACAACTTTTGATGGAGCATAAAGGGGTTGTTCAACTTTGAATTAACATTTAGTATTATGTAGAGATTGAAATTCTGAGACAATATGCAACTGATTAAAATTTTTTATTATTTGTGGTTTTTGAGGTTTTTTTGCAGCAGCTCCCCAGTGTTCAATTACCCCAGCTACCTTGCATGACTTTGATTAAGAGACTGGAATATGAATATTGAAGAGGGTCTGAATAGAAAGATGTGTAATAAAAAGTAGCAATAACAATAAAAGTGTAGCCTTACAGAACATGTGTGTGATATGGAGTCAGTGACACCCATTTAAAAGCTGGAAAAAGTCAGACGAAGAAGGCCAACCAATTAAAAACTATAATGAATACCAATTCATCCATTGATCATTCATCAACTAAAAGTTAACTTTAAGGGTTGGGGGTATTTATCCCAGTTTTTTATTAAAATGAAATCAACTAAACTCCCATTCATGAATTTAACTAATTTATCAAAATATCAGCTAGAAAAAGTCAGTGTGGGAAAAGTCTTGACAAAATCATGAAACAATTCAAATCGTGCATGGTTGTCACCTGAAATGCTGATTTTTTTTCTTCTGATTATTGTACGTGCAGCTCACAATCAGAAACATCTTCAAATTGTAAATGCAGCTTTGAGGTGTAATAAATCTTTAACAAAAACAACAAAAATTTAGGTTTTTACCTTAATAACCCGACCTGAAAAAATTGAGGCTTCATAAATAGGACATTAAGGTGCAAATTTACAAAATTGGTGTGAAGAGATCGAAGTTCGATAGGATACCGATCATACAATTTTTTCGGAGGATCGAATATGCAATTTTTGCATCTTCGATCACCAAATACCAAGTATTCAAATTATCGAATAGATTGAATGATCGAATATTCGATCATTCGATGATCGAAGGATTTTAAAATTAAAATTTATTCGAATGCCTACTTCACCAGATTAAACCTACCGAAAAACAATAGAAGTCTATGCGACGATTTCATTGATAAATTGAATATCAAGCAAAAAGATAGCCTAGAGCTATTCGATAAGCATTCAATAGTCAAATGCTTATCGAATTTAGAATAGATTTGAGGGATTTCAGGGGAATTTTAGTAAATTTGCCCCTAAAAGTTTACACCACTTTAAAGGGAGCTCATTATACTTCAGCCTTGTCCTATTTAATAATGTAATAACACATGCTTGGGACTTGAGTGTTTCCAAACATGGGAACTTTACGTAATTTGGTACTACTAAAATATAATTTAAACATTAAATAAACCTAATAGTATTGTTTTACCTCCAATAAGGATTGATCATATCTTAGTTAGGATCAAGTACAAGGGAAAGTAATGTTTTATTACTACAGATAAAAATGGAAATAGTTTTTAATAATGTGAATTATTTGATTAAAATGGAGTCTATGGGAGTTGGCTTCCCATAATTCAGATCTTTTTTTAACCCAGAATAACGGGTTTCTGGATAAAGGATACAATAACAGTAGATGTGTTGATTTTATTATATTTTATTTCATTAAGAATGTATTTTGTTTGTTTTAATCTGGGTAGTAATCTGGTTGCCAATGAAATACAGAATAGGGAAATATAAAAAAGCGAGAAGTTGTTTTTTTTTTCTCTTCTATTGCCCATTTTTTCAGATTGCATTAACTATCTGTATAGCCAGTGGAATCATATTGTTATGTAAATTCTTATTAGCTCAAACTTAACCGCTATAGCTGTTCCATTACTGTTCTTTTCACTTTATAAATATGTTAAATATGTTTCTCCCAGAACTCCAGGTGTCTTAAAAACTTGTTTATAAACTAGTTTATACCACTGACAAACTCAGCAGGTACAAGACGTAACAAGCAGCCTTTCAAGAATTTGTAGTCAATATCAGTAAATTTATTTTGAACATAGACAATAAGAAATGTCTTACTGTGAGAACTAATTGAGGCATATATGTCTTGTAGAGATTATCACTGCACTTAATCATTTTCAAATATCTGTAATAACTATGTAAGAATTTCATTGGGAACATCTATGTATTGCTCTTTTATTATGATTAACAATTATTAAAAATGTTGTTTATCATCTCAAGGCAAGTAGAGAAATAGTTAATGCTGTCATCTCTTGTGTCGTTAATGCTTAAATGACTAAGATGCATTACTTAGTCACTTGATTTATCATTGCTAATCAGAATTTGTACTGTATGTGCTCCTGAACCTCACAATAGATTTTGACAGCAGAACAGCCTGTCCACTGCTAATTACTATAAATGCAGCAGATGTAAACTTTCCAGTGCTATGTTTAAAGCTTAGAAGAGAATACAGAATAGATCTTGGATTGCTTGTTTTAATGACTTTATAGCTTAAAACAAAATAATAAAGTATTCTTTAGTGCAAAAAATGAAGAAAGTCTTTATACAATGAACATTTTAATTTAGTAAAAGAAATAATACATTTTTGGAAATAAAGTTTTGTTAATTGATTGTTAAATGTCCTCCCTTCATTAGAGCAGTTTAACAGTCATTCATTGTATTACTTTTGACTCCTCTGGGATGCCCAGTGTCATTTTTTTGGGAGAAACTTTTTTGGAAACAAATCTAAAGTTGTGCTATAAGAAACTGATCTCAGATGGGAAAAAGCATGTATTGGATAGCAAACAAAACATATTTTGACCAAAATAAATCCCTGTCAGCCTTGGATCACACTCTTGAGTAACAGTAAGTTAATGTTTCAAACTTTTCTCTGTGCCATAATAGCTTCTCCATCATTTATAACCCCAGCAGGACAAAACCCTTACCTGGGGAGTAATCCAAATAAGAAAACAGTGAAACATGTTCTTGCTGAGGAGGAAATCACCACCCATGGAATATTTTGTCAGTAAAAAGTGTCCTCTGGGTTTAGAAGATGGCTACTGTTATGTTAGTATTTGAAAAGTACATTGGGAATTCGAAAATATCACTTGTATGTCTTCTAATACTTAGGTCTTCAGTAGGTTCAACAAAACTGATATTTTTAGGATATGAATGGAAGCTTAAAATGGACGAAAATTTTGTTTGTTCCGCAATGGATTAAAGTGTCTTTGTACTCTTCTGAGGAACATGCATGCTTCTCCTCTGTGGTTCCATGGAAAGTAAGTTATCCCTACAAATTGAGTTGAAGATTGCTTGTGCTTGCTCAGGGTATATATTTCCCATGGCCATCAAGAGAAATATGGTAAAAAGGGATATGCTGTATTCTAATTTATTTGTTTAAAACTCTTTCATTAATAGAAATAAATTATGCACTAAAAATGTAAAATAATTACAAGGGTAATGTAATATAAGCTGCAACCTTTGCAACTGCATTATTAACCCAAAGCCACCTAGACCAACCAATAAGATATTTGCTTTCAAATAAGTGGCCAGCAAATGATACCTGCTGCGGTTTTCTAGACCTGTTCCAAACTTTGTTTAAACTGTATTTTCCACCCAGGTCTACTCAAATAGTGTAGACCATTATATATGTAGAGGAAAGGAGAGGTATTGCAGAACTGTACCCCTTAGATGCTCAAAACAGGGTTTCTGGATTAACCATCACAGGGTACTCATAGTTCAGGCTTCTCGGAGTGTATCACACACACTGACACCTCTTTGGCAGGAATCCTCCTTCACCTCTGTGACACACTTTAGCAGACTTGAATCACCTCCAGTAGAACCTCCAGGGAAATCCAAACACCTGGTAGTGAAACTGCCAATCCATTCTCCTGCATTGGAGCTCAGAACTGCTCTTTCTAGCTAAACCTATCTGACTTACACTCCTAGAGCATACTATGACAGGGGTTCACCTACCATTACCTCATACTTCATTCACAAGGCCCTGTTACCCAACAAGGTTTACCTCCTTTACATTTACTGGCCACCTTCTTCAGCATATGGCAGCTAAACAGGAAGAACACATGGAAACACTGACACATCCTGGCAAAAGCTGGGGAAAAGCCAGGGGAACAGTCCATCCTGGGCAATGAAAAACTTTCCCTCTCATTAGGAGCAGCACTTAGCTGACCAAACCAGGGGAATTACAACCAGCAGGTGGTTTCCATAATTTAGGGGCAGTAAACCCTATGGAGCCTTACACTTTCAACCTTTATTATGCTATCCCTTTAATATACTAACTCATAAGTTTAAATGGTAACCTATAGTATGCTCATTTTATGGCATACAAATGAGATGGGTATCTTATTTTTGTGAATTTCCATACAAAAATCATCCTAATATATTGTCTCAAATAAATAGAATATTTTAATACACAATTAATACAATCATTATTGGATATATGAACTGATTAATTTTCTGCTGAAAAAATATACAGCCAAATACCTCATCAACAAATTCATTTTGAAAGACACTTACCTTGTAGATATGCCCAAGAGCCTAGAATGATTTTTATATATTGAGTGATACATTTATTAACACTGGAGACAAACATCACTAGCATTGTTGCCCATAGCCACCAATCAGCAAGTAGACAATTTAGAAAAAAAAACAAACTTCTGACAAAATCACAGGTGATGTTTGTCTCTAGTTTAAATTAATACACCCCTGAGATTCCATTCAATAAGTAAAACTGAAATAGGTAAATACAATTCAGCTTTGCAAAAGGATACTATAACTACATTTTATGAACTCTGTTGATATTTTTCCAGTTATCTTCTGTAACTGTTGCACTAGGAATTAATCCTAGAAGCAGGCCCGGACTGGCAATCTATGGGTTTGGGCAAATGCCCGATGGGCAGCTTGCTTTAAAATTTAAATGGGTTGCTCACCTAAAAATGCATATTAGGTCTGTCTGTAATATGTAAATCAGCTAATCACTTTAGAAATGTAAATGAACTGTCCATAATAGCCAGCCACAGCTAAGTCGATACCTGCATTTGTTTGTACACATGCCAGTACTGGCATATGGGTGGAATCAGGAATTCTGACCACCTTCAGTTAGTAATAGAGTTGCTTGCTATATACCCAATCCCTTTTGCTTATGATAGGTATGTTGGCAACAGGAGTATCCATGCTTAGAACTAGTGATGGGCGAATTTATTCGCCAGGGTCGAATTCCCCGCTGGCGATTAAATTCGCGAAACTGCCGAAAAAATTCGCCCAAAAAAATTTGCGCGCAAAAACGAGTCGCGCGTCGTTTCTGACGCGACGCGACGAAAACAATGCGACGCGCGCCGAAAATGACGCGACGCGTCGGAAACGACGCGATGCGCGTCAAAAACGACGCGCGACTCGTTTCACGAAACGGCGAAAAATTCGTGCATTTCTCTGGAAATTCGCTAATTTTTCGGCGAAGCGAAACGCGGCCGTTTCGCCCATCACTACTTAGAACAATCACTTCAGCTTGTATATGGAACACTAGTAAAGCTTAGGGTTGGAAATATATATCATGCTTTGCATGCGCTGGAATACATGGGCCTCCACAATACTTTTGCCAGGGCTGCTTTTTCCTCCCAGTCTGGACCTGCCTAGAAGTAAGATGTTAAGTGGGGGTGTCTTGTCTTGCTGGTGTATGGCCACATAATGCATGAGCTCCTCGTTGCCAATTACTGAGCCTACTGTCTGTTAAAAGCAAAGGATGGGAAAATCAGCAAAACATAGGAGATATGCCAAACACCCCACAAAGTAAGATTTCAATGGCCAAAAACTACATAGTGCCACTTTTTTTAAAAAAAAAACAAGACTACACACCTTCCTAAATGGCGCCAGTGAAGGTGAGAGAGACCCAGCACTGCTAGACACAAAAGATGGCAAAGAAAATGCTGACATACACACTTACCTAGGCAACTACCTTACAAAACCTGCTGCAAGAAGTTGCTTCCACTATCAAGGAAGATCTGCAAGAAACAAAAATAGACATAACACTGGCCTCTAGAACGAACGATCTTGAGGCAAATCAAAGTAAGCTACTGCAAAATCAAAAACTGCTGAAACTAAGATCCACACACAAAGTAAGTAGCACTGGAGATGGAACTTAATCTACAGGGAGAATGGAAAACACACACCATGACGCACCCCTCACACCACAAAAAACAGGGGACTCTGGATTACAGAACAAGATGCACAGCAAATAAATGACTATGAAAGTCTTGGTTACTATAAAGTCACTCAACAGGTCATATATGTTTATAATGATGTTGGTTGTTTTTACATCTCTGCATTGCCTAAACTGTTAGCAAATAGGGTTCTGTCCTGCATAAAAAAGGGCATAAACTCAAGGGATGAAAACATAATTATACTTCTTTATAGATCCCTAGTAAGACCTCAGCTGGAGTATGCAGTGCAGTTTTGGACTCCAGTCCTTAAAAGGGATATAAATGAACTGGAGAGAGTACAGAGACATGCAACTAAACTGGTTAGAGGGATGGAAGACTTAAATTATGAGGGTAGACTGTCCAGGAAGGCATTGTTTTCTCTGGAAAAAATGGGCTTGCGGGGGGGGGGGGGCATGATTACACTTTACAAATACATTAGAGGACATTATAGACAAATATCAGGTGACCTTTTTACCCATAAAGAAGATCACTGCACCAGAGACCATCCCTTCAGACTAGAAGAAAATGACTTTCATTTGAAGCAGGTGGTTCTTAACAGCGTTTCGCTTCTCCAAACAGAGAAAAATTTGCGAAACGCCATGGTCGTCTCATTTTGGACATGTGTTCCAGCGTCCAAAAAAACTGCTGGCTCGCGTCTCATTTTGGACATGCGCGTCTTGTTTTTTTTTTACGCAGACGAATTTTTGCGGTTGTTTCGTGAATTTATTCGCCTACGGTGAATCGAGCGATTTGACCCAGGCAAATAAATTTGCCCATAACTAGTTAGTATAGCTATGGCCATATACGGTTTGTGTGAAAGAGTGGAGGGGGGTGTGTGTGCATGGTGGTTTTTAATTTGGAGGAGTTGAACTTGATGGACTTTGTCTTTTTTCAGCCCAATTTAACTATATAACAATGTAACTATCCTTATGTTTTACAACAGGGGCACATAATTTATTATAATATTTTTGTTATATTATTATTCATTATAATATTATTATTAATATATTATACACACCTTTTGGTGAGTCATGTGACAGAAATGACGTTGCTAAACACGAATTATAACTGATGACATCACCAGATACTGTTAATATATTATTTACAGTATATTTAGGGTTCTTGTATTCTATATAGATATATCCACTAAAATGCACATACGTATACAATAAAGTTCAGGGATGAAAGGTAAACTCAGTAAGTATATTTCATAATTTCCCTTTATTCTTGTTTATGAAACATGTTAAGTAATGAAAAATACAACTCTGTAAAGAGCAATGTGCTGTATAGACAACAATTAAAACAATATATTAGCAACATGGAATTACAAAGCTGTTATAAGATGTGAAAGCTCACAGCATGACAATGTATTAAAGGAGATTATTTTCCCAAGACATCAATTAGTGTAAGTGCATTGTCTTTCCAGGTAGTTTCAGAGATGCAAATACGACAAAGTAATGTCAGCACTGAGACAATTAGCGTGTGGAACATATATCTGAAAAATGCAAGCTGTATAATAAAGCATATCTGAACTGATATTAAAGAGGACAAATTGCTACGAGCATACACTTTTTTTGGTTCTTGCTGTAACTAGTCTAAAAACTGTAAATACAAATTACAAAGTGGCCTATTTCTAAAGCTTTATAGAAAACCAGTGCAGAATTATATTTGACATCTCTGCAATTTACAATAAACACACACACACACATGAATATGTATATACATGGCCCTGTCATTATTTTCTTCAGTTTAACCTATCCCCCTTTTTCTTTCTACTTTTTTCTCTATTCTCGACTCGTTCTCCCACTGTATGGGCCCACTGGTTACTCTGGCCTCAACACATCACTCTAGCCTGAGATTGTCTACTTCGGATGGTGTGCAACTACAAGTCCCTTCACACTTCAGCTCACTATTGCTCTTTAGTGATGGGCGAATTTATTCGGCTGGCATGAATTCGCTGTGAATTTCCGCGATTTGCGAAATGCCAGCGAAAATCCGCCTGATGAAAATTCGGTGGCGTAAAAAATAAAAACGAGTTACGCGCCGAAAATTACGCCAAGCGCGCCGAAAACGACTCGTTTTCAGCGAAATTCTCTTATTTTTCCGAAACTAGATAGATTTGCCCATCACTATTGCTCTTTACTTGGCAGCTCATATGAACATGATATGCCTCCAGTAATAGGCTAACTTGTCTGTCATTTACTGTGGAACAGTTGCTTTTTATTATTATTGTACTCTACTAATGTGCTGGGGCATTGCAGCCTATCTAAGCCATGAGTTTCCATCTCAGTATGGACATTACAGTTCTCCCTATGCTGTGGCTGCTGGTACCAAGGTCCAGTGTAAGACATGCGGGGAGATTGCCGGCATCTCTTACCTCCCGGAGCATCTCTCGAAGATTGCTCCTGCGCAGGTGCGCACTTCTGGGTCTGTGGCAAAAGTGATGCAGAGTGACGCAAACTCACAAAGAGGCGCCACATTTTAATCTTTGGCGCCCAATGTCCTTTAAGGCCCAGTCCTCCATTTTGTTGATGCCAAAGCTGGTTCCAGTTTACTGTACCTGCAGAAGCATTTATGTGTGACTTGAATTCCTGGTTTTTTACTTCAGCCTGAATTTGACTCAGTATCTCATTTATGGACTTGTTGTTGCTATGCACTTTCCTTGTGTTTTCTGCAGCAGAAAGACCGGGGTCCATAATGGTCGTCTGTGAACACCAAAATCCGCAGGGATCCCCCTGTGCATTGTGAATGTACCCATCACTTGGCAAGGTTCCTGATAACAAGATTGTTACACCCAGTTTGTGGAACCCCTGTCATACAATATGTGCTCAGTTTGTGGTACCCTTGCCATGCAACCTGTGCTCTGTTGTGCCCCCTGTTGCCCAGCATGGGTATCCATGAAAAATATACAGTATTGCAACAAGTTTTTTTGACACTCAATAGTGCCCTTGTAGCTTTTCTCTTTTAAGGAGGATATACAAATATTTGGGTCCCAGGATATCCACATGACACTGTGATGGTACATAGGCTGCAAGACAGTGAGTTCCTATTTTCCCCAGCCTCTTCAATAAGTGTGGCCTGGTGTACGGGAAGGAGGTCGGCACCACTCCCAAACCTGCAAGGCACAAAGATTACCCAAACACTCAAGGCCAGTGAAGCGGGGACAAACCCCTGCGTGTTTATACATAGGCTGCCACTCTGATAACCTGTATGTGGTGGACACGCAACTCCTCCTCTCATTTCTCCTATATTTATTTGACTACCTTCTACTCTGTTTCCGTTTCCTTTTCAAGGCCATTTGTTTTATGATTGTACATACCACTTTGACATTCTACTTTGCAGCACTTTAAATGTGCTCATTTGTATAAACACTTTGCTATTTTATCAGGGTGAATCTCCCTTTCATTGTGAACTTAGCAACCTACAAATGGTGATGTAATCTACATTGTATACACCAGTGATGTCATGGGGTGGATTTTTAATTGCCTACTATATAGTATCCAGAAATATATTATCCAGAAAGCTCAGAATTACGGAAAGGCTGTCTCCCATAGACTCCATTATAATGAAATAATCCAAATTTTAAAAACGATTCCCTTTTCTCGGTAATAATAAAAGAGTATCTTGATCACAAATAAGATACAACTAATCCTTATTGGAAGCAGAACCAGTAGGTAGGTTGCACACCTCAAAATTAAATGAAGCCTGGGTGCTCATGCAAAGGAGTAATATACAAAGTTCATAGTGATGGCACTCACAGGAATTACATAAACTGTTAAAATGAGTTCAAAGAAAAAACTCATTTTTTCTTTAAAGGGCACGGGAAGTCTAAAATAGAATAAGGCTAGAAATGCTGTATTTTGTATACTAAACATAAACTTGAACTTACTGCACCACAAGCCTAATCAAACAAATGATTTATGCTTTCAAAGTTGGCCACAGGGGGCTGTCATCTTGTAACTTTGTTATAGATCTTTGCAAGTCTAGGATAAACCCATGCAAATGGGATTTTCTTGGAGCACATTTGGAATTCATTCCCAGAATTCCCTTTGTTTATCCAAGACTAGACTACATACACATGCTCAGTGTGGTCTGGGCTTCTTGGTGATCATCATAAATGATAAAAAAAAAAAGCTGCTTGAGTTCTGCATGGCTGGTAAGTAAGGCAGGGGCTCCCCCTGCTGATCATAAGTATGATTGTTTCCCTGCCAGAAGTTAGGGACCGTCTGACAATTCCTATCCACAGCACTAAATGAAGGGAGCATTTCACTGCATACAATCGGGTTTCTTATAAAAATGGTACTCATTTTTTAATCAAAGTATATTGGAGATAGATTTCTTTTTCATCTTTTTCCTTCCCTTTAAACTCATATCAGTTTGTACAATTCCTGTGAGTGCCATCACCATGAGCTTTATATATATTATATATATATATATATATATATATATATATATATATATATTAAGGCAAAAGTTCACTTATTATTCCTGTTTACATCAGTTTATCTCCTTTGATGCAAGTTGAAACTCCATGGTCTTTCTAGACTATTACAGGCTTGTTGGTGGCTGATTTAATCCCTTTTTCGATGTTTACAACTTAAATGACTTATGAAAAACAACAGTGTCTCTGAACAACAGTATGAATAAAGTGTGGCTGAGCTACTGTATAATGCAGGCTTTCAGTTTGGACAAGCACGTAATTATTTAGGCCTAAAGTTGAAGCACAAGCTTACAATTATGAGAGTTTAAACTTATACTCACAGATGAAAAGTGTTCCTCTGTGCTTGCCCATTATCAAGGACATTAAGGAGTATAGTTATCATGCTGTGTAAAAAGTGCAGTGAAACATTACCGATGATGTTGTTTACAGCAAACATTAGCAATTAGATCTTTGCTATTGTTTTCTAACTGTCGAAATCTAATTGCTGATTGCTTACTCTGGGCAACTTCACTGGTAATGTTTCACTCACTTTTTACACAGCATGATAAATAGGCCCCTAAGATATTTTGTGCATTAAGCTACTAAAAAATGCCCTCACCTTAAAACCGGGATTGTTAATCCATATATTGCAATGTAATACACAAAATGATGCACAGGATTATGAACATGGCTGCACCATTGATTAATAAAACTGTATGTGATGCTGCCATAAGAAAAAAAACATAACTGGTGAAAGCAGTATCACAGAGGGTGCAGGGAATCCTGCATGGAATCCTCCTGTAAATAGTGGAAGTGAAGAGACACAAGGGAGGAGAGGTGTTTGGGATGGAACAACATTGTTTAGGCAAAATGTCTCTGAGGTGGGTGAGAGTCAGGCCAGTAGGAGGTAGAATATGGTGAAAATAAAGGAGAGGGTGAGTTCCCAGGTCGTAGGTTTGTAGCCAGATATCTAATCAAAGAGGCATTGGGCTTTACTCCTGAAGATGTGTTTGGGCTGGTAAGTGTCACAGACACTGAGTTGGATCTGAGCTTCAAACTGTCTCAGGGGCTGGATGAGTTATAGCACAAATAGAGACACACCCCAGATGGGTTAGCTTGATCCCAGTCTCCGGCATGAAACTAAAACTGTGACCATTATGTTTAAGACAGAATGTGTGTCCCCGGAAGATATGATGGTCTGGCTAAAGAGGCTATGCACTATCCTGTCCCCCCTTACCTCACTGTATGATGAGGAGGGTTTCTGGATATGAGAGTGGAAGGTATAGGTCAAACTGCACATGAATTTCCATGTTCCCAAGCACCTTCCAAATTCCTTTTTTATTGGTAAGGATAGGGGTGCTTGGTTCTATCCTATCCAACCCAGGGTATTTCAGGTGTGGCTCAAACAGGCACTTTGAAGCTAAATGCCCAGTGGTGAAGTGTGCCCTCTGTGGTGAAATTGAGCATAACAGTATTGAATGCCAGGAAATCTGCTGCAATTTGTGCCTGAAGTTGGGACTTGCTCTGATGCCTGGTGCAACATTTTTAAGGATTGTCCTAATTTAGAGGAGGAAATTGGCCAGGGAATGGATATTTCGGAGGAGGGTGCCCAAACATCTGAAGTGGTTGAATCAGAGAAAGTGGTTGTGTGGCCTGAATCCAGTGCCCCATTGAGTAAGGTGTTGGGTCGGGCAGCAGAGAAGTTACCCAAGAGGAAGTATAAGAGTGAGCAGAGTATGAGAGTGTGTGAGCAGTGGATTCAGAAACTGTGTAAATTATTATATCTGTGATATGCTATTATCTATGGCTTATGTGCTGCAAGGTAACCCTCAGCCAGAAGAGAGAGGCAGTGGGGCAAGTCACTGGGGCAATTGTAAGGGAACTTACTTTCATTAAATCCAGAGATATTGAGAATAAGCCAGAGAATGTTGCACTTATATTTTCTGTAATGTTTTTATTTTCAATAAAATCCCCTAACATAATATAACTCTGGCAGATCTAAGAACAACACTTAATGGTATAAGCCAAGTCCCACTGAGACACATTCAGTTACATAAAGTAGGAGAAATAACAGCCTGTGCAAAGCAGTTCCATCCTAAAGTCAGATGACTGGGACAACATGTCTAGCCCCATGTTAGATTTCAAAATTAAATATAAAAAAATCTGTTTACTCTTTCGAGGGATGGATTTCAGTGCAGAAGTCTGCTGGAGCAGCACTATTAACTGATGCGTTTTGAAAATAGAAATGTTTTCCCATGACCATATCCCTTTAAATAAATAAATAAAGTAAACATATAATTTATAAACTCGCCATAAATAAAGTTTGAAGAACATAAGATAAAGGGGGTTATTTACTAAACTTGATTTTTATATGGTTTGGTTTTTGGACAAAAACTCAATTTTTATGGAAAAAAAATTGATTTTTTTCGAGATTTATTATACCCCGATACTGCAAAAAGCCCTCATCCGAAAATCCGATATTAAAAACCTGTCAACCTCATGTAAAAGTCATTTGCAGATGTCCCTTAACCAATTTTAATATATCATGGCCTGCGCTGAAATATTTGGGGATTTTAGGGCAATAACTTGAATAAATCCTATGACTCAGGTTTGTACTTGATTTTATCGAATCTTTACTCAATTTTTGAAAGTTATTTTAATGATAAGGTAAAATCATGGATAGGAGTTTGGTTGAGCTTTCTTTATTAAAAAAAATGAAATTAAATCAGGTTTGAGGAAATAACCACCAAAATGTTGTAGTTAATGTTATTAACTTTAAGAAAAGAAATTAACACGTAGAGGCAGTTTTATCAAATTGCACCCACGTTCTATTCATTCTTATGGGTTTTTTAAAATTGTATTTAGCAATAGGCGAAAGTAAGAACTCAAATTTGATAAATATGGTTCTAAAAATCCCATAAGAATAAATAGGATGCGTGTAAGTTTTTATTTATTAAGCTCTAAGCTCACATTTTGACAAATCTGCCCTGTGATGTTCCTCAATAATCAGTGCTGGTAACTGTTCTTTTCAGTTTGACACTGACTCTACAGAACTGTGTAGCTAATAAGTGACAGGAACCCTGCACTTTTTTTTAATCTAAGCCCTTGCACCTCAAAAGCCTCCAAATTCCTGAATTTTTATTGTCTCTGACAGCCTTTTTATTAGAGTAGTAATATAATGTAAAGATTGTCTGTAGCCTACATGGTTGTTGCACTGCCCCTAACTTATGTAGAATAGCATGTAGCAGTCCTACAATTCCAGGTATTGGTGACCTTGTGGAATGCAAGTATTCAATTACACATTACTGTAAAAAAAAATATATAAATTAATATATTAATTGCTACAGAGACAAAATACAGACTTTTATATGCACATAATAAAAAGCAATAAATTAGATGGGATGGCAACATTTACTGAGCTGCACAGGAAGAGGTATTAATAATAGAAAAGATAAAGTTTATAAATAACTGGTGAATTATATTTTGATACAATTTAATTTTGATGGCCCAGGTTCAGAAAAACAAAAATAAAACTGGAACTATTCAGAAAGCAGGAATCTAGAAAGGATTTATTGTATAAATAACAAAATATAAAAGGAAATAAAACTCGACCTGAACATCTTAGAAGAGAAAAGGGATAGAGGTAATACAGGGATCGATTTTCTGGAAACCCGCTATCCAGCAAGTTCTGAATTACGGAAAGCCATCTCCCATAGACTACATTATAATCAAATAATCTAAATTTTTAATAATAATTTGCCTTTTCTGGATAATAAAAAGAGTAGCTAGTACTTGATCCAAACTAAGATATGATTCCTTGTTGGAAGCAAAACCAGCCTTTTGGGTTTTATGTTTATATGATTTAAGGCGCGAAGATCCAAATTACAGAAAGCACCAGGTCCCGAGCATTCTGGATAATAGGTCCCATGCCTGTATAATAAAATATTTAAAATATGTAAAGGGAATTAGCAGTGTTCAGCAGCAGCTATGCACTTCCTAAATGTGGAATATGGTAAGAAACAAGGGACACATGTTTAAGTGGGAGAAAAACTGACAAACCTTCTTTATACAAAATGTGCTAAACAAATGCCAGGGGGGGTGCTTGGGTGAAAGGAATTTAAAAATGATGTGACAACCAAGGACTTTAAACTGAAAGCAAACAGAATTAAGAAGACATATGTGTGTGTGTTTTATAGGAACCAAGTTCTGAAAGGATAATCTGGCAGCTTTAATGTTGTTAAAACTGAAGTAGAAGTTACTTAAAATGTGCAATATTTGACTGCTTCATAACAAGTGAAGTCTGCTGCACACATCAGAGGTACTTAATAGTAATTCAACAAAATAAAGTAGTAGTACTCCAAAGAAGGTACAGAAAGTTGCAGAATCTTCCTTCTGTGTTGGTTTAACAGGCTTATTCAGTTGTGTACAAATCAGCACTGACTATGGATAGCATATTGGTGAAATATTATCTTTGAGCCAATGCTGACCATTAAAAAAAAAAAATTAATAATAATTAATAATAATTACACTATTGATAAAGCTTGTGACACCAACACAGAAAAGTAGACAGTGAAGTCATCTTTAACTTCTATTTTGTTTAATTTATATTTTGGTGGTCAGTACATCCACTTCTGTGTACAGGGTATTCTGCATGATTAGATGGTGCTGGTTAATAATAATCCTTGTGTTGTTCATTTCTAGGTATTTTCTTTTACCTGAATGTAGTAATAACTATAGGTAGCAACCTTTCTGTTTAACATCATTTACTGGTGTATTTGTTTTAACTCCCTAAGCATACAGACACATACCAGAGGGAGTCTTGGGTCTTTGTGCTCTAGAACTGGTACCTCAAGAAGGTTGCCACCTGTTCAGACAGCCAGGACTGGGTCAAAACTGCCTGCCCAGTTTTTCAAATTAGGAAGCCAGGCAATTTTCTCCTAGATTGACGTGTCAATTGCCACATTATAACCCACCCAGAGATTTCAGCAGTCTATCCTTAGATATTGGTGGTTCACCGGGCACTGGCTCACACTGGACCTCATGTCCCCAAAAAGGTGGCATTCATAGGAAAAGATATGGCATAAAAAATTTAGTAAAAAATTGGATTTTCCTTTTCAGGACTGATTATACCAGGTATTCGGTCACAATATGAAATTAAATACTCCAAAATACTTTCAGTAAGAAAGAATTTACTCATACTCCTAGAATAAAGGTAAACATATTTGTACAATTAATTCGTTTAATGTTATAGTGCATGGGACATTCTGATCCCATTTGTGTGATGACTTTGTAATCCAAAATATGTTTTTGCAAGATATTTTGATGGTGTGTTTCTGGACTCACTTTCAGCACCCTTCTGTTTACTGATTGAATACAAAGGGTAGGAAATATATGCTTAAATAACTCTTCTCTGAATAATTTGTCTTATACACTCACATTAAGTCAATAATTACATATAAATTTGAATTTCACTCATATTAATTACAGAGTAGCTAAAATATGAGAAATATCAGAGATGCAGTAAGAAGGGGGAGGGGCACGTGTAGGATTAATAGTCTGTTACTGTGCTTAATTACATAATAAGATAAAAATTAAACAGACAAGAATCATGGAGTGAGAAAATATCTCCAAGGCTGCTGTGTGGCTGAATGGTTTTATAGTATTTTGGGGGAATATGATAAAAGTCGGTAACGGAAAAACTATCCACAATGTGAAAAGTTATGCCTTTGCTAGAACAAATTTTGATTTATGCAATTGAATATAGTTTTTGCAAACCTGGAAACTGTTTAGCGACAACTTCCAACAGTGGAAGAAATTAAGTGAATTTTATAGCTTGCGCCAATGTGCAGTCAATGTAATAAACCTTCTTACTAAAAAAGTGGTTATGTTTGCTCCAAAAGATTAGAACACCTTCAAGCACTTTTTAAGATTCTTAAAATTTGCAGTGCAATAAGGAACAAAATTACATTGCGAGATATGCATTTTTATTCTTACTGGTGCAAATAGTTTTCTCTTTGTGGCTTTATTTACATTCCCCCCTATGAGTCATATTTGATTACACGAGTCTTGGTGTAGGAAGGAAGGGTTTGGGTTCCTAGAGCACTGGGCTGAATTTTCCTTGGGGTACAACCTATACAGTCGTGACGGATTGCACCTCAATGGAATGGGGTCCTCTGTGCTAAGGGAAAGAATGGCTGGAGGTTGGAGGAGTGTTTAAACTAGGCAAGTGGGAGGTGGGTGAGAGAAAGAAATATGGGGAAGCTAGGGTAGATGGGGTAGTCGGATTACTAAGGGGTCATGGGGGAGGAGTGAGGGGGCATACAGTTTACCAGCTAAGGAGGTTCCTCTGTTACAAGGAAAACAGAGTAATACTAACTTAACATATAATTCCCCTCAAAGTAATGCCCATTTAAAAAGTAAAAGTAATAACCTCCACTGAATGCTGGCAAATGCACAAACTTTGTCAGGTTAAATGGGAGACATAGAATTAATTGCATGCTCTAAAAATTATGATATAATTGGTATCACTGAGACCTGGTGGGATGAAACGTGACTGGACTGTGAATTTAAATGGTTACACCCTTTTTAGGAGGGACAGAGGGATTAAAAAGGGGGTAGGAGTGTGTTTGTATGTAAAGCCTGAATCAAAGCCATGCACTAAAGAAATAACCATTGCTGGCACTAGTGAGTGTGTGTAATCCCTCTGAGTAGAGATTTCGACTGGGCAAAAAGTTACAAAGAAAATTTTAATTGGTGTATGCTATAAACCACCTCGTATAAGTGACGAGTATGAAGCCCAGCTACTTTTACAAATAGAAGTGGCTTCACAACTAGGTCAAGTTATTATTATGGGTGACTTCAATTATCTGGACATTGACTGGGGTAATGGGGTTGCCAAGACAGAGAAAGCAAGTAGGTTTGTAAATATGCTAAATTACAACTTTTTATCCCAGCTTGTTCAAGAACCTACTAGGAATAACTCTCTTTTGGATCTTGTAATAACTAATAATACTGAGCTCATCTCAAGCATTTGTGTGGGTGAGCATTTGGGGAATAGTGATCATAAAATGGTCTCCTTTGAGATTTTGTTGCAGAGGCAACTCTATAAGGGAGTAACTAAAACATTGAATTTCAGACATGCAAACTTTAACAGTATAAGGGCATCTCTGCAACATAATTAGTGGGAAATGCTTTTCACAGGGTTAAACACTGAACAAAAATGGGAAATCTTTAAATCTTAATAAATATACATGTCAGTATATTCCGCTTGTAAACAAAGAACGTTGTTGCAAAACAAAATCTTTTTGGTTCAATAGGAGTGTTGGTTTTGAGGTGGGTAAGAAAAGACGTGCTTTTAAGGCTTTCAAGTTAGCTGGGACAGCTGAATCATTTATAAGGTACAAGGAGGCCAATAAGTCATGCAAAAAATCGATCAGGCAAGCTAAAATAGATATGGAATAGGTTATAGCAGTAAGCAGTAAAAAGAATCCAAAATAATTTTTTAAATAGTTTAATAGTAAAAAAAGAAGGGGTAGGACATTTATTATCAGAGGGGGGTCAGCTGGTTGATGAGAGCAATCAAAAAGCTCAGATTCTGAATGAATACTTTTCATCAGTAGTGATGGGCGAATTTATTCGCCTAGGTCGAATTCGCGGCGAATTCCCGCGATTCGCCGTTGGGGAATAAATTCGCGAATCACCAGCGAAATTTCGCTTGCCGAAAATTCGCTGAAAACGAGTCGCGCGTCAGTCGCGCGTCGTTTTTGACGCGACGCGACGAAAACGACGAGACGCGCGCCAAAAACGACGCGACGCGCGTCGAAAACGACGCAACGCATCAAAGTTGACGCGACGCGCGACAGACGCGCGACAAAATTGACGCGACGCGCGACAAAATCGTCCTGCGACTCGTTTCTTGAATTTTTCGCTGTTTCGCGAATTTCTAGAGAAATTCGCGAAAAATTCGGCGAAGCGAATCTCGGGAGATTCGCCCATCACTATTCATCAGTATATGCACAAATGAGGAAACAGCTCATGAAGGTTTCCTTGTTAATAGCCCCATTTCTTTTTTTTTTCAAATAAAAGTTTTTTATTGGTTTTATGCACATCATAACAGAAAATAATCTCATGCATGCATCATTAAGTTATTTCAGTCTCAAGACAGATGAAAGCAGTTTGTATTGGCATGAATTGCTGTCTGTAAAACCAAATGTTTTAAGAACTTTATGCTTAAAATATGCATTCGATGTAAACATAGTAGGAGGTATAGGAAAGATTTGAGAAAGAAATAGGGGTTAGTGGGGTTGGGTGGATAAGTAAAGTTGTCCAGTGATCTTCTTGTATAGGTCAGAGATTCTTTTGCTTGCACTTAATCTTGGTTTGTGGTGGAGCGGTTGGAGCGGTCGGAGTCTGGGGTTTGGAGCTGAGTGACGGAGGTAGATTATACAATTGTCGAGTTATTGCCATTGTGGCTTAATCTGAGTTTTCTCTGTATCTGACTTTGGGTTTGACTGAGCTGCAGGTAGTGGTCCGAGCCCATATATTGGGACCAGTAGAACCATTTTTTAATGACATTTCCTGTTTCTTTTTCTGTTGTTGGTCGTAACTGCTCAAATCTATGGATCTCCATCACCTTACTGAACCAGTCCTTGATTCCTGGGGGGTTGGTTTGTTTCCATCTTAGTGGAATTAGGGCTTTGGCTGTGTCTAGTAATACTGGTGTTAGTGATTTCCTGTATGTGGAACAGGCTAGTTGTGTGCTGTGTAATAGAGCCATTAGTGGGTTATCCTTTATATCTGTCTCTGTTATCTCTAAGATTACTTCTCTTATAGTGTCCCAGAATGGTTTTATGATAGGGCAGCTCCAGAATATGTGTAATAGCGTGCCTCGATTTGCTTTGTATCTCCAACATAGAGGCGAGACCGTCTTGTATATTTTAGCTAGTTTAGTAGGATATTTGTACCATTTTGTGTATAGTTTGTAGTTTAGTTCTTGTATTTTTGTACATGAAGATGAAGTATGTATTAGTTGTGTGATTTTGTCCCATGTTTCTTGCTGTATGGTGGTGGCTAGATTTGCTTTTGAAGTATTCAGCTGGATGTGGAGCTAGCTCTGAGATATTCTTATAGAGCAGTGAGATTGCTTTTCTTGGTGCTTTTTCTCCCGCCCATATTCGTTCTATATCTGTGGGTTCTCCTCTGTGCGTTTGTGTCTTAAATACTGACGTGATAAAGTGTCTAATTTGTCTGTATTTGAATCTATCTAGGTCTGTGATTTCTCTATCAGGAATTATTTCCTCTAATGTTTTGAGTTGGTTTCCGGAGTAGAAAAAACTGGCGCCCGAATGTAGCTGTTTTTTCCATCCTTTGTAGTTATCTAGATTTAGTCCAGGGGTAAATGCCGCGTTGCCGAATATTGGAGTGTGTAAAGGTGGAGTGTTCGCCCATTTATTGGATTTTACCAGTCCATCCCATACTTCTAGTGTATATCTGAGTTTTTGATCTGTTTTATCTCCGTATACTCTGTTGTCATGTGGTATCCATAAACTTGCCCAGAGTGGCGTTGTCATGGACTCTTGTTCTATTCTAGTCCATAGTTTAGTCTGTCTGTTAAAGAACCAGTCTAAGCATCTTGATATAATAGTTGCTTTGTGATAGTTTCCCCAGTTGGGGAGGCCTAATCCTCCGTGTTTTTTGTCAGCTGCAAGCTTTTTGCGGGCTATTCTAGGGTTTTTATTCATCCATATGTATTTATTAGTTACCTTATTTAATGTTTGAAGTGTTGATTTTGGAAGTGGGTATGGGATTGTTTGAGATAAGTATAGGAACCGTGGTAATACGTTCATTTTTAGAACATTTATTCTGCCTATCCACGAAAAGGCTGGTTTGGCCCAATTTTGCAAGTCTTGGGAGATAGTTTGCATTAAATCTTTGTAGTTTTGTTCTACTGTTTGTTTGGGTTCTGGGTAGATTTTGATTCCTAGATATGTGAAATACGTGCGAGCCGTTTTTATGGGGAAGTTTTGTATAATGTTCATGTATTCTGCGTGTGGGTGTGATGTTGAAGGCTACTGATTTTGAGAGGTTTATCTTGAAATTGCTAAGTTTGTTGTATTTTTGGAACTCGAGTAGTAAGTTTGGCAGGGAGATCCTCGGGTTTTTGACGAAGAACAGGAGGTCGTCTGCAAAGGCTGCTGTTTTGTGCTCTCTGAGCCCTATTTGGAATCCATTTATGTCAGGATTATCTCTGACTTTATTAAGCAGACTTTCTAGGGTTAGGATAAAGAGCAGGGGGGAGAGGGGGCAGCCCTGGCGGTTGCCATTTTTGATATCAAATGGTTCTGAGAATTCTCCATTTACCTTTAGTTTAGCTGTCGGTTTAGTGTATATGTTAGAGATCCAGTTTATTATGTTTGGGCCTAGGTTGAGTTCCTGTAGTGTAGTTGTGAGGAAGTTCCAATCTACTATATTGAATGCTTTTTCGGCATCTGTAGACAATATTGCTAGGGGAATATCTTTGGTTTTCACGTATTGTATTATGCTAAACAGTCTGTTGGTGTTGTCTCAGGCTTCTCGTCCTGGCACAAATCCGACTTGTTCAGGGTGTACTAATTGGGGTAGTATTTGGTTTAGTCTTGTGGCTATTATTTTAGAGAATATTTTAGTGTCTGTGTTTAACAGAGAAATGGGTCTGTAGTTACCCGGGTCTAGTGGGTCTTTGCACTTTTTCTGTATCAGTGTTACGTGTGCTTCTAATGCTTCTTTGGGGATGGCGTCTCCTGTAATTGTTGAGTTG